>JAWZYV010011828.1:0-377230 GCA_038373885.1 Cheiracanthium punctorium
GCGTGTTAGGATCTGTCCATAGTAAAGCCGTATGAGCAAAATTCAGTAGGTCTGCGACACACCGTCTCGGCGCAATGCGATCGAGAGACGCGCGCAAGAAGATCGGTGGTCACAAACCAGGCCCGGACTGGCCAGGTCGGCTGGTCGGCGATCGCCGAGGGCCCCCGGCCCAAGGGGGCCCCGGTGAGGCATTCAAAAGTGGATATACAACTTTATAATAAGAGTATTGATATCTATTTCCAGCAATCTTACGTAGTAACGCAGAAAACCCCGCGACGCAAGGGGGCCCCCGAAAAGTCTGGGCCCCCCAAATCCTCTAAAATAGTTAAAATGTGATTTTTAAGCGCGTAAGCCTAATTTTCAAATATTACATATTCTAATACTCTATTCCCTCTAAATTCCTCAGTAAGAGGCAGGGCCTGATTTCCGGGAGGGCATTCGGGGCAAGCGCCCGGGCCCCCAAATTGTTCTTTAAGAATTTGTAAATTGTGAAAAAGTTTTCCAAAGAGGGGGGGCCCTCAATGAAGCTTTTGCCCAGGACTCCCAAATCGACAAATCGGCTTCTGAAGAGGCCCCTTTTAAATCTATAGCCGAGGGCCCCCAAGACAGCCAGTCCGGGCCTATCACAAACCTACCTACCTACCTACCTACCTACATAGCTACATACATTGTTTACTCTCGGATTTTATTATATAAGACTAGCTGCTTACCCGTTCTCCGCACGGTAGGAGACGAATATTTTCCTTACACACATATAATTCGAATTAAACCCAGTGATAGGAATCTCTAATAGTGAAAAATTGCTGGAATTCTGACTCCATGAGTGGAAATTTGAGACGATTGCAACATGATGACACAAAAACTACGTCATTGTCACTGGCGATCAGAAAAGTAAGAACTTTACGGTATGCAGACGAAACTTTTCTCTTTCGAAAAATGCCTTATTTGTACATCATATAATTCTCTTTTTTAGGTTTAATTTATAGCATTCATACATACCATATGAATAACATTACATGATGTTGAATACTATTTAATCTTATCTTGCATTTCGTAAAGCGTGGACAATGCATTAGCACAGTTATGTTGCAGATGACTTTATTAAATTTTACTCAAATTTAAAAAACCTACACGAAACAATCGATGCACATTGTACGTTCAGAAACCAAAAATGCATCCTGTTTCCGTGAAGATCTTGTCGCTTTCGTAAATGAAAAAATTTGTGACGTAACTTAAGCGGAAAAGCTTATTACCCTTACTGAACTCTTAATACAGTAGCACACTTGTTACATAAAACTAACGTTGATCTCACTGCCAATTCACACTAAATAAATAACTAATTTCATATTTTATTTTTAACATAGATTAATTGCATAGTGTCGAATTCAATATTAAACAAAATCTGAAATCGTTTCTAGAGCTCTAGGTCTTGTAACTGGAGTAACTGGAATATATATGAAAAAATAAATAGAACTTTAACATATAAGTAATTTATATGAAATATTCTAAGCACATTGGATCCCGTTATTCGGAAAGATTCCACAAACGCCATGGGAAGAAAGAGCAATTAATTTCATATTATATTTTGTATTCCTTGCAAGCGCCTTTGTTATGTACATGATTGCAATATCATTCTCGTACACGATGCTTATCCTATAGTCTCTGGTGATTTATTTTGGATTTTCATTTCATATTCCTGACTTTTCATACTTTTGAAATTTTGTTGCTTTGCGCATGTAAATAATCGATTATCATGTCGCATTACGGCTACCAATTAAATAGTTTTCCATATCGCTTCTTCCACGTTAACGACGTTAATCTGCCTTTTTCTAGTTTAAAAAAAAAACGCCTACAAAGTTTCATTGCTTCAATTTAGACACACAGAGGGGTTAGGCAAATACGCACCCGACAAATTGCTTCCTTATGTCCGCCGAAGCAGCACATACGTTAGCGTGTAATGTGCTTCTCCGGATAATCTGACAGCAAAACAGAAGACAATGACGTGAAAATGACGTCACACGCGAAGGAAATAAAATGAAAAATATGCAGAATTGCCTGAAAAAAATTCGATTATTTTTAATGCGCAAATATGTTAAAATTCTATTTGTTTCATATTTAATGCGTTTCCACTTTTTTGGGTCTTAAGAGATGTAGAAATGAGTGGTTTCACTTAATTATTAAATTGAACAACTTAAGTGGCAACAATGGATTCCGTTGCTACGGAAACTGTAGCAGTGTTAAAAATAGAATATGAAATGATTTATTTATGTTTACTTTGCTAGAACTGCCATTTTGGCGTAATTAACGTCGGCAGTCGATGGCAAATAGCCAAAATGAATCACACATTAAACTTGACAATAAATGCGATAATTTAAAGGCATTACCAGCTAGTCTAACTGGGTTTAAAAAATATTCTCATTCATCTCAAACAGCATTCGTATTTATAAAGACTTCCTATTTTATTACACCTTGTTTGGCGGGATTAAAAAATATTATCTATTCATACGCTCGTAACACCAACTCATATTAATCGGGGCATAGAATTAGCAATACAAATGAAAAAGTTTAATTTTCTGAAATTTGGCGGGGTTTCCCTAACTTAAATCAATTTATTTAACTTGATGAAAATCATTTAAAATCGCCTTAATAACTGCATTATTTCTGAACAGAAAATTAAAATTTCAGGCTAAATTCTAGTAAAACCTACACTTGTTTTTAAAAATACTATTTCTTTACGCTCTCAGTAAATTGCGCCAAGCATAAAATTGTGCAAACCACTAGAATCCACTTTCTCAAAATCGCCATATAAGCCATTTTTTTTTCGCCAAATTATAAGGTTATACACTTTAGTCTCTGAAATTTACAAATCCTTTTTCTTTTGCGTATAAAAAATATTGAATTCCTGCTCTGATTTCCCACGCAGACAATATTTTAATTAAAAAATAACCTAGCAAATATTCGAAACAGAAAAAAAGTATTATTCCTTTATTTTTAATGCAAGAGTGTAAATCATTTAATAAATTCGCCAAACATGGCAACCTCGATGCTTATTTCTCACATTTTCACTACAGGGGTTACAATCGCGGAGTTACGGAGAGCAAAAATTAGTGTTTTTGACGGGGTTGTTTATCAATATCTCCCAAACTAATTCGAATTTCGAAATTTAAATTAGCGGAAGACCTTCCTCGGAATTTTTCGAATAAGTGGACACCTCGATTGAAACTCAACTCCCAGCGGTTTCGGAGGAGATGATGGTACACACAGACAGACAGACGCGCACAGATTTTAATAGTATAGATGATT
Source organism: Cheiracanthium punctorium (assembly GCA_038373885.1). Lineage (NCBI taxonomy): Eukaryota > Metazoa > Arthropoda > Arachnida > Araneae > Cheiracanthiidae > Cheiracanthium > Cheiracanthium punctorium. The sequence continues at coordinate 3,304 of JAWZYV010011828.1, forward strand.
ATTTTAAATTGGCGCCTAACACTAAATACGTTATCTGCAAGGATTGCAAAAAACAAATGTCGAGAGGTTGGCTATAATTTTACTTCAGTTTTCTAAACGTTTATTTTCTCACTGTATGGACTCGAAAAAGAATTCATTCATACATATATATACATATATATATGTATATATATATATATATATATATACACAATTGAATCTCCCTATAATGAACTCGCTCGGTTCTAGTTAAAAAAGTCGCTATAGAGAAATTTTCGTTGTAAAGAAATTAGAGATTTTTGCAGTTATTTCAGCAAATATTAGAAAACTTTTAGTTAATTTGATGTTTAAAAGTATTAAATTATGACTTTCAATTAAAAATAAATTGGTATTTATTATAAATTTGTTAAACTTACGGTTTGTTACTTTTCATTGTATAAATGAAATGTTCAAAAGTAAAGACAATCCACGAATTTAGCGAATAAAATATGTAATGCACTTACGTTATTTTACTTCAAAATTCCGTTATTTTATATTGTTTTGCATTCTGTGATTTTAAATTTTCATAAAAATATTCACATTTTAAAAGTCCGCTAAAAATAGAGTGAGGCACATTTTCCTCCATTTGGAAACCTCTTTTTAATGGTTTTGAAAGGTTGAAGCATTAAAATTTGATGTGGTTTTGGTCGTGAAGCGCAGGGCCTTATTATTATATGGGCAAATCGGGACTTTGCCCAGGGCCCCCAATTTTAAATGTTTTTTCTGAAATATTCTTTTAAATATCAAAATTTTATGAAAAATATAACAAATTTCATAGATTGGGGGCCCCCAAATCTATCAATGCCCGGTGCCCCTGTTGGTCATAATCGGGCGCTGGTGAAGTGTCTTCATTATCGGAGTCAGTTTCACTTTCCTGGCCCCCATTTTCATCATCTATTACTCTTCCACTAAGTGGTCTGTTCAAAAATTAAAATTTTCTTCAAAACTAACGAAAAAAAATCAAAGGTAAATCTGAAATATTCGCTATGGGAAGATAAGCTCTTCGTTGGAGAATATTTATAGTGCTATTTAAGCATCGAAGTTACGTTTCCACGAAAAATTTCGTTATAGGGAGAAATTCGTTGTAAGGAGACTTCGTTATAGGGAGATTCTACTGTATATATAGGCTTTTGATGTCGTTGGAGAAAGTCTAACTCTTGATATAGATTTCGCACTTGAGACACGCTTTAAATTTTTATTTTAAAAAATTGGCGCAAGGACATCTGATTCGAATTGGGTATGATATAGATATCAAAATTGATGGGGGAGACCGTCCTTCACAAAGTTTGATATTTCAGGGGATGACGACCTTTAAAGTTTTAAGCAGATATGGGTAACCTTTGAAAAGTTGTGGGCCAAACTTTAGGATGTTAGCGAAGTCGCGGGCCAAACTTGCGGATTTTAGCGAAGTGGTGGGCCGTATATTGGGATTTATATGGCATATTCAATGGTTTATACGGAGTTTTCAAATGTTCCGCTGGCCAGATCAAAAGACGTGGCGGGCCACGTCCGGCGGTTGCCCATATGTGTGTTAAAGTGTAATATTTCAGCCTTCGAAATACGTTTGAGGAATTTGTTTCAATTTATAGAACTTCAGATACAGACAATTTAATATTAGTCAGTCGGAAATATTTGAAACCGAAAGTAGCATTCTGCTATCGGAAGTGAATCGTATTTCTGTGCATGCAACGGGATAGGATTTGGACCGAATGACGTTTGTCGGACATACCCCCCCCCACTGCATGGTGTTTCTCTGCAAACGTAAAAAAGCCGCCCCTTTTGTGCTCTAGATCAGTGTTTCCCAAACTATGGGCCGCGACCCACTGTTGGATAACGGGAGCAATTTCGGTGGGTCGAAAAATTTCGGGAAAAATTAAACTTTAGTATTTTATATATACATAGTAAACTATACTATTTTATATAGCCTAGCCTATATTGGTTATCGCTATGAAGTAGTGGGTCTCGAAAAAAAATCTAGTCGAAGATTTTTTTGAAGAGAAGGACAAAAAAGTTTGGGAACCACTGCTCTAGATCAAGATTTTCTCAGTTTTAGTTCGAAATGGCCCCCCTTTCGATGAAGGCACCCCGCCCCTGCTCAGAGCTTAGAATTAAAACAAATAAAATTTGTATCAATCACATAAAAACATGTTAAGAATGATCATAAAAACAAAAGCACTGAAGAGCAATTTCATTAAATATGGATACTTTAAGTAGCAATTTTTTTTTAAGACTTGAAAATTGAATTTAGTTTATCATTTTTGGATTTTTCTTTAACCTTCATTTAATCTCGTCATTTTTAAGCATCTTTTATTTAAACACTCCAAGGAGTAGCTTGAAAGCGAGCAAAAATATTTTTCTTCATATTGCAGCTGGTTCAACCCAAAATTAATGATACTAAAATTATAAACAAAAACTTTATGTAAAAATAATTTATTTCTTCGCAAAGAAGTTAACTTTTTGGCAGTGACATGAAAACTGGCGATTCCCGTGAACTTTATGTTGGTCCAGAAATTAAATGATTCATTTTTAAAACATTACACACTATCAAAAGTACGGATTATCAGACATTTAATGATTGTATTATCTATCAGATTAATGAGAGAACGTAGGATTTGTGTATCATTCTGTTTTGAGAAGTGTAATAATTACACCAGCCTGCAAAAATTTCTTGTTTTAAAAGTAATAGTTGTTTTTTGTGCATTTTCTCATGCTTATTTCAGAAATAATATCAGTTTTTACATATAACGTACAGTTTTTTTGAAAAGTAAATTTTTTAAATAAGTAAAAATACGCAGATTCTTTGTGATTTGGATAGGATAGTATGTATGTTTATTTGTTTAAATAAATTCTGAAAACCTTTTACTTCATTGAAATTAAATAATAACGAAGCATACGTCGTTTAGTTGGTACAGGAATCGAGAAAAGCAATTTTTATCATTTTTCAAATCTGATAACTTCTCGGTTTATTGTGTTGACATACCTGGTTTGTTACATGAATTAGAAGATATTCCTTATAATCCAAATGATTGGCGACTGTTTATAGATTCCTCAAAGAGGAGTCTAAAAGCAGTTTTATTGCATAACGAATACAAAACGTATATATAAGGAACGTACATTCTTCGTACGGAAAAGATCAAATACATGGATCATCCGGATTAATTGTGACTTAACCCTGTCCGGAGAATCAAAATATTCGGATTTTCAAAAAGAACTTAAAAATGATCATATGAGTTCTACTAAAAAGAAATCTTGCTAAAACATTTAATAATTCCCTTAGTGGTTAAATAATTGGAGCAGATAAATAAACCATTAATTAATGTGAACTTATCATGCATTTTAAGAGAACAATTTACATACGTATTTAATGAACAATATGTAAATACATAGGGATGGACGCGAGACGAAAAATATGCGTCTCGCGTCTCGTAAAATGGCATAAAAGCTTTGTCTCGTCTCGCAAAAATCCCTATATCGTAATGTTAAAAATGTGTGTCTCGTCTCGCAAAAAAGCTGTAAATCTCTGTCTCGTCTCGCAAAAAACTAGTCTCGCGTCCATCCCTATAAATACATATGTACTTACATAATACTGCACAATTTATACATTATCACAAGTTAATGCAGTTTAAGAAATCTGAAAAATATTTTCATATGTGAAAGAATTATAATTGAAGAAAATCTAAATAAAACTTGCAACCTTTGAAGTTGAATAAATTTCATGTGTTTACTTTTGTAAGCACAAAATCGAGGCATGAACCAAAAACAAAGACGCATATAGTAAGAGCAAGCATGACGCTGTTTTGGGCCTAATATGGAAACATTTTATCTGGCTCATAGCAACAAACAGGCGACAAAATACAGGTTGAGAAAAATTGATTTAAATATTTGCACCAGTCGGCACAGGAAATGGATTCTCTTATTAATATATCCCTTTAATTCCCCCCCCCGTGTTTGTGTTCTGTCAAGCCTAAATGAGGGGCATCTACCTATAGGGGAGGGCGGCTTGGGCGGAGGACTTTTTAAGGGAGTCTAACGCATATTCACGTAACATCTGGAGAAATTCGCCCAAAACTCGACAGCCACGCGAGGAGAAAGAATTCCGAACCTGCTCACTAAGACGCTTCCCAGTGCTCAGCTATTTATAAATTCGGCCATTCGTCGGCATGATTGAATAGAAAAGAACGACTTGAACTACTGTAAATTCACACTTCAATGTATCCACTGCTTTTTCTTTTTAATGCTTTCTACTGGGCTCAAATTTCATTATGCTGTTAATCATTTTAACGAGAACTACACTCTGGTTACAAAAACTGCCCAGAATACAGATGTAGGTTTAAATGACATTAAATTATGTTAAGTATCGGCCGATACCATAGCTTAAAAGTATCGGTATCCGCTATTTCTGAAAATGAATTTTTAGGTAAAGTATCGGTATCGGTTATCGGCGAAAATATGGTATCGGTCGATCCCTACTTGAGAATGCTATTTCTTTCAATCACGGGTTTTTTGTCTACGCGAACGCGTCGAGTCACTTTTCAATTTTTGTTGATTTTAGGTACTTGGGTAGGGTTTTCTTTAGTTTTCAATCTATATTCTTGCATTTTGTGTGGTTTTAGTTGTGCAACCCCCCTTTTGGTCTCAATAGAATGGATAGTTTATGCACAGGACCGCCCAAAAGATTCGAAATACATTTCGCTTTATGGTTCGAAATTCATTAAACTCGCATATCTCAAAAACTATTAGGCGTAGAATGTCGAAACTACATACTTTGGATAGTTGTAACATCTAGTTGTGCATCTCCCCTTTCGGTTCCATTCGACTGGATAGTTTATCTACAGGACCGCCCAAAAGATTCGAAATACATAACGCTTTATGGCCGAAATTCATCAAAGCATTTTTTAGAAGTATTGGGCTATTTCAAACGGCTCTGATATATGCTGTTATAAGAGTTACAAAATGAATTTCTCCATTAAAATAAGTGTCTTTATCATAGTTTTGCTACAGGAACACTCAAAAGATTTCGAAGACCTTACGGTCAATGGCAATTTTAGGGGCATTTATCCATTTCAAGCACAATATCGTCCTATCATATAAGTTAGGTAATGGTTCGACCACGGTCACGTGCCTCCCTTAAGAACTACGCCAAAACTCGCCAAGTTTGGCGACTTTTGTTGTACGTGTGTATGTATTCAACTCTCAAATCTCAAAAAATTTTAGTCGTAGAATGTTGAAATTTCATACATAAGATTGTTGTAACATGTAGTTGTGCATCTGGATTTTTGGTTCCAATCTACTGGATAGTTTATTTACAGGACCACCGAAAAAAATTTCAATACTTTAATGTCTATGGACATCTTCAATATAATTTAACTGTAGACAGTCATTGTTTGGTCCATGCCCAAAATCTCGCCGTCTGTCGTCGACCATGGCGAGTTTTTTCAAATTATCGCCAAATTTGGCGATAGTCAGTCATTGGGTCCATGCCCAAAATATCGCCATTTGTGATAGTTCTGGGCGAGTTTTGGCGATATATCGCCCAATTTGGCGGTAGTCTGACGGTGACGGTGGTTTCAGTTAGGTTGACAGCCGCGCGATAAGACCCGCTTCACGCTTCGCCTGCCATTATTGCCAAGGACATAACCACTGTGCCATGTTGAGGCATAATTCATACTTGGAACCGTCATATAAAATCCTCGTGGTTTCGTGTGTGTGAGAGAGACTAAAAGCACACTCAAGTGCGTAAATAAAATCTGGAAGAATTTCAGATTTTTTTCCTATTTTTTTACTGTTTTTTTTTTATTCTACACTACGTAAATTTTTTAAAGAAATATACTACATTGAATTATCTTTTCACACGGTTTTAAAATAACACATTGCAGAAAAAAAAAGAAGAACATTTTTCGATCTTTATTTTACAAATGTGTAACGCTAATAGTATTCTATTTTGAGGATTTTCAGATCTATTGCACATATTTACTTTTTAGCATGCGCAGAGTGGTATATGGGAGGGTTTATACAACTAAATCTCATAGTTATTCTTTATTTAAGCATACTTTTTTTTTAGCACTATTTTCTTTTCCCTGGTATTGAAAGGAATGACGTGTCTACCTCTACCGTGTGAAAAGAGAATTCGGTGTAATAGCTAATCATCTGCACAATAAAAACTTTTGGCCGTGAATGAGCATATCAGAAAAAAACTGTGCCCGGTTTTCACAACTGTTTGTAAACATCTTTCTAATTTTCAAGTATGCGTTTCTGTGATAAATTACTCATTCATGAATTTGGGAGATCAGGTTGCATTGTCTTTATATATTTTTTTTTAATCAGTGTTATTTAGTGTCATTGTTTAAATTTTTACAAGATGCTATTTATTCAACATCTTAAAAACTCTCTCTGTTTAGTTTATATGATTGAAAACCGAAAAAAAAAAGAAAAAGGGAAAAATTGTTTAAAAAAATTGCAAACATAAGTGTTAAAAGCTTCAGTTTGTAATTTAAAGGACATACAGCCAATATATAAATAATAATAATATATATTATTCTAACAAGTAATAATAATCATAATCAATCAATTCTAATATCCACGAAAAAGCGAAATTATCAGCTTAGATCACCACGAATTAATCAGCTTGAAGCTATAAAGTCTTAACTTCCCCACAATTTAGATTAAATTCTTCATGCAATTTCCGATTTCCCTGTAAAACTATTCTCTTAGTGGGAATACTTGTCCAATAAATATCATGCGTATAAGGAATATTGCATATATTATTTAATTTTACGTTTAGAATTTTTGTGAGATAACAACAAAAATAATTTTAAAAAACACTTAGTTTTGGAATTAGAATTAAGGAAACTTAAGAATAAAAACTACATTTCGTTCTATTTCACTATTCAGATATTTTGATTTTTTCCTATTTTGCTTTTAATTTCCTAGTTGCCAAACGCTTAGGTCAAAAAACAATTAAAAATTAATATCCATGATTAAGGTTCATCTGGTATGAAAAAGTGATGCGTTTATCTATGCGTTACTAGTGGATGAAGTTTTATGAATTATTGTTCTTTTGTGGAGTTATTCCCGGCACACCATTTTCAAATTACGAGCTGTATCGACGTCATTTTAAAGCCTCGAAATTGAAATGACGTTAAAAGCTCAATACAATTTCAAATTCATGGTATGAAAATAACGTACACTTTCCAGATTCTGATGTCGGATTACGATGTGCTGATAATTTCCTTATGACTTCTTATAAAGCTCTTATATTATTCTAACATAATATTTTGGGATTAATTCGTCTCGAAATTTTACTCAGAGAATTTTAAGTCTAAACAAAGTAGATAATTTTAAGCTCTTGGTAAAGTGATAAATTATTTTAAATATTCAAATGTTGCAATAAAACTGCGAATAAACCGCAACAAACGCTATTCTCTTTATAAGCTTTTCTTATACTTGCTTTGTCTGTGGAGTCGTGGTTAAGTTTAGGGCTAGGGCAAGCTTTTCAAGTAATAGACTACAGACTACTGAATAAGTAGCAATCGAATAGCAAATATCTATATAAATAAAATTAGACTTTTGTCTGTACATTTCTTGGAATTCAAAAATTTTGCGATTTCTATCCGTTTCAAGCACCCGGGAATCCGATGCGGCCCTCAAAAAAAAGTTTGTCTGTCTGTCATTCTGTCGTTCTGTCATTCTGTCATTCTGTCCGTGACGCTTTTTTTGTTTAAGCATCACGTAAAAACGACTGAAGCGAATGGTATGAAATTGGGTGTCATGATAGGTGGTCACTCAACTTAAAACATAGGCGTCGAATTTTTAAAAAATCTTGATTAGATTTTCAGATTTTGCGAAAATCGTTTCAAACTGCGTAAATTTGTGTTCAAGCATCACGTAAAAACGACTGAAACGAATGATATGAAATTGGGTGTCATGATAGGTGGTCACTCAACTTAAAACATAGGCGTCCAATTTTTAAAAAATCCTGATTGGATTTTGAGATTTTGCGAAAATCCTTTCAAACTGCGTAAATTTGTGTTCAAGCATCACGTAAAAACGACTGAAGCGAATGATATGAAATTGGGTGTCATGATAGGTGGTCACTCAACTTAAAACATAGGCGTCGAATTTAAAAAAAATCTTGATTAGATTTTGAAATTTTGCGAAAATCATTTCAAACTGCGTAAATTTGTGTTCGCACATCACGTAATAACTGCAAAGGTGAAAAAATGATATTTGGTGAAATGATAGGTGGTCACTCACCTTAAACTATAAGCATCTAATTAAAAAAAATCGATCCGATTTCGAGATTTTGCGAAAATCGTTTAAAACTGAGTGAATCTTTGTTCCCGCATTACGTAATAACGACTAAAGCGAATGATATGAAATTTGGTCACACGATAGATGGTTGCTCAACATAAACTATAGGAGTCCAATTTTTTAAACATTTTTATTAGATTTTGAGATTTTGTGAAAATTCTCTCAAAATACGTTTATATTTCTTCAAACATCACGTAATAACGACTAATACGAATGATACGAAATTGAGTGATATGATAGGTAGTTGCTAATCTTAATTTATAGGCGTTGAATTTTAAAAATATTTTGATTACATTTTGAGATTTTGCGAAAATCGTTTTAAAATGCTGAAAATTTGTTCCAGCATCACGAAATAAAGACTGCAGGGAATGAAACGAATTTGGGTGACATGATAGGTTGTCACTCAACTTAAATTCTAGGCTTCCAATTTTTCAAAAATGTTGATTAAATTTTGAGATTTTGCGAAAATTATTTCAATATGCGTAAATATTCGTTCGCGCATCCCATAATTACGACTAAAGCGAATGAAATGATATTACTTAGTGACTCTCTAACCTGTAATATTTTAACAATACATAAAAATTATAACTTCGCTTTCTTTACTTTGGCAACATATTGCATCCATTCTGTGTACTCCTATACAATGCTGACGAAAGTTCTTGCTTTTTGGAAATTTGCATTCACTAACCCGTCGAGGAAGGGTACTTCAGCTAGTAAAACTATAAAAGTCAATTAAAAGGTTTGAAATTAAGAATTAAAAAGAGGGGATTATATTTTAGGGTATTTTAGGGTCGAGTTTGAAGGAAGTCTAATTAATAGTTTTTGAGATATTTAAGAATTTTGAAACTTTAGCTTTGTCACTCAAGCAACGCTCTGCTTCCGCTCAATGGATGGGTTTCTGAGAATAGACGACTGCCGTTGAACAACAAATTAAAAATTATAAAAGTCAATTAAAAGCAGAGGTGTGTCGGATTATTAAAAAGCTAGATCCGTGGATTCGGAATTTGGAAACGAATAATTTGCTTTTCATAACCGCAGACACGGATCTAAAACAGATCATTTGTTTCACATATTCGCGGATACGAATACGGATACCATCTTTTTGTTGGAAATTCTTTTGAATAATACATTTTCTTGAAGTGATAATTTCATGCACGTGTGAAATATTCTGCTCTAATAATAACTTTCAAATCCCGTGTAATGCACGGGTTAAAAAAATAGTTTAGTGTCTAAAATAAATATATTTCTGTTATATTAAAAAGCAATTATCACTAGCAATTAGAAGAACTTTAAATTTTTGATTATTCGTACATCGAAAATTTGGTGTATGGGCGTAGTTTAGAAAATTTTAAGTTTTGGCTACAGTAAAAATACAGTAAAACGACAATATTTATAAACTTAGACTAGAATAGGTGAATAACACATAATTGCTTTCACTTTACAATAATCTGAAATGAACAGGATCTTGCAGGTTGTTCCTATTAAGAGGAAATTCTGACTTCCTACAAGTCGTGTCATTCAAAGGTTTGATGGTTTTATTATTGCTTTATTCTTTCCTGGCTTAATTCTACTCAATACAGTTGAACTTAATGTGTTGAAAAACAACAAGGAGTAATTTTACACATAACTCATTTACACGTCAGTGTTAAGTCGTGTTTTATTATTAATTTCCACATAGGTTGAACGCGGTCTTGATTTTGTCTCGTCTTAGATGCTTTAAATGCCATGAGTACGCAACGATTGTTATGAAATTTATACAAAACAGTACCAGGTGCTATAACATGAACTTTATTGAAAACTATCTGAAGTACCCGTCCTCGACGGGCTAGTGAATGCAAATTTCCAAAAAGCAAGAACTTTCTTCAGCATTGTAGGAGTACACAGAATGGATGTAGTATGTTGCCACAGTAAAAAAAGCGAAGTTATAATTTTCATGTATTGTTAAAATATTACAGGTTAGAGAGTAACTAAGTAATATCGCTTTAGCCGTAATTATGTGATGCGCGAACGAATATTTACGCATATTGAAATAATTTTCGCAAAATCTCAAAATCTAATCAACATTTTTGAAAAATTTTGATGCCTAGAATTTAAGTTGAGTGACAGCCTATCACATGTCACCCAATTTCGTTTTCAGTCCCTGCAGTCTTTATTTCGTGATGCTGGAACAAAATTTCAGCATTTTAAAACGATTTTCGCAAAATCTCAAAATGTAATCAAAATATTTAAAAAATTCAACGCCTATAAATTAAGATTAGCAACTACCTATCCTATCACTAAATTTCGTATCATTCGTATTAGTCGTTATTACGTGATGTTTGAAGAAATATAAACGTATTTTGAGAGAATGTTCACAAAATCTCAAAATCTAATAAAAATGTTTAAAAAATTGGACACCTATAGTTTATGTTGAGCAACCATCTATCATGTGACCAAATTTCATATCATTCGCGTTAGTCGTTATTACGTAATGCGGGAACAAAGATTCACTCAGTTTTAAACGATTTTTGCAAAATCTCGAAATCTGATCGATATTTTTAATTAGATGCTTATAGTTTAAGGTGAGTGACCACCTATCATTTCACCAAATATCATTTTTTCAGCTTTGCAGTGATTACGTGATGTGTGAACACAAATTTATGCAGTTTGAAATGATTTTCGCAAAATTTCAAAATCTAATCAAGATTTTTTTTTAACTCGACGCCTATGTTTTAAGTTGAGTGACCACCTATCATGACACATAATTTCATATCATTCGCTTCAGTCGTTTTTACGTGATGCTTGAACACAAATTTACGCAGTTTGAACGGATTTTCGAAAAAATCTCAAAATCCAATAAAGATTTTTTAAAGATTGGACGCCTATGTTTTAAGTTGGGTGGCCACCTATCATGACACACAATTTCATATCATTCGCTTCAGTCGTTTTTACGTGATGCTTAAACAAAAAAGCGTCACGGACAGAATGACAGAACGGCAGAATGACAGAACGACAGAATGACAGACAGACAAACTTTTTTTTGAGGGTCGCATCGGATTCCCGGGTGCTTGAAACGGATAGAAATCGCAAAATTATTGAATTCCAAGAAATGTACAGACAAAAGTCTAATTTTATTTATATAGATGGTGATGGTATATATTAAACTTAAAAGTTATTTTATAAGCACACAGAAAAAAAAAAAAGAGTTTAATCGTTTAACCCTTTAACTGTCGGTGTCCTCGTTGTGAGGGCACAAGTCTCTGGCAATTTGACAGTTGGTAGTAAAAATACTCACGCATTAGTGGATTTTACAAGCTCTGATTCACGAAGAATAAATTGGATTTCAATAAAATACTTAAGGGTGACGTAGTTACACGAGAATAGTTTTTATCACATAATTTCCAGTAAAAATTATCAGTTATTTGTAAAGTTGATGACCGAATCATTTTTATGAAAATGCATCGGGATAGAAAAACAAATGGATAGACTGTCCAAATGGTCTCCCAATGCTGAAAAAGTGCAGTCGTTGCCATAGCTCGATTTAAATCGCTGTTTTTTTAACAGCTTTTTGGGGCACTTCTTAGATGGGCGGTCGCACGGCCAGGATTTTTTGGTGTCAAAATTCTTTAGCTCTGTGGTACGCGATTGGCGATTTGATCGACGCCATGTTGCTGGTAGTTAATCGAGCGATGGCAATGGTTTCATTTTTCAAAGTCGGCCAGTATATCTACTTGTTCTTGTATATCGACGTGAAAATGGTTGCTCTTTAAAGGGATTGCAGTTTACAAGTATTTTGTAAACAATGATTAAATATTAATGCATTAAAAAAAATCAAATTAATATGCATTATTGAAGTTAATAAAAGAATTATGTCCATCAAATATTAAGAAATGTACCTTAGCCAGTTATTTTAAAGAAAAACTCAGATGCTAATACAAAGGGCATTCCATAAAAACTGAGAGTAAAATCATAAAAAATCAAGAAATATATTTACAGCAAAAAATACATCATTATTTTTCAAAATACCTTCCGTCAGATTATATGCAACGGTTCCATCGTTCGGCCCACTTTTCAAAACAAGTAGAGAAGCATTTTTCTGGAAGCTGCTCCAAAGAACCCTCCACTCAGTGGTGGCTCCTCCATTTGAGCACATAAGCACGTGAACCCCCAGAGGAAAAACTAAAGAATAAACACATTAACAAATTAAATTTCTAAAAAAATTCATTAAGTACACTTCTAGATTTTTGTGAATTTAAAGCATGAGTTTTACTTCTCCCCCACTATTATTAATCGCGTTTATTATAGCTAACGCACTGTATCGTAGGTTACTACAGCATAGTCTTTCGTCGCTCGCACGTGCGATCGACCCGAGGGCCCTTTCAACCGGTCTCTGAGGAAAGACGCGGAGAGAGTGAGAGAGAGTTGCTGCGGAGGAAGCGAGGCGCTTTCGTTCGCACAATTTTATTATGCTCTCAGCAGATATTTTTGCCGTTATCTCCTCTGGATTCTCTCTTGGCATGTTGTGTTCGGTTAGTTAATCCATTTTTTTCATATTCTTATTATTTTCTTAATTTTTATGATTTTTCACTACAGTATTTTTTACGAACTAGTGTAAATAATTAAGATGGGAGTCCAATAAGTGTTTCGGAGCTACGAAAAAACCAAGACAATATTTTTGCTAAAACTTAGCGACGAAATGTAAGATCAAAGATGACTTGTTTTCTTTCAGTTGCGTGCATTGTTTTCCTTTAACTGCTGGAAATGCAAGTATATTTTAACTTGTAAGGTGCGTCGTATCTGCATATTTAATTTTCGAAATTAATTTTGTGAACCTCCATTTAAATAACCCACGAGCCGCCACTGCCTCCACTACTGAAATAACTTTTGTCTGTGAGAATCTGTGTTAAATTTTCTGCTACGGAGCTTCTCCTTCAACGTCGGAAACAGCCAGGAATCGCATGGTGCGAGATCTGGACTGCAAGGGGTTTGTGGCATGATTTTAATATTGCATTTACTAAGATATTTTTGAACAGAAGTACCGACATGCGGGCGAGCATTATCATGATGTAATGTCCAATTCCCTTCCAGTTCATCTCCATTTCTGTAGGGCAAATAAAACAGTTCTTCAAACAAGTACGGAACTAGGAAAATAAAATCGTCTGCTTCGTTTAGAATTTTGTATAAAAGTTCAGTTAACAGTTTGAAAAAAACCGCCTGCACTTCTAGTGCCTAAAAATATCTTTAATATTTTTAAAGCTTTTCTTTATAATTATTATTAGCGATATTTTGAAGAATGTTTCCGCTCACCGAAAATGCTGTTATGTGGGACATCTAATTTATATAATTTCGTGTGTTTTGACGTCTGTTTAATATATTTCACAGACATTCTTCCGGTTTTTTTTTCAATAAAAATTAGGCAACTCTATTAGACATACGTCACTTTCCCTATCAGAATGATATCCATTTTTGGAGTTATGGAGTGGCTTAATTATTACGCCTTGAGTCCGAGTTCGATTTAGGGCTTGGGTGTTAACTCGTCCGTCCCTTCGCCCGTTGAGTGTCCCCATAATAGAATGGCCTATAGTCTATACTTTCGGGCCGTTGTAGTGGCTAATGCCTAATCGGAAAGTGCTCGCCCGTTAAGGGGGGGAAAAAATTCTTAAACTGATTATAACACCACCAAAGCCTTTGAGACAAAGGTGATTTAATTAGTTTCTTCGAAATCTCATGGAACAATCATTAGATCAACTGATATCATTTACTAGACCTTGTTTTGAATGTTTTTGGAAATATGTGGTTTTAAAGACCAATTGCCGCCCTATAAAGTTGAAAATGTAAGTATTTCCCCTCTTTCTTCATCCACAATTTGTCCTTTTTTCTTTTTGTAGGTACTTCATCTAAAATCGGATGATTCTCGAATAACCCACATTTCGTCGATATTTGATATACTTTTTTGATTCCATCGACCCGAGGATAGAGCTGCAACTTTCGGCCTTACTTGAAGTCTTTCAATTGTCTAAATTTCCTTTTTAGAATGTCATTCACCATTTCAAAATTTGAAAGAAAAACAGATACAGTCGGCTTTTTATTTTCAGCAATTTGATTACAGCTTTATTGTCCTAAACGAGACACGAAACACCGCGCGGCATTTTGTCCTTCATAAGCAACAAATCCAGTGAAATAGAACACTGCCATAGAAGATTCCGAATTGTATGCTTCCTCATTTTGGTGACTTTTCAGAGTGAAAGAGACAATGAAAAATCAGAGAATTCTAATCGAGTTTGATTGAGTAAGCAGTCTGCTTCCTGTGTTAGTTTTATTTTGCAACTTATTAAAAATAAGGTTTCACATCACCTGATTCGACAAAATAGCCAAGCGCTAAATAAAAAGAATAAAAGGGTAATTTAACCATAAGTGCCCCAGTTGTGAAAAGCTGTAAAACTTATTTTAGACTGTAGTAAATATGAATCCTTTCAATTTAAACTACCTTAGTTTTATTTGCATGAAAGACGAAATATTAATAACCATAATAATTATAAACAACATGCATATTTACGAGTCACAGCTTAACTATTTCAGCAAAATTGTTCACCTTTCTTTCAATGTTGTCGCAGAAACTGCTAAATTCAAGGGTTTGTATGAATGTAAATACTAAAAAGGCCGGAATGTCCAGAAAAGAGATAGTAAATCATTTACATTTGCGATACTCACAGGGCTGGAATACTTATTAGATAACAATTTCTTTTTTAAATTACATTCCACAAGAACTTGTTTAAATGAGGCTTTTTTTATACTGATGAGTGTAAACCTAGTACTTACATAACCAGCAGTATTTTTATTTAAAAAACTCCACGGGACTTTTGAAGTAGAAACTTCGCTATTTGGCAGGTGACCATGAATTTTTTTTTTGTGTGTGTGAGAATATACGAGGGAGATCGTTAGAAGAGTGTCAAAAGGGAGACTCAAAGGAATAATAGCATCCAGTTTGCTGGGGGTATAATTCAGGAAGGAACAAAAAGGAAAAAAAAAGAAAAAGAAAAAGGAGGGTGAAGTCTAAGGCAAATGTTGAATCCAACTCTAAGATTTATCTTTGGAATTCAAAACAGTCGCTGCGTCTTATTAACTTAATTTTTTTTTCCTTGATAAAATGTCTAAAAATATTCATACAGAAACACACTAAGACCTTTGCATAGAGCGTATGCATGACGATCATTTCTTTATCAAATTTCCTAACGGTGGAGAACGATAAATATAATTCCACCAGAACGTATTTATTATGAGGCACTTTCTTACCCAATATTTCATTAGTTTATACGTAGAACTGCATAGCAAGTAAAAAATAAAATAAAACAAATGAGGCTTGAAGACCAAAGGTTGTCGGTTCAAACCGAGAACCATCGTGTTGCATGCTGAAATTGGGGTCCACTAAATTTTGTGGTTCCATAACATTTGGGTTTCGAGTGGTTCGATTGTTTTCAGCTATTTTCGAAAAAAGGATTTAAACTTCGAAGCAAATCTCTAGAAAGATGCAAAAAGTTCTGAAGAAGCGTTTCCAAATGTTGAAAGTGGGATTTTCTTGCTGGTCTATACATGATTATTTAATTAATTATTATTATTTTTATATTTTTTAAAAATTTAATTAATTAATTTTTTTGAGGGGGAGGGAGGTCTTAGTGATTTTTTTTTATTTATCTAGAAAAAATTCTTAAAAGATTTACATCAAAGAAACACATAGGGAAAAGGATCCGAATAATATTTCTTCATTAATACGGATATGGATCTATGTTTCTTTCGAGGCCTCACCATGTATCAGACACTGAAGATGGTAGATGGTTAGAGTATGAAGGTTACGCGTTCGGGCCTTTCGCGCAACTGTCGATCTAACGAGCCGGAATTTTGGGCGGTTTTCCCCAGATGTAATGTGAATACGTGTTAGAACACCTTAAAAAGTTCTCCTCCCAGGGCAACCACTTCCTTCTGTAAACAGATACCTCTCGTGTAGGCTTGCCATAACGAGGGGGGGGGGAAAATCTGGAGTGACTCCACTCGACTTTCCGAACACTTACGATTAAGATCATTACCTAGCATTTAAATAAATTTTAATCGATGAATAATTCAAACATATATACCAAATTGAAGCTCAATCGAATGCACCGTTTAAACGCTGGCGTACTTTCAAGAATTTCTCCCCATAAGCCACAATGTAAAAGAAATTTTTGTCGTAGCCCTGTAGAAAAACTATAAGATCTATACACATCAAAATCAATACCGGTCTTACGATTATTTTTTATAATATGTATATCCAATTCGAGCTCAATCGAATGTACCGTTTAAACGCTAGCGCACTTTCAAGAATTTCCTCCCATAGGCCATAATGTAAAAGAAATTTTGTCGTAGCCCTGTAGAAAAACTAAAAGTCCTATGCACATCAAAATCAATACCGGTCTTATAATGGTTGTTTATAACATGCATACCCAATTTGAGCTCAATCGAATGTATCGTTTAAACGCTAGTTCACTTTCAAGAATTTCCCACCAGAGGCCATAATATAAAAGAAATCTTTGTCGTAGCCCTGTAGAAAATCTATAAGTCCTATACGAACCAAAATCAATACCGGTCTTGCGACGGTGGCTTATAACATATATTCCCAATTTGAGCTCAATCGAATGCCCCGTTCAGGAGCTATCGTGTTCACTCACATACACACACATACACACAAACACACATACACACACACACACACATACATACATACATCTCGTAAAAATAGCATGACTGATTTCAGAAGACCTCAAAACGTATAAATACGCCAAAATGTCGAATTCGAATTTTTTCATGATTACAATACTTTGCTTACATGGTACATGTTCGGAAAGTAAAAAACTATTTTTCTTTCAAGTATCCACGGATATGGAAACGATATTGAAGCCTGGCGTACCTCTGCTTAACATCAGTTCATTCTTCCCTATATTTGGGGAGTTCTCTTCAAGAATATGTTACATGCATTCCTATTGGGTTTTTTCCGCAAATATTTTCTACTTTCACAGATTTAAGGTGTTTTTCCCCCCTTTTCCATCTAGGTGTTCCTTCAGGAGAGAGGAATGGCAAGGGGGGGGAACGTGTAAGGGGCATTTGGACGCGGATTGCCTGGAGCTATAAGAAAATACCCCCGAAATGCAAGGCGCAAAAGACGTCCATTTTTTCCCACTGTCGAAAGAATTCGGAATCTTCTTTGTAGAGGGAGGTCAAATTAGGGGAGAAAAGAGCAGTTGCTGGGCGATAAAAAGCAGTCATCTTTTTATTATCTTTCGTGTGGGTCATTTTCCCTAAATGTCCTGTACTTTTTCCCCTTGCTTTTTTTCTGTTTCTTTTGTCGTAGTACAACCTTTAACCCCCTACCCCCCGTAAAAAATTAAAAAATTTCATCTGCGTATTTGCATTAAAGGTTAAAATTTAAAATATTATTTGGGAAAAAAAAATAATAATATAATGTGCTTTCTTATAAAAAAAAGAAAGAAAAAAGCTTGAAAAAATGAAGACGATAATTTTGGCTGTTGCTAACAATTTTACACTTACTGTTATATTCCCTCCTTTCAAATACCAATAGCGAATTTTTAAAGTTTAGAATTTCTGAGCCATTTCAAGTGCATAAGATTACAGAAGAAAAGCATGAGAAATTATAGAAATCAAAAGAAAACTTGATAAGTTAGTATATTTGTGTATATATTTCGATACAAAATTACACTTCCCATATATTTTTTAGCAAGGAGTTGTTTACTAGCAAGTATGCAAATTCATTAACATATATACAAGGTTAATCTAAACTCTTGGGCTAAACTTTAAGGGGTGGCAACGCATATTCACGTTAGATCTAAAGAGAACAGCACCAACGGTTAGATCGATAGCCGTGCGAAAGGCTAGAACCCTGGACCTGTACACCTCAACCATCTCCCAATGTTCAGTGGTTTTATCCACTCGGTCATTCTTCGGCAATGCAAGTCAGAAGCTGCGATTGTAATATGGGCATTTGAAACTTCTTCAAATGCCAAAATGTACTTTAAATTCTAATATTTTATGTGTTGTTAAAAAGCCTTAGTTTACAAATTATGATCATATAATATGTAAAATAGGTTAAGTAAATTATCTTAACTTGAAAGACTTGAATGCCATTAGAGGATAGTTCATGTCATCGATAATGTCGTTTAGAGTTTATTTCTCCCTTCCCGAAGATTCCCTCTAGAAACTGCTAATAATCATTGAGAGGATTTTTAAATTGCGAATTACACGCGTACCACGTGTCCACCATTGTTTCAGTTTTAGTTCGGGAATCGAACTTGCAAACCTAATCTATGGTTACTAATTCGATATCTCAATGAATAGCTTGAGGAAGAACTTCTAAAACAATTGACAGTGTTTAGAATTTTAATTTACTAGCGGTTAAAAAAAAAAAAAAAAGTTTCAGAAACTGGTGGTTTATCAAACTTCTCTGAGTAAATTTTTCTTAATATTCTTATTCTTTTCTCTAATTTTCTTAATCTTCTTCTTTACTTCTGAATTATATTTTAATAAAAACAATTATTAGAGCTACTAATTTTTTAACCGAATCTGAAAGGTTTTGAACACGTGCATATATGATTGAAAATTATACTTATGTACCTAGTAATTTTAAGTGATTCATAGGTATTTTCAATTTATTTTAAAAATAGTAACAACAAGAATAAAATTAATAATGTTTCTTGTACTTTTTTTTATTTGAAAAGTATTTTGTACTTCTGTGTCGATGGTGGTGGTGTTTTGAAGATGTATTCGGATTTCAGTGCCTATGCTTGAACATCCGCTTATAAATCCACGTCAGCGAAAGACACAAACACATGGGGGAGGGGGGCGCAAATATCTTAGGCGGAGACTTTTCTGCGCACCTAATGCATATTCATGTTACATATGGAGAAAACCACACAAAACTCTATACCGTTAGACCGACGGCCGCGCGAGAGACCAGAACCCTGGATCTCCACTTAAGCCATCTCCCAATGTTAAGAGGCTGTATTTTGCTCTCTCTGTCATTAATGTCTGCCAGTCTTCTTAATTTTTTTCTTAAATTTCTTTTGTTGCTGAGCTTATTCTTGAAACTAATATTTAGCATACAACATTTCATACTTTTTGAGCTCTTTTCAAAGGTTTCTACCTATCATAATCTCCTTAGGACAAAAAAAAAAAAAAAAAAAAAAACCTTCTTTTGTTAGCATACTTTTATAGCTGCTAGTTTTAAAATTTACTAAAAATGTATTGTTTGCAGCTGTATCACCGATTATATACCCGATTGTTTGGCAAACGAAAGAAGCTATTTCGCTTTGCAAGATTTTGCACCTTGCAGTACATAGAAGGTTGTTGAAACATTAAAAATTTGAAAATAAAATAATTCTACTTGCAGTTTAAATGTACACAGAATGCATTAAACAAAGCTTTAATGAGGTCTTTGCTTATACGAATATACACACAGTTTATTTTTTAATGTATGCTATCTTAACATAATTTAAAAGAATAGGCAGACGTATGAATTCAAACATTATTTCAGACATTTTAAAAGAACATCATTACATTAAAATTCATCTTCAAGAACTGCATTGAAAATGCACTGAAAACACAAGCTTTACCGAGGGAAAAATTTTCAGGATATTTTGAAGGATGAAGGGATTTCTACGTGGAAAGTTCTTTCACCGCGTTCTTCGAAAAGCTGTAAATTAATGAAGGACAAATTCGCGTCCAAAAGCCCCATAAACGGGGGGAAGAGAGACTCGTCCAATTGCCCCCTCTGAAACAAGGAAACGATTTCTTCGGTTTGGCATTTCAGAGGTGGGGAGAAGCTCGCGTCCAAAAGCCCCATAAACCGGGGGGAAATGGAGCGCTCGCTTATGACTTATGCATTTGACCCGGCTTATGTTGGTCGGAGCGCCCCACGGCAACTATTATGTTGTGCCTTTTGACAGTTACTTATTGTTGTTCCCATATTCCTCTCACGATATCGAA
This sequence comes from Cheiracanthium punctorium, assembly GCA_038373885.1. Taxonomy (NCBI): domain Eukaryota; kingdom Metazoa; phylum Arthropoda; class Arachnida; order Araneae; family Cheiracanthiidae; genus Cheiracanthium; species Cheiracanthium punctorium. The sequence continues at coordinate 23,638 of JAWZYV010011828.1, forward strand.
AAACATAACTGAAGCTCAGAGGTGGAAGTCATATCGGGAAGTTAAAGGGACGTACAGATGGATTAGATACGGAAGGGCGTCGACTCTGACACATTGACGTTTTGTATTCTTCATACGTCTGAAGCTAGATTATAGTTATAACACTCTTATAACGTCAAAATATGCATTACCACTTGCCCGTAGAACACAAGCCCACCATCAAAGTAACTCGTTATAGAGTCATAAATAATTATCCCTTCAATAACGTTATAACAGTTCACGCGGTATATCACATACTGAGTATAAGTATTTATCTAACAAGCAACCTTTTTTCTAAAAGCTCCTTTTTTGTAAAATACACTTTTTATAGTAAAATATTTTAATTCACTAATTCAATGGCAATTATTTACTTTCTATTTTGAAGATTTTTTACTTTAATCTTTTTCATTTTTTTATGGGGTGGGGGTCGGGGTTTAGCCTCTATAGTACTCTCCGTGGATTTGCCATTGGGTACGTGCATGCTTTTGCCTACATATATTTATGGAATTTTATTTCCGTTAGAAGAGATCTTATTTAAATACTTAATCGTATATTCCTTGAAACGAATTTTATTTTAAATCATATAGAATAATTTTCATGTTTAGTTAACTAATTTTTTGTTGTTGTTGTTGTTACTTAATCATTGCAGTGTTGATAATCGTATCCGAGCAACTGAAATAACGAAAATAAAGGATATGAAATATTTTAGGATATGAAATATTTTTTAAAGAGCTTTTTCAAAATCCGAAAATAGTTTTAGAAAATCCGATGAGATCAGTGTAAATATGTTTTGTTTTTTCAGTATATGTGAAACTAGATTAATAGTATTCGTTTTCTCCCTGGATTTTCAAATACCTGGGAAGACATACCTTGCGCCGCCCTTCCTATTACGTTTACACACACACACACACACATATATACTTATTGTTCAACTTTTCTCCCATTATTCTGGCAACGTATATTTTTCCCTCTTCAGTTGGCAACAGCTCCGTGTTTGAGCCACGTTTTCAAGCTTAATGCTTTTGGTCTCTTCGTCTCCATTTTTGTCTTCATAATTACTTTTTAACAGGGTATGTCTTCATGATTACTTTTTAACAGGATATCCCCCCCGTAGTTACATATTTAGCTATCTTTGTGCTAAGTAACTACATTGAAATCCTGTTATTTTGTTTTTTATCTTGGTAGTAAGTATTCGGTTCGTGGGGCCTGACGAGCAAAGCCGATGCTTGCTACCCATTGTTTTACTCCATCCAATTCCATTTTATTTTTCATTTTTACCATTGTTTGGATTTCTATTTACTTGATATATCTACTCTTTCCTGTTTTGGATACGATTTTGTGTTCATTGAATATTTGGACTACGAAACTGCTGTAGAATGATTCCTTGATTCGTAAGTAGCCATTTTATCAATATATTCGGCTTTTTCTTCCTTTCACTTCACTGTTGGACCTAACAGTAAATAAGGAAAAATATAATTTCCGCCCAACTAGAACGTTTTGTTTTTCTTCCTGAACAAAATCAAGGTCCTTCAATACCTGTAACTAGAGTCAAACGGGAAGCGCAGAAATGCGTGTTTAATATGAGGGTGACCCTTAATGTTTACAGTAAGCTATTTTGTGTAAAACTAGCCGCCAAGGCGTCCAGCTTCTGTTGTTGTCTGTTTGCTGTTCTTTATGCTTGGTACAATATTGGCCAAATCGTGGACTCATTTCAACGAAAATTATGTTCCTTTGTTTTAACAGTATTTTTCATTAAATTTATTTAGGTTTAAATTGCTACAAATTCTGGGTGTCATCATAAAAGCCGATAGCGGCCATGGCAGGTACTGACATAGCAAACTATATGAAAAGATTTAATTGTTGTCCTTTCCATTCATTAAATGATTATAAAAATAACTTTATAGCATGATAACGTGTTGTACAAATTCCTACATAAATATTTCTTAATTACAACAGCTGCGGGCTTTCTTCAATTAGTGCTCTGTGCGCTGCCATTCCGTTCATGAGCTCATAGCTCCTGAAATGGGGACTTTTATATTTTAATAACATGGGTGTTAATGTGCGAAAGTTAGCTGCCTGGTGTTTATCGTATGGTTACATTATTTAATACGTATCCCGGGCTACAATAATATGAAAGAAACAGGAAATAACAGAATACACTTGAAAATTTTTTAAACGTTGTGTATATTTGATTGTACCTTATAAAATATGAATTTAACAATCTGGGACTTGCATAGCACTGAAAAGGACGCGATTGAATTTCTCCAAGATAAGGTAATATTGTACAATAAAAGATTTTTGTTCCTGGAAGAATAGAAAGATGCTGGGTTTGAACATCAAACTCTCCGTCACCGATATAATTTCGCAGACTCAGTTACAGGATGTCTTACACAATAATTAAAGCGAATGTGGGGTAGCGCAAAAGGGCGGAATAAACTCCAACGTGGCACGTCCCTGTCACTTCACCATCTAGAATCCTATGTATTAAAATTGACATAGCGAAAGCAATATCCTCAGGTAAATTGTTATTTTTAAAAATGTTGATAGACATTGTAAATTTCATGACTTCTCTGCAGATTTCTGTTTCCCTTATTTCCCTGCTCATATCTATCGTTATAGTTATTGAAATTTGCTAAAATGTGGCAAGGATAGCAATACCCTATCTACTTTTTATGTTTACTTTATAGCTCCGTTTATTTTAATCGCAACAGGTGCAAATAATTTAATTTGGAGGAGTTGGCGATATCAAAACGGAAAAGTACACGCTGATGTTCACATGTGCTAAACTGCAAGTATCATCGATTTCATTCTAGGGTGTTTGTCTAAGAAATTAATTTTTTAAGAAGGAAATAAATTTTAATTATGATAAAGGTATCTTGTAAGGGTAAATATTTAAAACAGTGTTAAATTACCTACTATACTTTCTCTTAATATTCAAATAAGATATAACAATTCTCTAGCACAGCATTTTCTTTTTATACAATTTCTAATACAATATTCTTTAATTATTTCTAATACCATATTCTAAACGAATATTTTAAAATATTCATTGAAGATATGGAGACAATATTTATTTGTTGTCAGATATTTAATGCTTCATGCCATCCAAAAATTTTTTTCTGGATATGGCTTTAACAGCGCTGTTATTCCAAAAAGCAAATTCCAAAGCCTTGGGTGTACATTTTAGGAGTTTTCTCACCTTTGTCGATGTATTTGGGAGTTGGTGGAATGAGCTTTAAAATCTTCACCGTCTTCAAAAAGGGTGTTTAAATTGAAGCTGAAAGATTCAAACTTAGAAATTAGAATTTATTTCTTTTTTTTTTGGGGGGGGGGGTGCATATGGGTGTAATTGTTACTAGTCACTATCTTAATTGTAGCAATGAGATTTTGTTTACATCATAAGAGACGCTTGAAGGAGCCATGTAGTACTAATATAATGTGTCTGACAGGTTTCTGGTGACGGATTTAGAAAGTAGAAGGGGATACTGAATTCCCTAGTATCAGTTTAGGTATAGTAAGGAAATGAAAATTCTTCCTCTGATATGATTTCTTTTCTTTTCTTTTTTTTTTTTTTTTTTAACGTATTTCCTATTCAATATACACAGAGAAGATATGCAAAGAAAATAAGATCAAGGGTGAGAACAAGTGCCTATCTTGGGCCCCGCCTCCATGCCCTCCCTTTGGATGCCTATGAACATTGTTTTCATTCTCCAGCATGGGGAAGATAAATATTATGAAGAGAGAGAGGTCGTGTGCTTCATTTCTCAAGCACCTGGAGCCTATCCAAACAACCTCCTCACCACACCCCTTTATCCACGAGGTACCTGGGCTTTCCAAACCGACTGTTATTTTCGGCGATTTCCCCCCCGCTGCAGTGTGTCATTGAGAAAACTGCATCGGCACACGCGCCAGAAAATTTGGATGAAGCACTGTTTGTTTTGGTTAAAAAATTGGACCTGTACTCTTGATCGAGGAGATCTGTAACGAGATGTTACGGCACTGAGAGATCACAGAGTTGTTATGTATGAGGTGGGTGGACTGGAATCTGTGGCGGGGCACAGTTTCGCAAGAGAAAGGAAGCGCCGCAAAAAATAGTGTGACAGAAGCAGAGCAAGTGAAGAGCGAAAATGCGAAATAGATTGTTCCAAGAAGGTTGGAAAAGCAAACGGCATTTCTTACGCAGAAATCTTTCTAAAAAATACGATTGTTCAGAAATTTTTCTTTTCTAAGCAACGACCTAGTTCTTAAACTATTTTCCAAAAACTAATTTTGAGCTTCTATGCGTGTTTGGAAAGTTATTTTTAAACGTGGTAAACAACTACTAATAGCTTAATAAAAACGATGCCAATTTTTGTGTGGTGTATTGAAAAGCATATAGGTGTGAGCAATATTGGGTTCAGGTTCCTCTCAATGTAGATGGGGCTCCATCACCCCCTCCTCCCCCCCTTTCCCCCAAAAAAAGGAAGTTCAAGTTTTTCCTAAATCTACTCGGTTATATTAGGCTTTGTATGTGCCTCAATATGAAACTTGGGTCACGGCCACCCCTCCTGAATAATTTTCGTAAACTTTACGTTAATGGTAAAGTGTGAAGTTTTGTTTTGACTTTAAAATGTTACAGTTCCTTTATATTTTCCTGACTATAATTTCACTTTATAGACAGCATAGCATTTGTAAAAACATTCTGTTCATGCTTTTTCAAGAATACAAGCTCAATTTTAAATGTATAGCAATAATTACTGTCTCTCTCATACAGATTGCGGGTTGCTTTCACAATTTTATACCGACGTTCCCGACGTTCAGAGCGTTGTCTAGAATGCAGGCATTGGAAAAGCTTATAGAAAGCGGCTAAAAAGCCATAACTTTTTACTTCTCTCTTGAATTTTCTATTTAAATACAGTTGAACTCGCTTACAAAGAGCCTGAATTAACGAGGTAATCGGAAACATTTGGTTGGTACAATGTTAAGTCTATGGGAGCATAACTTGCTTTTAACGAGCAAACCTCCCAGACAGCACATAAGCTTAAGGCGACATACGCTGGTAGAAAACGAAACTGAGACTTCCCATGTTAACCTACGGGAAGCGTATTTTCTCGTCCCACGTCTACAATTTTTGTTATTTTAAATCAGTTTTTTTTCCTTGCCAAGATATTAATGCGATACAGATTATTTAGTTTCTAAAATTTCGAAATCAATTCTATTAATATTTTTAATATTCAATTAAAGTTGGGAAAAACAGGTTTTTTGTGTTTGAACAGCCGTAAAATATTTGCTAATTAAGATAAACGAATTTCGTAAACGGGAGATACATTCTCAAAGTGTTTACTGATTTTTCAATAAAAAGGAAAAACTATTTGATGAAAAATAAATTAACGATAAGTAAAACTATCGAGTCTACATTTCTGTGAAAATTCTCCGCCGTAATAGTGCGCCATCTGGGTCATTGCACGAGCTAGCCGCTGCCCTGTTTGTAGGGGAGAGAATGATAAATTACTATCCCGCTGGGCAAGAGGGCTATTCTTAAGGGGGGGGTTGTACGTAGAGTACGTATGAGAAGGGGAAAAGAAATTGGGTTGGGACGGGAAACCGAAATTTGTGTTCTCAAAAGTGTTTGAAAAGGAATAATATTTGTCACACGAGAATTTTGCAGAAAGCGTTTTCGTGGAAAAAAAAATAAGTTGCTTTGTAATAACTTTTACAAATCGAAACTCATTTACTGCTTCTTTACATTTTAAAATACACCTTTCAATCTTTTTTATAGCTGCCAGACAACTTTTTTATGTTGAACGTAAATTGCCTTCAAATGAGAGAAAAACTGAAAGGTGAGGTGGAGGAGTTTTCATCAGAGAAATCATATGTAATAAAAATATTTGTAAAGTGTTAATTAAATTATTAGACACAGCAGTAGAGATTTCAGCTTTTTTTTTTTTCTTTTGTACAGGATTATTTAAATATTATACACAATACAGCAACATATTTATTTGATTTATAAGGAAAATGAACCATTGTTTCGTTTTAATTTATTATTATAATTACTTATTTATTTATAGCGTTGTGTGTTAGAGATGAATTCGGGCTCATTTTTTGAAGCCCGAGCCCTAGGACTTTTAATCCGAGTCTGCCAGAGCCCGAGCAATATTCTTGATGTCGGAACCCGAGCCCAAAATTTCAGCAAAAGATAAATAAAATTCAATTACTTTTAATAGAATACAATAAATTTTGCCGTTTCTGCATTTTAATTACACGCATCTTCTAAGCGGCCGTGCAGCTATGAGCTATTTTTACTTTTCGAACATGTACCATGTAAGTAAAGTATTGTAATCATGAAAAAATTCGACTTCGAGATTTTGGTGTATTGACACGTTTTGAGGTCTTCTGAATTCATTTATGCTATTTTTACGTGATGTATGTACGTACGTATGTATACGTATGTACGTAAGTATACATACGTACGTACGTATACATACGTACGTACGTATACATACGTACGTACGTATACGTACGTACATACATACGTACATACGTATACTTACGTACATACGTATAGATACATACGTATACGTACGTACGTACGTATACATACGTACGTACGTATACATACGTACGTACGCATACTTACGTACGTACGAATACTTACGTACATACGTATACATACGTACATACGTATACTTACGTACATACGTATACATACGTACGTATACGTACGTACGTATGTACGTATACGTACGTATGTATACGTACGTACGTACGTATGTATACGTATGTACGTAAGTATACGTATGTACGTATGTATATTTCAGCGAAAGATAAATAAAATTCAATTACTTTTAATAGAATACAATAAATTTTGCCGTTTCTGCATTTCAATTACACGCACCTTCTAAGCGGCCGTGCAGCTATGAGCTATTTTTACTTTCCGAACATGTACCATGTAAGTAAAGTATTGTAATCATGAAAAAATTCGACTTCGAGATTTTGGTGTATTGACACGTTTTGAGGTCTTCTGAATTCATTTATGCTATTTTTACGTGATGTAAGTACGTACGTATGCGTATGTACGTAAGTATACATACGTACGTACATACATACGTATACATACGTACATACGTATACTTACGTACATACGTATACGTACGTACATACATACGTATACATACGTACATACGTATACTTACAAACATACGTATACATACGTACGTACGTATACATACGTACGTACGTATACATACGTACGTACGTATACTTACGTACGTACGGATAATTACGTACATACGTATACATACGTACATACGTATACTTACGTACATACGTATACTTACGTACATACGTATACATACGTACGTATACGTACGTACGTATGCATACGTATGTACGTAAGTATACGTATGTACGTATGTATATTTCAGCGAAAGATAAATAAAATTCAATTACTTTTAATAGAATACAATAAATTTTGCCATTTCTGCATTTCAATTACACGCACCTTCTAAGCGGCCGTGCAGCTATGAGCTATTTTTACTTTCCGAACATGTACCATGTAAGTAAAGTATTGTAATCATGAAAAAATTCGACTTCGAGATTTTGGTGTATTGACACGTTTTGAGGTCTTCTGAATTCATTTATGCTATTTTTACGTGATGTATGTACGTACGTATGTATACGTATGTACGTAAGTATACATACGTACGTACGTATACATACGTACGTACGTATACATACGTACGTACGTATACTTACGCACGTACGGATACTTACGTACATACGTATACATACGTACATACGTATACTTACGTACATACGTATACATACGTACGTATACATACGTACATACGTATACTTACGTACATACGTATACGTACGTACATACATACGTATACACGTATACTTACAAACATACGTATACTTACGTACGTACGTATACATACGTACGTATACGTACGTACGTACGTATACATACATACGTACGTATACATACGTACGTACGTATACATACGTACGTACGCATACTTACGTACGTACGGATACTTACGTACATACGTATACATACGTACATACGTATACTTACGTACATACGTATACATACGTACGTATACGTACGTACGTATGTACGTATACGTACGTATGTATACGTACGTACGTACGTATGTATACGTATGTACGTAAGTATACGTATGTACGTATGTATATTTCAGCGAAAGATAAATAAAATTCAATTACTTTTAATAGAATACAATAAATTTTGCCGTTTCTGCATTTCAATTACACGCACCTTCTAAGCGGCCGTGCAGCTATGAGCTATTTTTACTTTCCGAACATGTACCATGTAAGTAAAGTATTGTAATCATGAAAAAATTCGACTTCGAGATTTTGGTGTATTGACACGTTTTGAGGTCTTCTGAATTCATTTATGCTATTTTTACGTGATGTAAGTACGTACGTATGCGTATGTACGTAAGTATACATACGTACGTACATACATACGTATACATACGTACATACGTATACTTACGTACATACGTATACGTACGTACATACATACGTATACATACGTACATACGTATACATACGTACGTACGTATACATACGTACGTACGTATACATACGTACGTACGGATATTTACGTACATACGTATACATACGTACATACGTATACTTACGTACATACGTATACATACGTACGTATACATACGTACGTATGTACGTATACGTACGTACGTATGTATACGTATGTACGTAAGTATACGTATGTACGTATGTATATTTCAGCGAAAGATAAATAAAATTCAATTACTTTTAATAGAATACAATAAATTTTGCCGTTTCTGCATTTCAATTACACGCACCTTCTAAGCGGCCGTGCAGCTATGAGCTATTTTTACTTTCCGAACATGTACCATGTAAGTAAAGTATTGTAATCATGAAAAAATTCGACTTCGAGATTTTGGTGTATTGACACGTTTTGAGGTCTTCTGAATTCATTTATGCTATTTTTACTTGATGTATGTACGTACGTATGTATACGTATGTACGTAAGTATACATACGTACGTACGTATACATACGTACGTACGTATACCTACGTACGTACGTATACTTACGTACGTACGTATACTTACGTACGTACGTATACATACGTACGTACGTATACTTACGCACGTACGTATACTTACGTACATACGTATACATACGTACGTATACATACGTACATACGTATACTTACGTACATACGTATACATACGTACGTATACGTACGTACGTATGTATACGTATGTACGTAAGTATACGTATGTACGTATGTATATTTCAGCGAAAGATAAATAAAATTCAATTACTTTTAATAGAATACAATAAATTTTGCCGTTTCTGCATTTCAATTACACGCACCTTCTAAGCGGCCGTGCAGCTATGAGCTATTTTTACTTTCCGAACATGTACCATGTAAGTAAAGTATTGTAATCATGAAAAAATTCGACTTCGAGATTTTGGTGTATTGACACGTTTTGAGGTCTTCTGAATTCATTTATGCTATTTTTACGTGATGTATGTACGTACGTATGTATACGTATGTACGTAAGTATACATACGTACGTACGTATACATACGTACGTACGTATACTTACGTACGTACGTATACTTACGTACGTACATACATGCGTATACATACGTACATACGTATACTTACGTACATACGTACGTATACGTACGTACGTACGTATACATACGTACGTACGTGTTTATTGTAATTTTGCTCGAACATAAACTTTAATTTCTAAGAAGTGTAAATGAAAGTAAATTGCTTCTATAATGATTTCAAGCTGATGTATAGATAAACCTGTAAAATTTCGCAAGATTTTCTTATGTGTATCAGCGTATTTCCTGTATTTTTATATAACTTTTGTAAATGCATTTTTGAGAGTATGAACCGAGTATAAGTTATACACGGTATGTTTATTTGAATAAGAATGGTAAGTTTAAGAAAAATGGTAAGAAAGATAGACTTATGATGAGAAGAGGATAAGAATGGTAAGAAAGACTCTTTGAAATATATTTGAAAGAAAGAAAAGAATGGCTTTATTATGTTTCAGGTTAAAGTAGAATTTCTGCAAAAATAAAGTTTAGAAGACCAATTATTCTTTGTTGGTAGTAAGGAATACCTTACTTACATAAACGTAACGTACATATTTGTAATGAACGTATCAAGTTACACTCGTAAAACGTAATAAAATTGACATTGAAGGATCGGCTTACTTTTTTTAAATTGTTTATATATATATATATATATATATATATATATTAATGTATATATACTTAAAAACTAATTCTTTAAAATTCTGAAAATCCACATTTTACCTAATCTTTTTTTTTTCTTTCTTTCTTTTGTGTGTGTGTGTTATTTTTAACTGTATAAAATTGCTATTTTTGGGAAGAATGAAACTATGTCATCTAAGTCAGCGGCGCTAACTTAGACTGCTAGCCGGTAGTGCACGCAGAACTGCAGGAAGGGCGGGGAGGTGAGAGAAAGGCAACGAGCAGGTGATAATGCATGTTTAAAAACTCATTTCATTTATACTTAGTTTTAATCCAAATATTTTTTTCTCCTAAAATATTTATTCAGGCATTATCAATAATAATATTTTGTAGGACTAAAATTTAGTAGGATTAATGGGACTAAATATTCATTGTTAAAGAACTTAAAAAATGTATGCATGCTAAGGAATGTGGGCTGGAGGGGGGGGGGCGTCATCATAAATTATTCTTTGTTGGTAGAAATTGTTGCACAATTTTTAGAAACTGCTGATCTAAGTCATAATTTTATTTTCAAACATATTCATTTGCAAATTTTGCGATATAAATCGACTCATGAACCCATTTTCGAGAAACATTATTTTAGCCTACATTAAAGCCAATATAATAACCTGATTAATCTGAAATTTCACTATCTTGCCTCCTAAAAAATCCAACCCCTTACGAAAAGGTGACTAGTGTCGATTTTCCTTTCTTACTACATCCTGCGCGTGCCCACTTGTCATGGTTTAGGTTTTTGTTTTTAGGGACTCAAAGTTCAGCGAAATTTTGTTTCTTCGAGGTCTCTTATTGGATTTTATGAGTTAAAAAAAAGACAGCAGCTGTGCTTGGAGGAAGAACGGCTACTCAGTTAGCAATAAATTGCTTTGTAAAAACGTTTGGGGGAAAATTTTGATGCGCAATGAATTGATTTATATATGCTACATACAATGCATATGAATGTTTGTGTTTTTATTAGCAGGTTTTTTTTTAAAGTGTATGTATATATAGAGAGATTTTAAAGTCCACTTTCCTGTGCTATATGGTTCCAGCTAGTCAGAAAAATTATGTCTAGGTATAGTAAAGTGGCTATGCGCTACTTGGTGAAACCACTTACAGTCACAATGTATCATGTATCTAGGCTTTTTGGTATCAGATGCATCTGGACATAAAAGGTTTCATCAAAGCATAGAGCCTAGTGATATTTCTTTAAACTTGCGATGAAAAGTGCTAAACTTTTGATAAAATATACGTGAATTTTCAATATTTCTATAGAATTTTTAGTTTTATTAGAATTCCTTACTTTTGAATTGCGACTGGTAGAAAACGATAAAGTTAGCGTAATTGTCTTGTACCGTGAATTAATTGGTTCTGTAAGTAGTCTCATCCAGCAGTGCGTAGCCGCTCTACTAATACACGACTTGGAGCCGTTGGACAATTAAAACAAAATGTTGGCTATAGGAGCACGTCTATATATGTGTATTTACGTAAATGTGTATATTACTTTATGGATAGTTATTTTCTTCATTCTTTTATCCCTTCTTGTACTATTTCTTCATTTTAATAAATAATATAAATTACCCTTGTATTATATTCATTTTGGTTTTTGGAAGAAACTGAAAGAGTTCTTTTAATAAAATAAACAATATAGGTTTACAGGGATTTTACATATAAATTTAAAAATGCCGTTGATAAAAGCTCTAGAAAAACTAGCAAATAGGAATACGTATTTTAAAACTTTTCCTCATTGCTATTATGCTTTCAAAATACAAAAATATAATCAAAGATATACAGTTTCAGGTACATGAAGAACTGACAGTCGCAATTGTAAGAGGGGCTCCATTTTTTTTTTTATCTTCTTACTGGCTCAACATGATTAGAAAGTGACCAGAAAGCCGCCCATAACGATCTTTCATTAATGGAACAGGTTGCCACGATGTAAACTTATTAAATGAAGTGTTTGTTAGCTGTTTTTCAAAGAATGAATTAATGACTTTTTAAATATTTTTATGTTTACTGTACTTCTAAATGCCACCAGTAGATAAAAGATTTTAAAACATTCCTGAAAGTCTAAAATAGTACTCAAAGGCAATAATTTTGGCAACAATCATAGAAAAGTTAATCTACACTTAGACATTAATTAGCGTACAGTCAAACCTCAATTTAACGTACATTGATTTTACGAATTCTCCGATTTAACGAATGTTTTTTCTGTCCCGACAAAAAGGGTGCTAAAATGCTTTGATTTAACGAATTTTTAGCATTGATTTAACGAACAACAATTGCTGAAATAAAATTCTCACATAAAGCTAAAACTTCGAATTTACGAAGACAGCGATACAGAAACAGTCATTACAATTACGCCGTGGATAACGAAAAAAAAAAAAAAAAAATCACTAACTCCTTTACATTATTACTAATTATTTTTAAATGTTTTAATTCCTTTTATATCTAGTTTATGTCTACAAACCAGGGCCTGACTTTCACTATAACACTTTTGTGCCCAGGGCACTTTTAAGATTTTGTGTCCTTTAGCTGGCTCAATTTTTGTGCCCTGTGTATCGTGTTAAACTCAATTTTTTGGCTTATTTCTCCATGTGTGCCCAGGGCACGTGCACCAAGTGTCCGTCCAATAGTCAGGGCCTGCTACAAAAGGAGTATTAAAATTTTAAAATAATTTTTATGTTTATAGATTTGTTCATCTTAAAAAACATTTTTTATCTCAATAATTTTTGTACTACGTTTCACTTTTCATGATTAACACTAAATAAACCTCAGCATAACCCAGCAACCGTTAAGTATAACCCAGCAACTGCAGTTTTATATTGATTATTTTTCGCTGTTACTTAATTACGTCGAATTACTTTTTGTGGATCACTGGCATATGTCTTGTTTCAGTCATGAAAATTTTGACTACTTAACAGGTACTTTTGAAGGTCAGAACAAGGGAAACTTAATCAGAAACATGACTTTAACATCAAAGTTCAGAAGAATTCTTTACTTGGACAGGGCCGGCCCAAGGGGGGTGCGAATGTAGGCGATCGCCTAAGGCCCCGCGCTTATAGAGGCCCCGCTCCTGGGCCTTTTTATTGCTATCTCATAAGACATGATAGAGAAGAGGCCCCGCTCTTGCACTTCGCCTGGGGCCCCGCACGCCTCTCGGGCCGGCTCTGACTTGGATAAAATCAACCAAAAATTTAACATTCCTTCAAGAACATATATTTATAAATATTTAAATATATTCATAAATTTCCCGTTTGGAACTGAAAAACTAAGCAGTTTAAGGGGATGGTGGACATTAAAAAGTTTTTTTTTAAATTTAATAAGATAGAATTGTGAAATTTTGTATTTGAATATATTAAACTAAAAGCATTATAATCAACTGAAAAAAAATTAAAATTTTTTTTAAAAATATAAGTAATTAATTAAAAATTAATTAATTTTTTAGTTTCGAAAAAATACTCCATGCGTTTTAATTTTAACTTTTTTTTGTAATTTTGTTTTATAATAGCATAAAAATATATTTAAAAAAAGTCTGTGAATCGGTTTTTGATTCGACAGAGTAGTTAATTTTTTAGAAATATTTTCATGGATATATACCAAACTTCCCCGAAATTTTTCAGTTTTCGTAAATAAAAGTGAAATTTCATAATCGAAATTTTGACTATATTTAAAAAGGATACACAGATTTATTGTAATATATGAGGAGAATGTTTGCAGTAAAATTTGTACAATTCCGACCAAAATTAAGTCGCATGGAGCAATTTGAAGGAAAGAAAATCCCAAAAAACTTGATTTGGAGAAAATACAGTTTAAAGTGTAATTTTCCATTTACCTTTAATACCGTCTCTTCTGAATAATTTTATTTATGATTTTACCTTAACAAAACATATTTTTAAAATAATTTCATTCGAATATTAGCTTATTTTGTAAAACGTTCAATAAAAACTGTGACGTATTTATTTACGCGTTTGTTTGCATTTTTGTGGACATTTAACTGTCCCTTTTTAATTTTTTCAAACCCTAATATCTTTTTAAAAAATTGCCGTAGACATACGTGGTTTTTTCTCCATGGTTCAGCTTTAACTGTAGACTATTAGTATGTAAAAAAGAAAAAAACACATTTTTGGGGGCCAATTTTGATGATTTGGGTGTCCACCATCCCCTTAATAGTAAAAGTAAACTTTCTGTTTAGTCTAATTTTTCTGTTTATTCAAAAACTGTCAATAAGTTTAGGACTATTAATAATGAGTAATTAGGTATGAATAATATATATATATATATATATATATATATATATATATATATATATATACACACACACACACAAAATATTATTGACTTAAAAATAAATTCCACTTTATAATGGGTAAATGGGTATGCTCTAAGCTTCGGTCCTAGGTTTATTATTAATGTTTAGCATTTTCATCTGCGACTATAAAATACATGCCGTATTTATAATATAGTTATCATAAATATTTTTTAGTTGAAAACAAAAAATTAAACTAATCATCATTTGTTTTTTTAAAGTTTTTAATTAACTGTGTATGACATTCCAGTTCAAAATTTGTCTATGAATTTTAACCCACTATCATCCGATCGAGCTGAAACTTTTGCACGCATGTGAAATTTCGGTGACGCTAAGTATTGCTTTCTTTAATTTTTCAATACTTTTTTTTTTTTTTAACTATCAAATATCTTCTCCCAATCCCTCCAAAAAAGTGTTATCGCACATGTATCAACTCATATCTTTTTAATTATTGGTCGGCAATTTTTTATCATTGCATACTCGGAAAGTTTTGATTCCAAAAAAAAGATAAAATCGGTTATCCCTAGCTCAAATTTTTAATTGTTAGTGATTTTTCGAAAGAAGATAAATTATTGTTTTCAATTTCTTTTATATCGTGACAACCAACAACAATTATATATTCTAGGTATATTTGAAAATTTCACTGAATACAGAGTGTCCTTTCCTAAATCATATAACCCTTTGAAGCGCAACCCTTTCCCAATGCTGAAAAAAGGGCAGCCGTTGCCATCGCTCGACTTAACTACCAGCAAGATGGCGGACGATCGAAACGTTCAATG
This sequence comes from Cheiracanthium punctorium, assembly GCA_038373885.1. NCBI lineage: Eukaryota > Metazoa > Arthropoda > Arachnida > Araneae > Cheiracanthiidae > Cheiracanthium > Cheiracanthium punctorium. The sequence continues at coordinate 39,024 of JAWZYV010011828.1, forward strand.
CGTGCCACAGATGTGACGAGCACAGCCAGCTGTCGTCAAAAAAAGGGTCGCCCCAACCAGTGGCTGAGCGCATAGCACTCTGAACTGGGAGACGGAATGTGCCTGGTTCAAAACCAGGTCGCATCCTCCAACCTAACCGTTAGGAATTTTCCGTGGTTTCCTCCAAAACTTAGCGTAAATAAGGGTTAGAATCCCTTAGAAAGACCCCCAAGGGGAGCACCCACACCCATCGGCATAGATCCTACTTGTTACTACTATAATTGGCCGTAATCCCCCAACCCAACACAACTAATTGATTCCGGATAGGAAAAGGCATAAGGACCCTCTGCACCTGTATTTTTTGAGATAAAAATATAGTGAGCAAATTAAAACAATACAAAAAATCTAGAAATTTTTTCTTGGAAATAATGGACAGTTGAGGGCCCTAAAATTCCAAGGAATGTTGCATGAAAATACCAGGAACTATATTGAACAGCTCAGGAAAGATCCACTGAATTGCATATTGTTCAGTAAAGTTCTTGGTATTTTCGTGCAACTTTCCTTGGAATTTAGGGCACCTCAGCTGCCTATAATTTTCAAGGAACACTACTGGAATTTTTTTTAATTATTTTTTTTTTTTACAGTTCTAGTCATTTTTAAGTGAACTGCCTGTTTTTTAAGGTCGTGAGACCACTATTCGGTTAAGTGACGGGTTGAACGAAACAGTAAAGTTTTCAAAGGGAAATGTATACTTTCTGTATAGTATTTGTAAGTCTAACTTATCCTTATTTCCAAGGAACGTTTCTGAATATTTTTACAGTGAAATACGGACTTAAAGCATCAATTACTTGTAAACTAAAAGTATTCGTATTAAAGTATTAGTTTAGATTATGGTCCAATGCTGTGAAGAGGAAAGGGAGTCACCAAAGGAAAGATTGTTCAAAAGCGCTTTCTACTCTAGAAGCGATCCTGAAACTATGAACAATGTCTCTTGAACAGATATTTACATATAGTTTTTTTCTTTCTGAAAACTGAATTTGGAGGCCCCTTAGAAATATGAGGCCCGAGGCGCGCGCCTCATGCGCCTATTGGGAAATCCGCCACTGACCATACTCTTTACAAAAATTGATATTCCATTGAACGAATTGCTTCGATTTAATGAACAAATTTGCGGGTCCCAATCAATTCGTTAAATCGAGGTCCGACTGTATTTCAGGTAAAGGGTCACACCGGTGCGTAGCCTTAGCGCTTTGAACTGGGAGACGGAAGGTGCCTGGTTCGAAACCAGGTCGCGTGCGTCGGCCTAACCGTTCGGAGTTCTCCGAGGTTTTTTCCGAAACTTCGAGTGAATGCGGGTTAGGATCCCTTAGAAAGTCTAGGCCTAGATCCCTCGAGCCTTTTTTTTTAATTCTTGAAAAAAGAAATCTGTCATTTGCAAGATATTTGAGTTATCTGTATTTTTTTTTTTCAGGTGAACCTTTTATAAAATGAATAAACTACATCCCATTTAAATATGTCAAATACAATGTCCTATACAAGATTTCAATATTCTGCAAAAAAAGGCAAACAAACTTTGCTCTTTAATAATATTAAAGTAATGCATTCTCAAAAAAATTTTTATGTTAAGAATTTAATTTTTCGCACTGGCATGATTTTTACATTTTAACAATAAATGTTTAATTAAGAGTACCCTAAACGAAAATTGAGCACTTCAATTACTAGAATTTCTCAATAACTAGCTCTAACTACGCATACAATATTTTATGATATTTTTAAATTATAAAGCATAACGGAAAAAGTAAAACATTTTTTATTTTGCTCATTTTATTAAAATAAATAAATAATTGTTTAATCTAAACATTATTTACCGTGATAAAAAAAAGACACCATAAATAAATATATATGTACATACATTATTTCTTTTTTCAAATTAAAAATCAAATTTTAAGCTTTTACACTCTGTATAAAACTTATTGTGACGAACACAAATTTATCAAAAATAAAATAACCATCTTTCTTTCAGAATTCGTAAACAGACAAGCAGCTAAAAAGAACTGTTTTTGAAGAAGATCGCGGAGAAAAAATTTCCCTCTTCTCTCTCCCCCCACAGTCATAAAGTCATAAAAGTGTCAAAACTTCCCCCCTCTAAGAAACCCCTTTTATCCTTACGCCCACTCTGCAGGGGGCCGCTTCGCTCACCAGAGGTCGCTCGTTTCCCATCTGAGCAGGGATTTTTTGCGAATGTCGCCTTAAATCAAGCTTGACATTTCTTTGAATTTGACGTATTAATACAAGCTTGACAGTTCAGTTCATTTTAAGCTTGCAGCAAGTTTGGAGATTACAAAAAAAATGAGTCAGCAAATATTTTCCCGCCGAATTTAAGTCATTTGAACTGGCAAGCTTGAATACAACTTGATTACTGGTTGATTTGGAAAGCCATATCCACATAAAAAATAATTTATCATCAGTCATATATGTACTTGACCATATAATTAAAAAAAAGATTCTATATTTCCAAATATTGAAATTCTTCAAAATAAAATACAAGTATACTGCAAAATTGATTAAAAAATCAGTCGTTTGTCTCGATTTTGTCCAATATTGCCCAATATAAGTGTTGCGATACTGAAAGTTTTAAAACGTGTGCTGCTTTTATGTTTATATTATGCTTATTTCTCTATTAGTAGAGTCTATATATCACACATAGCATTATTTTAATTTTGATTCATCCCATGGAAAAGATACAGATCGGCATCGGGAAATACTAATCAATCTCGCCAAAAAACGGTGTGACAACCATAACAGTCACTTCAAACTTTAGTCATGTTACCTCGAGTCAGATTGGCATGGTGGTTAGGACGTTGGCTTCCCACACCTTAGGTCCCGAGATCGTTCCCAGTCGCGGACGCTAGACAGACACAGATTAAAAGAACTTGAGGTTTCAGCGTAGAGGGGGAAAATGTGTGGAAAAATAAAATATATGGGGGCCGACCCATGTATTTAGGAAATTTTTTTAGAGTTTAGTAAGTTTGAATTAAGCTTGCTATGTCAAGCTTGATTCAAGCTTACTATGCCAAGCTTAATGCAAGTTGGGCTAGTGTAAACTTGAACACTTGATTCAAGTTGATTCAAGCTTGCATTAGGCTTACACGTTTGAAATTTTCGAGCTTAATGCAAGTTTATTGACTTGATAAATCAAGCTTACTGCAAGTTTGATGCAAATTTGCTGTGTTGTCTGGGCCCGGTTATAGCGAACAATATTTTTTTCATTCTTACAATTTTTATTGGCTTTCACTTTTCCAGCTTAGCTAATCCTTTCGTGAAAAAGCTCTTTTTGAACATTCCGAAGTCAGCCGAACGTTATCAATGAGTCATAAATGATGAGAATATGTCATGGTGATCTTATGGAGCATACGTGAGTGGACATGTGATAAAGAGAATTTGGACGAAGCTCTTTTAGAGTGGATGAAGGTGCAACGTAGTGCAGATTTTCCTGTAAGTGGTCCACTTTTGAAAGTTCAAGCAGAAAAGTTTGCGGAACAATTTGGCTATTCTGTATTTTTATGTTCGAATGGATGGCTTGATCGATGCAAGAATAAACATGGGATAACGTTTGGAAAAATTTGTGGTGAAGCAAAGTCTGCAAACATGGCTGATATCACGACGCATGGATAAGTGAAAAGTGGCCAGCCAGCAAAGAATACACTAAAGATGACATTTATAATGCCGACGAAACAGGTATTTTCTACAACGTGACCCCACAACAGACTTGGGTTCAAGGGTAAAACTGAAATTTCTTTCGGAGGTAAGCTCTCCCAAAACCAACTGACAACGTTAGTGTGTTTTCTAATATGTCTGGTACGGACAAGAAGAAACTGTTGGTTATTGGCAACTCCAAAAATCCAAGATGTTTTAAGCATGTGAAAAAGCTTCCTTTTGATTAAGAACATAGCAAGAAAGCCTGGACGACGTCGGATATTTTCACGAAATTTGTTTCAAAATGGGTGAGGCAATTGAAGAAAGAAAAACGTAAAATTCTCCTTTTAATTGATAATTGTACAGCACATCCCGAAACCACTGGACTTACAAACATCAGGATAGAATTTTTACCGCCGAATTCTATAATCGTTATCCAGTCTATGGACCAAGGAGTCATCAGAAGTTTTAAATCAAACTTTCGTAAGCACTTGGTTTTGATGCTTCTTGATAGAAGGGAAAAAATTGGAACAACCTCAAATGGTAGTGTATATGTACTCGAAGCGATACGTTTATTGGACGATGCATAGGAAAACGTTACATCAACATGTTATTATGAAGTGCTTACGTAAGGCTGGATTGGGCATTTCTGAAGAGGAAGAAGAAACATACGTAGACAACTTGGAAATGAGTACAAAAGAGTTTGAAAAATCTTTTAACTGGAAAAAGCTATTTGAACTGTAAATTGGAGAACATCCTAAAAATCGAACAAATGATATCGAAATATCATTGTTTTTTTTTCGTTCACAAACAGGTGAACTTTGAAATTATGTAATTTTGTGATTCTTAAAAGTATTTTTAGTTTTATCCGTTCCTCCTCTATCTTAAAAAAAATAAATATTTACATTTTGAATGTTTTTTCTTATCCGCATTTAAAAGCTTGGTTTAGAGATAATTGTCCAAACACTTCAGGTGCTTTTCCTTGTTGTAGTCCCCTTGGCCTCGTTTAAATGTGTTCCAAGATAACTTCTATTTTTCTTCTTATCGAATTAGTATATTTTTTACTTTATTAAGAATCACACCACCTTCAAACACATATCTTTCAACATTATCAGTACTCAAATTCCTGTATTGGTATAATACTATGCATAATTGCGATATTTTATACTCGTGCGTTTCTAGAAAATAAGAATAATAGATCATTCTCAGTTCATCGTTATTAAATCGCAAGTCGAATCAGCGTGATTTTTACAGTACCAATTTGAAATTACACTAGTAAAGTAAAAGTAAACAAATTGTGATGAAGAAACTAAGTCAAGATAGAAATAATTTAGCGTGTTTTAAAAATTTGAATTAAGTATAAATATCATCGGAAATCGATATTTGTAATGTAAGTTTTATTTGACTGATGATCCTGATGAACACCATGAACTAAATCTTACATAAAAATAACAAAACTGTCTTAAACGAGTTTAAAAATAAAAAAAAATATATATTTTAAAAAAAAACCTCATTGAATGAAATTTTATGCATCCAATGCAGTAGTATTTTCATGTTTTAAAGTCCACTATGGCTAAGTGCATAAAACACTGAATATGGTAGGTGGCCGAAGTGAGAAGGTCCAGCGTACTGGCCTACCGCGTGGCCGTCGATCTAATGGTCTGGAGTTTTGGGCGGATTTCTTCTGATGTAACGTGAATAAATGTTAGACCGCCTTAAAAAGTGTTTAACCCAAGGCACACCCTTAAGCAGCAATACCGTAACCAGGAACAAATTTTGGGAGGGGTTTTCAAGTTTTATGTATAATTGTGGTAGGTTTTAAATACCCTTTTACAAATCGTAATACATGTTCCTGAAAGTTTGGGGTGGGTTTGAACCCCCCCCCCTTGGCTACGGCCTTGTTAGGCAGATATCCCCAGGGAAGTTTCGCCTTAATTACACAATGCACATTTTAATGCTTCAATCATTGATTTTCAGTTCAAAATTTCTATTTAAAAATTCCAAAATTATAATAGCTTTTTAAAACAATTTTTTACTTTGCTTTTATTTCTGCAAAAAGTTCTGCAGTTCTCTTAATCATAAAGAAAAAAAAAATTCTAGTAAATTAGTGTTTTTAAGAATAAATAATCTCACTTATTTATTTATTGCGGGCAATACCTCGATTAAAACTGAAAAATTAATAAACACTGATTAACTTTACAGTTTGCAAGCAAGTTTCATAGTTTCATTAGTTAAAAATTATGTTTATGCTTTTATTTTTAATATTGATTAATAATTAAAATAATATTTATCGCTCATACTTATTAAGGATTTAAAAGTAATCCTTTTAGGATAAATCACCTATAAACAGATAACGCAAAAAAACCTCAATGTTTATTCGATTTATAATCTTGAAGAAGACTTTTCGTTATACATCAGCTGTACCTTCCGGTTACTTAGGAGTGTACTGTGTATCTATATACTGCATTGCCTCTTTTCCGCATTACTCTACAGTCATGTCTACAGTTTTTCATATCCAATATTCCGATCGATATCATACTCGAAAGCGACATCTATTGGTCATACTTGGAAATATTTCACAATAATGGTTATTTGGCGGAAAATATCCGAAAATTAAATAGACTAAATATTTGTAATTTGAACTTGACTACACTCCCTGAGCTTAATATTACTAGATAGTATTTATAGCTCCAATATCGAATCCTCTCTGTGGGGAAGAAAAAATTACGGTACCTTTGTCTGATCAGTTCTGTTTTTTTTTCTTTTTTTTAACAGAAATTTATTAATTATTGTCTCTCAGTCAATGGCGTAGCCAAGGGGGGAGGGGGGTCACAACCCTCCCCCATGAGGAGTTTTTTCCCATAAAAATGTGTATTCTTCACTCCCTTATCACACGCACGTTTACATATATATATGAGTTGCAGTTTGCAGTAGTCGTAACGCCCCCCCCATGAAAAATTTCTGGCTACGCCACTGCTCGCAGTTGTCAATAAAGCCACAATGATGTTTCACACTAATCCATAGTGCTGAAAAACAATTTTTGATTAAAAAGTTTGTTCAGCAATTTAATTTTAAAAAACTGAAATATTAATTGTATATTGAAACTAAAAAAGAAAGAAAAAATTATTTTGCAATTTTATATTACAAGCAATGCTTATGAAAATGCTATGGTTCTATAACTGCTTTCAAATCTCTCTAAGATCCGCCTTATTTAATACATAATAAGCATCTTTAATTTACCTCTTGAAATGAAGAAGAATCCATGTGGAGTCAAACGAATAATAAACTTTTAAACAAGACTTAATTTGTAAAAAGTGATCATCACTAAAATTTCTTTTGTAAAATGATTTTAACTGTGGGAGAAGGAAAATAACACGCATCAGCATTTCTTTTGAGCTAAAGATGTCGCCAATAGCATGGGCACAATAATCCTACAAAAATAGTCACCCAGATAGGCACCGGTGAGATTCGAACTCACGATCTCCTGTTTACTAGACAGGCGCTTTAACCAACTAAGCCACGGCGCCACCTACTGTAGTAGAGTAATAAATGCAGAAAAAAACGCACTATTAATTATGTAAACAAAAGATAAATAATCCATTGTTTTCAGATTTATAGGATAGGTAAAGGTAAGTAACGATATATCCCCCATTTACCTTTACTGTTGCAAAATCAGGGGGTTCTGTTCTATGTGCAAAGTGTGCATACACTGCACACTGATGAACGAAGTATAATCACTGTTTCATTCTATTGGGTTTGTGCATAATTATCAGGCGTTTGTAAATTTTTATTTAATTTACAGCTTAATTAAATACTAAATTAAACTAAATAAATAATTCATGAATATACGTGAATCAAAAAAAAAAAAATTTCAAAATTTTTATTAAAATATAGCATGTTAAATAAACATAAACGCCTAATAATTATGCACCAACCATATTTAATACAGTCAACTCCTGATATAGTGAACTTTCGGCTATAGTAAGCGCATTTTAGTAAAGCGGAAATTTCGTTCTTGACCTTGGAAGAATGCATTTTCCATTCCCAAAACAATATCACAGGTAAAATAGGACAGCACCTTTTGCCAACTAAATTGAACGTAATAATTTTCCTAAACGGGATTAATTATGCTTGCTCAGTGGCGCACCCAGGATTTTAGTTTAGGGAAGGGGGGGTAGAACTACAAAATACGTACTTTATAGAAAAACAACATTCAGAATTCGGTTATAATGACTTCGATTATAGTTATAACTAATTACTTTAGTACACGCGTGGTGTCATACTAACTGTAAATATTTATTTTAAAACAAAACCCAAAACTATTTTAGAAATAAATTTAAAAAAATATATTTTGGAAATAATTTTAAGGCAATTTTTTAAAACATAAAACTGTTTAAATCACACACACACATTTGTGACAATTTTCAAAGCTTTTCAGATCTAAATATGCAGATTTCTCCCATAGTCCCAGTTACAGGGATTATGGGGAGCGAGCCCCAAATAATCCCCTCCGTGAGTGCGCCTATGTAGATTGCTTTACTTAATAACAAGGACGTATCTATGGAAGGGATATCGGACCCCTGACTCCACCTCCCCGAAATTTTGATTTCTGTTTCAAAAATGATAATGATATGGTCTGTTTGTGAAAAATTCTGTTTTTTTACTGTTCGGACCCCTCCGACCGAAATGTTTTTCTGGATACGTCCCTGCTTAATATAGATTTCTATAACCATTTTAAAAAATGCGAGCATTTATGTTTGATTTACTTAATAAACATTCAGTATTTGTATAAAATATTGTTTTCTAGTTTCGTATTAAGTTTTATTGTTCAACATGGGGAAGCATCGGTTTTAGGGAACTTCGGATATAGAGAACGAATCTTGCCGTTCTCAAGAGGTTCACTATAACTAACTGGTGTTGACTGTACTTTTGTTCTGCATTACTGCTAAAAGCTCAAGCTATATTTTTTAAGCTTTTCATTTAATCACACCGATTTTGTTTTTGAGGACTTCAGTTATTTTTATTTTAATGCAAAATTATACTAACTTTCCTGTATAATGATACCCATGACTGATATGCATCGATTGCTGAGCTCACCAAATTTATTTATTTTAAAATGATTATGTTTTCAAAGAATGTTTTCCTTTTTTATGTATTATGTAATAGCAATTTCTTTTTGATATTTCATTCCCCCCCCTTTTCTTCCTTTTCTTTATTTCATTTTTTATTATTAACTGGGTAGGGGCTGCCAAATATGTAGAGCCACCTCTGCTGTCACACCCCATTCCTTTATTCCCCATTGTTATAGAATTGAGAATTTGAAGAGGTCTAAACAATTATTAAATTGCACGAAGAGCGTACGTATAAGTATGTGGTAATTTCTGAAAAATTGTATAAGTTATGAAAACAGGTAAGAGATAAATCAGATATCATGCATTTGGACCACTCCTTTATTTACTATTTGTGGTTAAGCAGTGACGTGCAATGACGTTGAAAATAAGGCTATTATTGTTTTTAAATTTTGCTTTCTATCACAAATTGAAAGAAAATACCATCTACCTTATTTATTCATAATTTCTTAACACAAAGATAAATGTCAAGTGGATAAACGAGTATATTTTCTTTCTGACTCTTCATTTCTCTGCCGTGAGATCAACCCATCTGCAATGTCTGCTGAAGGGGTGTTGCTAGAAACATGACTTCATCAGAGAATTAGCCAATCAGAGACGACACTCCGAAACCCATATTCTGCGTTCTTGCTTGGGTTGCTTGGGCGGAATGCACGTCACTGTGGTTAAGGCAGAGCTACACGTAAAGCCAGAGAAAGGCAGGTGGCACGCGGACTCCAGTCAAAGGGGTGTCCCAAATCAAGAAACATTCCTATCGTATTTTGTAGACACGTTGTTTCTAGAAATTTTTCCTTTCTCTGCTTAAGCCTCACCATGGCACAGTGGTTATGTCACTGAAAATGGTAAACGGCCGAAGTGTGAAGGTCCCGGGTTCGGGTCCCATCGCGCGGCTGTCGATCTAACGGTCTGGAGTTTTGGTAGGTTTTCTCCAGATGTAACGTGAATACGCGTTAGAACCCCTTAGAAAGTCCTCCTACCAAGGCATCCCCCATCCTAGGCATATCGCCCCAGTGTAGCGTTGCCTTAAACACACAAAACCAAAAAACAAAACCTTTCTCTGCTTAAACTTTAACAGTTCTCTAACAATCTGATGTGGACAACACATGACTTCCTAGCACGTCAATTAAATCAAAAATATTTTCGGCGCATTTCATCTAACTTACGCAGCATTTTATCTCTTTGAAAGAGATAAAATGCTGCAGTAATACTAAGATTTTTCTAGCTAAATATTTCCGATATCGCCAAGCTGGGTTCGATTTGAAAGATTTGTTTCTGACACTTAATTTGGCGATATTTCGCCAAAAGCTGACAAGCGTGAGATAGTTTGTGAGATTTTGGGGATAGCCAAAAATAGCCAGTTACTGACCTCAGACTTTCAATGAATTGAATGTATCCATACAGCTTAATGTATTTTAAGTCATTTCGATAGCCCTGTAAATAAATTACGCAGTCGATTGCAATAAAAAAAAGATGTTACAATAGTTCTAAATACAAAATTTTAACATTCTACGGTTAAAAGTTTTCGAGTTATGAGAAATACGAAATTATTTTCGGGGCAAAATTTGGCGATATTTTGGCTAAAACTCGCCAATGTCTATGACAAATGGCGAGATTTTGGGCATGGTCCAAACAATGGCTGACTGCAGACGATATATATTGAAGATGTCCGTAGACATTGTATTAAAAATCTTTTCAGTGGTCCTGTAAATAAACTAACTCTCCAGTAGATTGGAATAAAAAAATGGAGCTACACAACTAGATGTTACAACAATCTTAGATATGAAATTTCAATCTTCTACGACTAATAGTTTTTGAGATATAAGAATTAAATACATATATTCACTTACACAAAAGTCGCCAAGTTGGCGACCTTTGCCGTAAATTTTGAAGGAAGGAACTTGCCCGTGGTTGAACCATTACCTAACCATATGGTAGGATGGTATTGTGCTTGTTATGGATGAATGTCTCTAAAACTGCCATTGACCGTAATGGGTTGAAATTTTTTGAGTGTTCCTGTACAAGAACTATAAATGATAAAGACACTATTTTCGATGGAGAAATTCATTTTGTAACCCTTACCAGCAAGTGTCACTTCTGAGTCGCTTGAAATAGCCTAATGCCTCTAAAATAAGCTTTAATGAATTCCTGCCCATAGACCGTAATGTATTTAAAATCTTTTGGGCTGACCTATAGGTAAATTATCCAGTCGATTGAGAACAAAAGGGGAAGGGCACAACTAGGTGTTACAACAATCGTACGACCTAAGTTTCAAGATTCATCGACCAATAGTTTTTGAGATATGCGAGTTATATACATACGTGCGTACAGACAGCATGGAAAAACTGTTCAAAATACAATCGCGGTCGGTCAAAATGGGTTGTACATGCATTTATATGGACGTCCACGCTAGCATACGATGAGACGCATCGCTAAAATTCTTAAAAGTGAATTTATAGGTAGTCAAAATCGGTTTTTTCGACAAAATCTGGCTCCTGAAATTTTTCGCGATCATATTACTTCTTTATATACTCCGTACAAGGAAGTAAAAATAGGTTTTTAAATATACTGAAAAAAAGGTTTCTAATAAAACCTTTTGAGTAAAATGATGAATGCGCCTAGTCAATATAATCACTTTGGACGATACCAAAGGTCCGCCCTTTTTCAGTTGCAATAAAGTTCTAAGCATCCACAAGTGTAGAAAGCCAGGAATTCAAGTAAGCCTCTAGTTCCAGGCTTCCTAACTTATATAAACTGAACGGGTAACATGAAAAGGACCCCCATGAGAAAAGTTTGCCCCGGACCTCATGTCGGAATAGTGGGCTCTGGTTACACGAGGGCTATCTGCCTAAAGAGAGATGCCTTCGGCAGAGGATTTTATGAACCACTATTTTGTGTTCCGCCACCGTCTCAGTATACATAAGTTGTCGTTGTTGTGTGTGATTACGGCAACGCTACACTAGGGCGATCTGCCAAGGAAGGGGTTCCTTGGTAGGAGGACTTTCTAAGGGGTTCTAACGCGTATTCACGTTTACATCTGGAGCAAACCTACCAAAACTCCAGACCGTTAGATCGACGGCCGCGCTATGGGACCCGAACCCGGGACCTTCACACTTCGGCCATCTACCACTTTCAGTGGCATAACCACTGTGCCATGGTGAGGCTCAATGTACATAAGACTGGGCCGCATGCTCCATCCCTTCGTAATTTTTTACTCTATTCAAGATATTAACATTTAAAATCTTCTTAGATTCTTAATAAAATATTTTGCAAATAGTTTGAAAAATAAATTGAAATTTGATAAATACGCCTATAGCATCAGTACAGTAGCTAGAGTTTACATGACCCAGGGCAAACCTTAATTAGGTCGTCCTCTTCCAATGAAACTGTCAGGAGCGGTCCTAGGGTACGTCCCCCATGTAAACGTAAAAAATGCGCCCCCCTTTTATGCTCCACATAAAATCTTTCTTAGTTTTTGAGTTGGAAATGGCGCCCCGATTCGATGCTTACTTTGCTTACCGTGTCCGGTTGCTCCTGGAAATGTAATTGATTATGGCGTCCCCTGAACACGGCAACCGTGGTAAGTGCCCTGTTTGCACCCTTTAGTTTGAGAACTGTATATCAAGAAGAAAATTAGGGCTGCTTTCATTTTCAGCACTCGGTAAACTCCAGAGTGACGTTAAAGCAAGCTTTCCAATGCTTCTTCCTTTCTGCAGAATGTTTCAGAACAACAAAGCCCTGAAAAGACCCACGATTTTTACAGATAGCCTTCCGATATACCTTCCGATTTTTACAGATAGAATTTCATGTTTTTATTTCTAAAAACTGTATTGCCCTATTAGAGATAATATTTCAATAATTCCTAGCCTCAATGAGTTTTAATGATTTTCTTCATTTAAAAAATATTTCGAATTTAAACATTTCAAGACAAAATGTTTCCAAATTAGGGCTTTTGTTTGTTTGAATGTTTGTTTCAATATTTATTTACGTTTCCGTTTCAGCAATGTGGCTTAACTCATAACAGCGACATAATAATAATACTAATTATTATTATTATTATTATTATCACAGTGGAACCCCGATCTATCGTACCCTATTCATCGTTTTCCCGTATTGATCGTTTTATTTCTATGATCCCTACAAAAATTGTATTTACATAATGTTAAAGAAACCCGCATGTAACGTTCGTCAAAAAGTGACTTTCCAGCTTTCATCGTTGTAAAATTTTTCTCCTGACCAAAATGAATTGGAAGGTTAAGTGAATCCATATGGCATACAAGCTTCAATTGCTTCAATTGGTATGATTTCTTTGTTTGATGATAATCAGATGAACAATGGTGCCATGTAGCAAAGGGTGTGTATACTGTGAAATTTAATGATTATATTTCCATCAGTGGCGGCTTGTGACCTGTTTTAGTGGTGGGGTCCGAAAAAAAAAAATAATGCCAATTAAAATCGCGAAAATATATATACATATAGAACAACCTATCCCCACGTGAGCACAGCGTAAGTATTTAAAATTTCTCAAATGACAAATGATTATCAAAATTACTATATAATTTTTGCTATTTTTTACCTAATTATGTTAAATTAAAAAGTTTACTTTATTACTAAACAAAAAGCTACATTTAATTATTTAATATTTATGTTCTTTATAGCTATTTGTTTATAATTTTTATGATTTATTTAATTTAAAATCAAAATCAACATATATAAAAAAGACATTTATGCATCGCTTTCCGTAAATCAAGAAAACAAAACAGAAAAATACCTGACTACACTGCAAAAATACGTTCACGCAAATAAAAAATGATTTCCTCCTAAGCGGAAACTTTCGCCAATAGCTAGCGATTGCCGAAATTTCTCCGTACAGTCGTGTAGATCACCATGCGAGGGCCCGGAGATCTGGGCCCCGACGAGAGCGCCAAATAAGCCATTTGGAAGCCAGGTTAATTCCGCGACAATATGGCTTTTGTGCTCAATGCCAAGTATGTCAACCCGGTGAACGGATAAAAGACGCCAAATTCAGGGCAATCCAGCCCATGGCCCATGGATGGTTCAGATAGGAGAAAATCGTATAACTATCGCTTTTTTAAGTGCTTTTTTTAATGGATAGTATTAAAATAGAGTAAAATGCGTGAATTTTTTGAATGAAGGTAAATTATTGAAAGAACTGTCTTACATAATAGAAAGGTACTTTGATTTAGACGGTAGTTATTCGGTGGGGCCAGGCCCCTCTGGCCCTTAATGACGAGCCGCCACTGATTTCCATTAATCAAGGCTTTTGCGGGATGCGGTATCCTAAGCATGAAAGAAATGCCTGATTATGAAAAAAAAAAAAAAAAAAAAAAAAAAATGAATGTAATGGCGAAGCAAACTATATTGTTCATGCCGATGAGGCTGAGCCACTCTAGTACGAAGTTTCACTGAAGTAATAACTGTATTTGAAACTTTGTGGACTTTTTTATACAAACATGAAATCGCAGAAAAGGACCGGAAAAGAATTGTAAATCTTTGTTGTTTAACTTAAAAATGGTGAAAAACCTGACATAACATAACTGATTTTTTAAAATAAATATCACTTATAATTCTCATCTTCGATTTATTTGTTTAACAATTTTGTAAAAATTAGTATTTGTTGGCATACAATCATTGCGTGTATGCATAAGCATTGTTTTCTTTGTATTTTGACTTTAACCCGCATTTGTCGTTTTCCCGCATTCATCGTTTTTTTTTTTTCAACGCTCCCCATGAAAAACGATGGATTGAGGTTCTACTGTATTTTATTATTATTATTATTAGCATCACTGAAAATAATGAAAATGAAACGAAATGTGGATTACGGCCAATTATCTACGCCGGGGGTGGTTGTTCTCCGTAGGTGACTCTCTAAGGGGACCTAACCCGCATTTACGCGAAGTTTTGGAGAAAATCACGGATTGAGCTGCATTCGTGTAAGCACATTTATCTCAACATTATTTTCCTAACTCTAGAATTTTTTTTTTTTTTTTATGCTGTTTAAGTGACATAACATGAATACAATTAATACTATGTATTGTTTCTACAAAGTTTTGTAAAGATAATGGTAATTAATTTTGTACTGTTCAGTACCAAACACGTCATTAGACATCAATTACGGTATTTATTTCGGTAAAGTGTACTTTTTTATTGTTAATGAAAGAAGGAAAATTAAAGAAAATAATTTCCCGAATTAAAATCTGCAAGAGAGATTGAAATCTGCCTTTTGAAAATAAAATAAGATGAAATTATTTCGATTTGGCAGCTTTTTTCCATTGATATTTAACCGATTACCCTTTCTTATCCAATTATGTTCTGTTTAAGTTTTAGAAAACGTGCTGTTTAGAGTAATTTAATCAAGAGTAATTTCGTAAATTAATGCAATTAATATCACGATATTCAAATTATTTCCCTGTTTATTGATAATAGACCTATGTAATCAAGTTGATTATACTAACAATATTTTATATTTTCTTTTAATCGGGTTTTACATCCCATAGTATTTTAGGAGAATATATTATTTAATTGCAGCCATTTCTAGTTAATATTTTAAAATTAAATCACGTCTTCATAAAAAAAAACTAATTTGAGGAAGAAACGCCTTATATAAAATCACGATGTCATGTGTAACAATAAAATAACGTTAGAATGTCTGCATATTTTTTATTTTAAAATGAAGTAGGTTGCACGATATTTTTAAAGGAAAAATGGTAAAGAAAGGATTTGTATAGTATTTAATACTTAATGAAATATTCGAATGAAAATGTGTTAAATTTACAAACTAGCAATTTTGACACAGTGTTCCCGCTGTCTTTAAATTGTTATTTTGTTAAAGGGAAATAGTGCAAAGGCGATAGTGATTGGGAAATCTGACCGTGGCTCGAATTTTCTATAGCGTGAAATGATACCTCTGGGGGTGCAAATCAAAGTTCAGGTCTTTCAGCTGGATCTTGCTGGTTAGCTGGTCTTTCAAAATTAGAACCCAAACTACGTCGGTTCCATACGAAGCAAGGTTGGGCCACCTATAGAGTGCCCCCATAATTAAGTGGCCGAAAAACTTTTCCGACATTTGTTGTAGCCAATACCTAGATGACAAGTGCCCGCCATTCGGTTAAAAAAAAATTTAGAGGGCAAAATCGAATAGAAACTAAAGAAGCATTGTATTATAAATTTTGGGTGGTGGTCGTGGTTAAGGCAAAGTAACACTAGGACTACCTGCCTAAAGTCGGGGATGCCTTTGGCATAGACTTTTCAAGAGGACTTTTCAAGAGGTTTTAATACGTTTCGCCTTACAACTGGAAAAAGCCGTCCCGAACTCCAGACTGTTAGACAGACAGTCACGCCCGCGCGGTAATCCAGAACCCTGGGACCTCACACTGCAGCCATTTACCAATGTTCAAAGCCTAATCTACTCTGACATTGTTTGGCTTGAGATTTTAGGATACAGTTAAAACTGCAAAAAGTGAGAATTCTGGAAGTGCAGAGGATAGGAAATCAGTCTCATTGGTAAAGTCAGACAATATTTCAAGACTTTAAGATGATTGGACACTTGGAATAGCTGCGAAACTGCTTTTTGGAAAATCTATACGTATAAATAAATACCATTCAGCTTTTGTCTGTACATTTCTTGGAATTCAAAAATTTGTCGATTTCTATCCGTTTCAAGCACTTGGGAATCCAGTACGACCGTTAAAAAAAGTTTGTCTGTCTGTCGATCCGTCATTCTGTCGTTCTGTCCCTGAGGCCTTTTTTGTTCGCACATCACGAAAAAATGACTGAAGCGAATGAAATTAAATTGGATGAAATGATAGGTGGTCACTCAACTTAAATTATAAGAATCAAATTTTTTTTTAAACTTTAATTAAATTTTGAGATTTTGCGAAAATCATTTCAAACTGCGTGATTCTTTGTTCGCTCATCACGCAATAATAACTAAAGCGAATGAAATGAAATTTGGTGACATGATAGGCGGTCACTGAACTTAAACTATAGACGTCGAATTTGTGGAAAATTTTGATTAGATTTCGAGATTTTGCAAAAATCGTTTCGTATTGCGTACATTTGTGTTCGCGCATCACGTAAAAATGACGGAAGCGAATGAAATGAAATTTTGCGTTAGGATAGGTGGTCACTCAACTTAAAATATAGGCCTCAAATTTTAAAAATATTTTGATTGGATTTTGTGAAAATCATTTCAAAATGCATAAATTTTTGTTCCAACATCACCAAATTAAGACTGCAGGGAATGAAAGGAAATTTGATGACATGATAGATGGTCACTCAACTTAAACTTCAGGCTTCGAATTTTTCAATAATTTTGGATTTTGAAATTTTGCGAAAATTATTTCAAAATGCGTAAAGATTCATTCGCGCATCACGTATTAACGACTAAAAAGATATGGAATGAAATTTGGTAACATGATAGGTGGTCACACATTTTAAAGTACAAATGTTAATTTTTTTAACTTTTAATTAACTTTGAGATTTTGCGAAATTTTTTTCAAAATCCGTACATATTTGTCCGAGCATCACCGTAATAACGACAAAATCGAACGATATGAAATTTAGTGACATGATAGTTGGCCACTCAAATTTAACTATAGGTGTCGATTTTTTTTTAATGTTGATTCGATTTTGCGAAAAAATATTCAAAGTGTGAAAACATTTTCAATTAATTATTATATAAACCACCGAAGCGAATGAAATAAAATTTAATATCGTCACAGGTGGTTACATAAACTATAGGCGTCAAAGTACTTTAAATTTTCTTATAGATTTTCAGATATCGTGAAAACTCAGTACATGTTTGTTCCATCCCTGAAAAATGTTAGTGGAATTGAATTATGTTAGATGCAAGTTAAACCCTAAATGTAAAACTATTTTGAATATTTCATAAATTTGGGGATTTTGAGAAATCCGTATAAATTTTTGTTTTCGCATCCCTTGAAATTGGATTAAGAGAATATAATGAAGTTGAGTAAAATGTTCAGCAACAACAAAAAAAAAAAAAAAAAAAAAAAAAAAAAAAGTCGAATTTTTTGATAAATTTTAAAACTCTTTTTAAAATGTTCAGTTGCTTTTTTAGATTTTTTGAAAATAGGGCAAATTATTTTTCAGGCATAATATTAAAATATCTAGAATGAATCAAACAAAATTTAGTTACAGATTAAGAATGACCTCTTGACTTGAAAAGCCCATTCGAACAGAATAAAACTTTAGTTTTTAAAATAAAAAGAAATTCTCTGTTGTAAATTTTACTCACCACTTTTTTACTCACTAACCTGAAATCTTTTAAGAATACACAGAAGTTATAATTTTGCTTTCTATACTATTGCGAATACACTAATTCCATTCTTTGTACGCCTACAATGGTGACGAAAATTCAGGCATTTTGGAAATTTGCATTTCGTACTATCCCATCAACGACGAGTACTTCAGATAGTAACAGAATAAGGTTGCAATGAAACGCTTACGAACAATAAATATATCAAGGAAAATAAATTAAGCCGAGCGCATTGATTACAAAACATTTTCCAGCACCATCTGAATTGCGATTTCACAATTGTTCAATGGATGATTAACCTGTTCGCTCCAAGTTAACCTATTCGTACCATCGTCTCAAAGATTCGACAGCAATGATTCCCCTTCAGTGATCATCGTTGTTTCCCGGCATGGGTCTCTAAATGCTCCTGGTATGGTACAGCACATATGCGCTTGCGTGCATTAGGCACTAACTAACCAATACCTGAGAGACCCTTCTCCCTCCTAAAATTTATATTCGTGTTAACATAACGATTAAAAAGTATACTGTTTATGGGAAAAGTAAACGGCGCCCTCATGATTTCAAGAGAGAATAGAATTTGAGTCTATTAGGCAAGAAAATGTAAAAGGTGTATCTATATAGGAAGAATTTTCACATACGCTCGGTGTAGATTCATCCTTTATTAATTAATTATATTTTTTTATGTTATTGTACCATTTACACCATTCAAAATTTTGTAAAGAATTTGAAAAATCTTGAACCCAGGCTCATTTTATTCACGCGCATTTTATTCACGCATTTTATTCATTTTATTCACGAGTTTTGAACACAACTGCAGATATTTCCTTCAGTTCCTCTGTTATTTCCACGTACAATAATACTCCGAACTTACACGATGGGTGGGACCGAACGATAACCGCTTAAGTCGGGATATAATTTCGGATATAGATATGTAAGGTACATAGAAATTATTTTTAGTGAGGCCGAAGAAAATAATAATTTAGAAAAAAAAATTTAATAAAATCTTACATCTACAACAAATTACATAATTAAAATTGCAAAACCGAAGTTATTTTGGAAGTAAACGAATCGACGAGAATTTAAAATCGCGTAAGGCGAAGTGCTACTGTTGATATGCTAATACAGTGTCGCGGTGAAACGGGTCCATCCTGGGTTAAGATTAACAGCACTGACATCTGCTGAAAAATGGAAGAATGCGAGAACAGCTGGATAGATTGCCCAATGCTGAAAAAAGGGCAGCCGTTGCCATCGCTCGACCTAACTACCAGCAAGATGGTGTGCCACAGATCTAGAGACCCTTTTTTGACTGACAGCTGGCTGCGCAGCCAGCTGTCAGGAAAGGGTTGCGGCTCAAAGGGTTAAAGATCCTGAGAGGGAGCAACGATACTCACAGGAACTAAGAGACAAAACCAGCTAACAGGTTGACTACATGCTATGCAGTAGTGTGTGCGCATTTAAGATTGTGTTGTAAAGTGCGTTTTAGTCGGCATGATTTACCTTCCTTGCGCTTGATACTATTACGAAATCTTATGTAAATGTAACTGGAAATGAAGGAAAATCGTGCGATTTTGCACCTGGCATTCTTGAGCAGTCCATCAATCCAATTCAGTAGCAGAGTGCACGAGCTGTAACGTATCAGGATGAATAAAATAATTCTTCGAAGATGTATGTCTACGCGTGTGGCCATCTTGAATGCTGTTTTTTATCAGCAGGTGAAGAGATATCTCATTACATGAAAAAGGAAATTATCACGCGAAAACAAGATAGTTGATTTAATAAATTAATTTTTCAATACAATGTATTTACTTTATACAGGGTGTCGCGAAAAAGTGGTAAAAAGCTTTAATTCTTTATCTATTAGAGATACGTGGGATACGTGTAAGATGAAAAAAATGTCCATAATAAAGTGAGAAAAAAGGCCATGTTAAAAAAAAAATTCCTCTTGTTAATTTTCAAAAAGTTACACTTTTTAAAATTTGTATACGGCTTACTCGACAAAAAAAAAATCCAATTAGTATTATGTGCTTCCCACACTAATGTAGTGATGTACAAAATTTCAGCCTTTCATCAGAAAACGCCTCAGAGATATTTGTAAACGAAGATGATCAGGGTCTATATATGAATTTGAATGTGAACGTTTAATGTCACCGAGCAAAAAATTATTTTCTTTCGTGATTTCTGGACGAACCCTGAAACGCAAGCATGCAACTTGGGCCACTAACCAATTCCGCCGCAGTGTAGGACAATTTCGCCTTTCATCTTCCACCCCCCCCCCCCCCCCCCATAGGACAATTCCGCCGATTCTTTTTCGGGTGGTTTTGCTCGACAGGGCAATTCCGCCGAAAGGGGTTACAGACAGAGTTTCTTTTGGCGACGTTTGCTTGCTCTTTGATTCCAAAATGGATATTTTGATATCTAAGAGGAAAAGGATCTGATCTCGAATTTTCCAAACTTATTGTGGTCTTTATGAGTTTTATGGCTTTTGACATTTAAGGGAACAAGTTCCTTCTTACTTTATCCAGACTCAGGATAGGACAATAAAATAAATATCTGCTGTGGTTAAAAATGCTCTTCCCTATATGTTACAAGTGCGTTAAGAATTAAAGAAATATTTATTTTTAAAATAAAATAAATATATAAATTAAGTTTGAAGGGGGAAGAGGGTGTATCAAAATTGTAAAAATTTATGAAAATGGCTATTTATATGAATTTTTATTCACTTTCCCACTAACGATAGAAATGCAACTTCTATTAAAAAAATAATAATAATAAATCAAGCATCTTTTAACAATATTTGCTGATCGATGTCGGAACAGCATCGAAAATTAATCTCTGAAGGCAAAGAAAATTCTGAGTCGAGAAAATTCACAATAGGTTGGTTCACTACTTTACAGCGCCTGCATCCGTGGGCATATTGTTATTCCGTCATCTCCAAACACTTGCTGGATGCAGTGGCGTCTCGTGGGTTATTTATAAATGGAGGTTCACAAAATAAAATTCGTAAATTAAATATCTAGACACGACGCACCTAACAAATTAAAATATATTTACGTCACCAGCTGTTAAAGGAAAACAATGCATGCAACTGAAAGAAAACAAGTAATCTTTGGTCTTGCATTTCGTCACTAAGATCAGTTTTAGCAAAAGTGTTGTATTTATTAATTTTATTTTCAATTATTTTTCAAAGGATAATTTTTAAAATGCAATTGTTTTAGCTCCAAAACACTTATTTTATTCCCATCTTAATTATTTACATTAGTTTGTAAAAAATATTGCCCTGAAAAATGATAAAAATAAAGAAAATAATACGAAAATGAAAAAAATGGATTAACTAACCGAACATAACAAAACAGGGTGAAAAAGGTTTCCCGTATAATCCGCTCCCCGGTTAAATCAGTCCCGGATAATCGAGAACATATTCCGAAACAACTTCACTAAAGTATTCCCTTCAGTAATGTCCTCTTAAGCATAATCCATTGATTAAAATATGCCGGATGATCTCCTCCTTTCAGCTTTAATTTGGGATAAAATTAATATTCTGCGTTACAAACATCCAGAATTTGCATTTTCTTGCTTGTAAATAGGTTTGATTATTTTGAGAGTTATCCATCATTAAATTGTAATTCTCTAACATTAAGAGTTCGTGATATCTTGCCAATTTGACATGAGTTCGCTAAGCTGAAATTAATTTTTGGTCTTATATGTAGCATCAGCTTTGACGATATATTGCTAAAAAACGCTTAACTTGTCGAACATTTAACGAGATATTGGGTATAGCTTGAATAAACTGTAACACTATTGATGTAATTTTGTGACTCTGTAATGAAATTGTCTCTTCTTATTTTTTTTTCTCTCTCATCCAAAAAGGTTTTATGTAGGTACTTTATTTATTTATTTATTTATTTTTTTTTTCAGGCCAGTATTGGCCACTATAGAGGCTTGAAGTGGTAGACTTTTAACCCTTTAACGCACAGTGTTCCCGCTCTGGGAACACCAAACTCTGACGTTTTGACTGTTGCCAGTCACGAAGAATAGATTTGATTTCTATACAAATAGTTGCGGGTGACATAGCTCCACGAGAATCCTTTACTTTTTAGCACGTCATTTCCCCTAAAAAATTGTCACTATTATTTTTAACAGCACTGACATCTGCTGAAAATTTTAAGAATGCGAGAACAACAGTATAGATTGCTCAATGCTGAAAAAAAGGCAGCCGTTGGGCACAGCCAGCTGTCGTCAAAAAAAGATCTCTAGATCTGTGGCACGCGATGAACGTTTCGATCGTCCGCCATCTTGCTGGTAGTTAAGTCGAGCGATGGCAACGGCTGCCCTTTTCTCAGCATTGGGAAAGAGTTGCGCCTCAAAGGGTTAATTAAGGGAGCATCCAGTGGGCGGCCAAAATTATCCTCTATGAAAGGACAGACAAATTAACACCTAAAGACCAAAATCGAGCACGGACCCAAGCTGTGATAGAATGGTTCTCTCGCCACTAACTAACTACACTACCTAGGTGACATTTTCCTTCGTGAAACCTGTTAAAAA
The DNA here is from genome assembly GCA_038373885.1 of Cheiracanthium punctorium. Taxonomy (NCBI): domain Eukaryota; kingdom Metazoa; phylum Arthropoda; class Arachnida; order Araneae; family Cheiracanthiidae; genus Cheiracanthium; species Cheiracanthium punctorium. The sequence continues at coordinate 61,668 of JAWZYV010011828.1, forward strand.
GACTTAAAAATATATTTGTTGAATGATATAAAATATTTATATCAGATTTCAACGACCTGAAAATCCACTTATAAGATATGTGGGAGAAGGGGTCTTTAGATCTTTAAAGTAAAAATCGTTATTTTATTTTTATTTATCTGTTTTTCTAAAGGCAGTTTTGCGACAATATATTTATTTTCTGATTTTACATACTTTTCTGTACTTCACACATAATTACCCTATTTGTTTAAGCGTTTTTCATATCTTAAAACTATTCAACCCCCCCCCCCCCCCCACACACACACACACACAAGGAAGAGAAGCAGGGGAGGAGGAGAAAAAAGAATTAAAAAGTTTGTTCCGATAACTACGAGTTTACAATAGCCGTTTTCAGTTCTTTATCTTTGAAGTGTTTCCGTCAAAGATGTTTTAGGCTCTTCAAAAGGCCAAAATTGCTTAGCCCAAGGTCAAGGCTGTAAGGTGGGAGATCTAAAGCTTTTTAGTCAAATCAGACGATCAAATTCCAGTCTGGAAAGCAATGCGAGTCCTTGTGAACCAGCAAAAACTCTGTTTGTCAGCATGCCGCATCTTTTGTTCTGAATGCTTCGTCACAGCTTAGTCAGGGTTGCACATCAGGCCCGTGCAGTGGCGTAGTCAAGGGGGGGGGGTCATCCCCCCCATGGGGAATGTTTTGACTTACAAAATGTATATTCTTCACTACCTTATCACACACACCTATACATATGTATGAGTTGTAACCCCCCCCCCCTCCCATGAAAAATGTCTGGCTACGTCACTGAGCCTGAGAATTGATGGCTGTCGTTTGGCTGGCGGCAAATTTCCTTGAAGAAAGTTTGAAAAGTTAAGCTGCTAACTTTTGAAATTTTGAAAAATTCTCATTAAAACAATTTTACATATAAAAGAAAAGTATCTAGTGTTACTTTTACTTTTGTTATTACTTTTTGTTTTTTACTGAGAAAAAGAAAACTGTTATAATTAATTTAACCGAGGGTTTTTTGTGCATAATTTAAAACGAGTGTTGCGCCATGATAAACCACAAAACCTTTAGCCCTTTGAGGCGCAACCCTTTCCCAATGCTGAAAAAAGGGCAGCCGTTGCCATCTTGCTGGTAGTTAAGTCGAACGATGGCAATGGCTGCCCTTTTTTCAGCATTGGGCAATCTATCCAGCTGTTCTCGCATTCTTCCATTTTTCAGCAGATGTCAGTGCTGTTTAAAAATAATCGCGACAATTTTTTTACGGGAAATGACGTGCTGAAAAGTAAAAGATTCTCGTGGAGCTATGTCACCCGCAACTATTTTTATAGAAATCAAATCTATTCTTCGTGACTGGCAACAGTCAAAACGTCAGAGTTTGGTATTCCGAGAGCGGGAACAGTGCGCATTAAAGGGTTAAAAGAATTTCCTAATATCTTTGCACCTCAAAACTTCGGTACTGTATCTTCAAATGCTTGTCGCTATTTTTCCTTTCATGGATGTATCTCAGAATCTTTCTCTAAAATGTTTACTGGGTATTTCAGGTTGATAACAATGGCAATTCAAACCTTTTTAAATGAGAATATATATATTTTTTAGAGAACCCTCGAAATGCTTTTGTTAATAATACGAAGTCTGCGATATTTTCGGTAAAAAATACTCGTAATATGCATATTTCGGATGACAATAGCGGCAGATCTCTCTAATCGTGCTGAAGTTCTTTTTGGGATGTCTTATCTCTTCAGTTTTGTTTACGCGAGATGCCGCTCTTGCCTTAATTAAAGAGTGGACGATTCATAATGCTTTGAATTATTTTCCATTTTTAGATGGCTGCAGAAATTATTATTTTATTTATTTTTTTGCAAAACGACCACACGCGAATAAAGGAAAGATATTTTTAGAGATATTTATTTTGGGTAAATGGCATCCAATGAAAAGATTCCTTTTGAGTGAGGCAAGAAATGCGTGATTATATCATATTTTATTTATTTATTTAAAATCCAGAATAACAGAGTAAAGTAAAGGTTACTTGGGTGGTTTTATAAAAACCAAGTTTATACCGGGGATGATTTTTACGGTTTATTGTGATACGGTATTTTCGGCGCTATATTAAACTGGCTTTCTTAAGTTCTCAAATTCGAAACAAGTCCAAAAGAATTATTATTTCTTTACACTTCGCTGATTACTTCATGCTGTCTGAAATTCATCTAGCTTTATTGTTGTTCAGACTAGAGGCATAGTCAAACCTTTTCTCAGAAGGGATATGAAATAATTTCGTTGGGTGCATGATGAATAAACAAAATTTCTGAATGACGTAAAAATACGTGACTAAAGTAATTTCCTTTTTTTTTTTTTTTTTTTTTTGAGAGAGAGAGAGAGAGAGGGATGGGGCATCTATCTCTATATCAATCCCCTTCTTATCAGAAATATGGAAAGAAAAACATTTATTTCGTGTAAGGAGGGGAAGGGGGGAGAATGTATCGCCAAAAAGCTTAAATTTTAGGAGTGTTTGTACGAATTAAAAATTATGAGAGATCGTTAAGCGGCTCTCCTAAGCTGAAATATTTTAATCATGAAACTTTTAAACACAAGAACGTCTGCATTAGGCAAAATAAGAACTTTGGTCCTACACAATAATAAAATATATTTTTAATTATCAAATAATTTTACCTTAAATAGTTTATTTCCAGGCCCGTCGATTCGGGCCCGGGGGGTGGATATCTGCCAGGCCCCCCACTACCATAAAAAGCTTCAACGAAATGTTTCATTAGCAATAAGATGATTTTAACCTCAAAAGTTTACTGTGATAAATTAAGCCTATTCATAAAGCACTGATGAAATAAACATACTTTATAACTAATAATTATTTTAAAAAGTAATAATAATAATCACTGTGATAATAAGAAGTGTAAAAGGGTAAGTAAACTCACCGCAAACAACTGAAAAAACCACATTCCGAGAGCAATTCTGAACAATTTTATTCCAAGAACATTTTGGGGATGAATGAATTTTCCCGCGCTTGGAAATTATCAAGTTTGTACCTGCGGGCCTGGAGTTGTCATGATGATTCCCCGCGTACGAGAGCTCAAAGGTTGGTGCGTTTGCCCCCCCCCCAAAAAAAAAAAATAAAAATAAAACAGCGCACATGACGTCAGCAATCCAATTTCGTTTAGGACCTCGTCTAGTCGGTTACTTCCCACACATCGGCAATGGTAAACCTAAAGTTTATTGCTTTCCTCCCCCTCATCCCCCGTTGTTTAGAGAGGGGGAGTACAGTTTCACTTAGAGGACGCTCCCTCATACTCTCCCCTCCGTTGGAAATAAAAATAATTACTGCTTGCTCTGCAATGCTCTTTGAAAGCAACTACAGAAGCAGAGTTGGGCAAAAAAATGTATTTTCGATGCAAAATACAAATTACATTTATTCAAACACAAAACATTACAAAATACAAAATGCTTTCTAAATTGAAAAAATACAAAATACATTTATTTTCTTAATACATACAAAATACGAAATACGTCTAAAACTTCAATTAAGTAAAATTTTCTACAGAAACTTCTAGTTTATTTTATTCCAGTGTATTTTAAGATGAACAAACAAATGTAATAGTAACTTTTTTTTTTGCATATACATAAGTTTTTCCTGGAATAAATTGCATCTTAAAAGGCATGAAAGCAAAAATGTCTGACAAGTATTTATTGAACGTTATTTTTCAGTGATAATGAATGGAATTGAAATATAAAATTAAATATATTTCTAAACGAAGATGAGTTGAATTATCTTTCTACTTTAAGATACATTTAGAGCCTTACTATCGCACAGTAGTTATGTCACTGAAAATGGTAGACTGCCGAAGAGTGAAGGTCCCGGGATCGGGTCCCATCGAGCAGCTGTCGATCTAACAGTCTGGATTTTTGGTAGGTTTTTTCCAGATGTAACGTGAATACGCTTTAGAACCCCTTAGAAAGTTCTCCTACCAAGGCACCTTCCCATCCTTGGCAGATTGCCCTAGTATAGCGTTGCCATAATCACGCAAACACAAGATACATTCATATATTACTAAAAAAGATTATATTACTACAAGATTGTGATGGAGGAGTGGAACAATATCAGCCTTGATGTTTTAAGAAAAGGACTTTCATCTTTGAAATCAAGATGTAATATGATGGTTCAAAGAAAGGGTTATCAGACTAAACACATTAGAAAACAAAATTCTTATATTTATTTCTATATATATCTTTGCAAAATCGTTACAAAAATGTGTGAACACCCTCTGTAGGGTACTTGCGGGAAACCCCGAAAAAAAATTGTTGTGGAATATTACTTAAATGAAATTAATTTACGTTTCACAAATCACCCGTGCATGAAGATTTTCTTAACATTAAACTTTTAAATGCCTGTGTCACATTGCTGAAGAGTTCTTTAGGGGAATTGCAAAAAATATTTAACATGAATTTAAGAAAATGCTTTTAAAAAGAATTTAACATGTTTTTTTTTTTTTTTTTTTTTTTTTTTAGTTTTACAGTGTTCTATACGGTTAATGGGTTAAATATTTCAGGCTCTACAAATACTCAAGAGAACACATTAAATTACGATATATGTTTCCGAAAAAAAAAAAAAATCTAATTTTCTCTTTTCTCTGACCAAAAGTTTAAATTTTAGAATGTCTAAAACTTTAGAGGATTTTTCGAACTACTTATTAGTTATTAGCATCAGATATTATTAAATTTATACATTTATGCATAACTTGCAACTGTCTTTATAAAATAGGAAAATAAATGTCAATTTATGAAACTAAACTCTTCGAACAATTTGTTGGATTCAATTAAAATATTCAGATAATTTACTTTGATTTTCAGGTAGAAATTAAACCTTCATAATGTGTGAAAGATTATTTTAGTACGTGTTTTGATACTATCTGTGCAGTTTCTAGGACAACTATAAAATGGAAGCGCCATGTCACGTGCTCCGAATACACAGCCTAAAATAAGATCCTGCATCCACAACTAAAACGAATAAGTAAATTTTGAGGTAAATATATGTAAATAGTTAACGCAATTTTCTTCCTTCAAATTTCCCTTCTTTTCTTTTTATCCTTCCTTCCTGAGACAGTGAGCGCACGCATTTTAAATTAAAATTAACGAATTTTAAAATCGTGAAAAAAAAAGGAATAAAATATTATTATTTTTTTTTTCAAAATAAGCGATAGTAAGTGCGATGCTTCTAGCGTTTTAAAATATTTTTCTAAAGACAAGCTTTAATTATTGCTGCTGATAAAGGAACTCTTATTATACCCTTGCTAGACATCTCCGAATGACACTGGCTGGAGTAATTTATGGGTTGCTATCTTCCCGCTTTTGCCATCCCCACTTTAGAACGGGGGCCATCCTCGTGATATTTTCCGTGAGTCTAGATCTGCAGGGTCACGCACTGATCGTTCTTGAAAAGAGGGTGAAATTGTTGGCGATCTCTTGGCGTGCCGATGTGTGGGAAGTAATCCTGCAGATCTAGACTCACGGAAAATATCACGAGGATGGCCCCCGTTCTAAAGTGGGGATGGCAAAAGCGGGAAGATAGCAACCCATAAATTACTCCAGCCAGTGTCATTCGGAGATGTCTAGCAAGGGTATAATAAGAGTTCCTTTATCAGCAGCAATAATTAAAACTTGTCTTTAGAAAAATATTTTAAAACGCTAGAAGCATCGCACTTACTATCGCTTATTTTGAAAAAAAAATAATAATATTTTATTCCTTTTTTTTTTCACGATTTTAAAATTCGCTAATTTTAATTTAAAATGCGTGCGCTCACTGTCTCAGGAAGGAAGGATAAAAAGAAAAGAAGGGAAATTTGAAGGAAGAAAATTGCGTTAACTATTTACATATATTTACCTCAAAATTTACTTATTCGTTTTAGTTGTGGACGCAGGATCTTATTTTAGGCTGGGTATTCGGAGCACGTGACATGGCGCTTCCATTTTATAGTTGTTCTAGAAACTGCACAGATAGTATCAAAACACGTACTAAAATAATCTTTCACACATTATGAAGGTTTAATTTCTACCTGAAAATCAAAGTAAATTAATATTTTAATTGAATCCAACAAATTATTCGAAGAGTTTAGTTTCATAAATAGACATTTATTTTCCTATTTTATAAAGATAGTTGCAAGTTATGCATAAATGTATAAATTTAATAATATCTGATGCTAATAACTAATAAGTAGTTCGACAAAATCCTCTAAAGTTTTAGACATTCTAAAATTTAAACTTTTGGTCAGAGAAAAGAGAAAATTAGATTTTTTTTTTTTTTTTTTCGGAAACATAAATCGTAATTTAATGTGTTCTCTTGAGTATTTGTAGAGCCTGAAATATTTGACCCATTAACCGTATATAGAACATTGTAAAACTAAAAAAAAAAAAAAAAAAAAACCTATTAAATTCTTTTTAAAACCATTTTCTTAAATTCATGTTAAATATTTTTTTGCAATTCCCTTAAAGAACTCTTGAGCAATGTGACAGAGGCGTTTAAAAGTTTAATGTTAAGAAAATCTTCATGCACGGGTGATTTGTGAAACGTAAATTAATTTCATTTAAGTAATATTCCACAACAATTTTTTTTTCGGGGTTTCTCGCAAGTACCCTACAGAGGGTGTTCACACATTTTTATAACGATTTTGCAAAGATATATATAGAAATAAATATAAGAATTTTATTTTCTAATGTGTTCAGTCTGATAGCCCTTTCTTTGAACCATCCTATTACATCTTGATTTCAAAGATGAAAGTCCTTTTCTTAAAACATCAAGGCTGATATTGTTCCACTCCTCCATCACAATCTTCTAGTAATATAATCTTTTGTAGTAATATATGAATGTATCTTGTGTTTGCGTGATTATGGCAACGCTATACTAGGGCAATCTGCCAAGGATGGGAAGGTGCCTTGGTAGGAGAACTTTCTAAGGGGTTCTAAAGCGTATTCACGTTACATCTGGAAAAAACCTACCAAAAATCCAGACTGTTAGATCGACAGCTGCTCGATGGGACCCGATCCCGGGACCTTCACTCTTCGGCAGTCTACCATTTTCAGTGACATAACTAGTGCGATGGTAAGGCTATAAATGTATCTTAAAATAGAAATATAATTCAACACATCTTCGTTTAGAAATGTATTTAATTTTATATTTCAACTCCATTCATTATCACTGAAAAATAACGTTCAATAAATACTTGTCACACATTTTTGCTTTCATGCCTTTTAAGATGTAATTTATTCCAGGAAAAACTCATGTATATGTAAAAAAAAAAGTTACTATTACATTTGTTTGTTCATCTTAAAATACACTGGAATAAAATAAACTAGAAGTTTCTGTAGAAAATTTTACTTAATTGAAGTTTTAGACGTATTTCGTATGTATTAAGAAAATAAATGTATTTTGTATTTTTTCAATTTAGAAAGCATTTTGTATTTTGTAATTTTCTGTGTTTGAATAAATGTAATTTGTATTTTGCATCGAAAATACATTTTTTTATGTATTTTGCCCAACTCTGCTTCTGTAGCTGCTTTCGAAGAGCATTGCAGAGCAAGCAGTAATTATTTTTATTTCCAACGGAGGGGAGAGTATGAGGGAGCGTCCTCTAAGTGAAACTGTACTCCCCCTCTCTAAACAACGGGGGATGAGGGGGAGAAAAGCAATAAACTTTAGGTTTACCATTGCCGATCTCTGGGAAGATAGGGTCTAGTCTTTACTTATTTCAGTCGGTGTTGGATTTCGCGGATTCTATTTCTGTCTATACAGAATTTTTTTTAAAGTTTAACCTGGGCCCCCAGAAAACACGGGCCCGGTGTGAATCCCCCTCTCCTCTCGACAGGCCTGTTTATTTCAGATAAAAAGAAGAAAAGCAGAATACGTTTTAAAAGTGCATTCGATAACTAGTACACATTGGCCAAAAGTTATATGAATACGGGGGATCGACTGCATTTTAAGGCTTCAACATCAAGACTGTCTCGTTGTTTACTAGTTGTGTGTATTTTGTAGAAAAGTCTCGGTCCTCCCTCGATATCGTTTTCAAAAAGTTAAGGTCCAACGTGTTATTTGTAAAGGATTAGCATATCCTACAAACTTATGTAATCCTCATATGCTTTGAAGTTGAGTTCTTACACTATAAGTTGCTTATAATTTAGAGATTACATGAAATGAATAAGTAAATACCATAAAAATTTAGAAATTGTACTTTTCATAAGAATTCAATAAAAAAATATACTTATTTGTCTTCTTTCCCTTTGTGTGTGATTTTAAAGGCATTGTTTTTCTGTGCTTGGTTTTTCAGAAATTATTTATTAAGCGAAGAATCATACGTGTAGTTTGTTAATGTTTTCCTTCAATCACTACAAAAGGACCACACAACACTACAATCCCTTTCTCTGGGTGACAATTGGTAGAATAGAGATAAAAGAGTTTGAAGCGGGATTTTCTGTCAAAGTGGTACACATATATTCTTCAAAAGAAAAAAGAAAGAAAAATCCCAGATTTGCCCTACTTTATTCGGAAAGAATAAGCAGAGTCTTGATGACAATAATTTCTGCCGCACAAGAAGAGGCCCACTTGGGGTGTGAAATTTTGACGAGACGACCTTGCGTTAAATGGATAGGGTGCCTCGAAAAAGGTAACTGAACTTCGCAACCTGCCGTCTATTTTTAGACGCACTGAAAACGATCCAGGGATACAAAAATGCTCTCACTGATTTATTGTACTCCTCAAGAAATTTTTCTAGCTCAGCAGACACGGGCCATATTTTTTTTCGGAGAGCTTTTAAGGTAGACTTGAAGAACTTGATTGGACTTTTTAAGTTAATAAAAGGAAGCCTCGTACTCATTTCAAGTTCCGTTCGTTTCACCTAGTTTCACTTTAAGATGTCCTGTGTGTTTAACAAATTTATTTTTATTTTAACGGTGAATATTTGGCAAAAAAAAGGAGGGGGGAGGGTACCCATTTAGCGCTTGAAATGTAAACAAGTTTTTATTTTTCTCTCTCATGCGTGTTTTACGCAAAATTATTAATTTTTATTTGAGTATAACACTAGCATTTTTGAGGTCTTTGTAAACAGCATTCTCGGTAACGCATATACAATTTAGTAGTAGCAGAAAGTGATTCTGAATAGCAAAATAAAGCAAATTTTGAATGATTAGTAACCTCAAAAACTAAAAACTTTACGTGTAGAAGGCGAAAATATATTCACGAGTTTAAGTTTATTTAAGGTCATAAGCATACATTTAATAATTATAATCATGCTAATGTTACCTGCAATAACTGAATATTCTGTGATAATAACATAGATCCAAATCTCAAATATTGTGATTTTTTCAAGCTTTTTATTAGCGTAGTCTATGTACGTCATACAAGTTCAAAATTTGTATACAATGTTAACGCACTTCATATCGCTCTCTGTTGCCTTTCTCGCGGTAATCGTGGCTACAGCATGGTGACAAGAAACAAACACGGAAGGAACGCCAAGAAAAACGATTTTCAGACTAAAAATAATTAAATAAATGTAAGATATTTTAAAAAAAAATTGTTAAAATCGAGCTTTATATTCAGGATGGACTGGGAGGGATAAAATAATTTTTGAGAAAAATTTCAAGCTCAAACACTTATTTCAACACACAAATCATAGCCCATCGATCATTGACTTTCTCGTCATTAACTTGAGGCGCTTTCCTACTTATTTCTATATGAGATCGAAAGAAGTGTTAACACCTCAAGCTTTTAAAAATTATGTTTTGTTTTACAGTTTAAAAAGGAATATTTAGTGAATATTCTAAGTGAGCATTCTATTCCCACGATCGATGAGCCAGGATGTTGCATGTTGCAATAAGAGCTTGAAGTTTTTCTCAAAAATTATTTTTTTCCGTTTTAGTCCATCTTTTTATAAAAGCTTGATTTAAACGAATTTTTTAAAAATATTGTATTTAGTTTATATATCACATAAAAATGGGATTAAATGGAAGTATCATTTTCTCCAGATGTAATGCGGGTACGCGTTAGAGCTCCTTTAAAAGTCTTCCGAGCAAGGTGCCTCCCCTATTCCAGCAGTTCCCAAACTTTTAATATTGTGCCTCACCAACAAAGAATAACTTAAAATGGCGCCCCTTCCCTCTTCTCAGCATACATACACTTTTTCATTCAACAACAATAGACATTTAGCCGCCTTTTCAACGAAATAATGTTATCGGTAAGTTTGAATAAACATTTTAAGCGAAAATAAATGTTTTTGAGTAAAAATGAGAAAAAATAAGATAACCACTTGGTCTTTGACTTTTCTCATGCCTCCTCCCTGCAAACGCTCTGCCACCCCCAAGGGGGTCGCGTCACCTGGTTGGGAACCGCTGCCCAAGCAGATAGCCCTTGCGTAGCTTTGCCTCAACACAACGCAACGTAAATGGAAGTATCAAATCAAAATACTTAATTCGTAACATAAAAGTGAAAGACATGAGATCTGATTTTAAAAAGAAATTCCCAGACAGCCGTAATCATTCTGCTTTAAATATTTATACCATCTTTATATACAATGCGATTAAAAAAAAAAAAAAAAATGAAAGACATCCTTTCTGGTGAAATTCCTCCTCTTCTTCCTCAAATTTCTCATCAAGCAGAAATGCATCATGACGAAAAAGAAAAACTAAAACGGCCCCTATAGTGACAGGCGAGGAAAGACACTAGATAACCTCTTTAACCTATGTATTTTTAAATTCCCATTTAAACAGCACTCGGTTATGATCAATAAAGCTGGAAAAGCATCTTATAGGCTCGGTTGCCTGCGTGCAGTTGGTTCTAGCCATCCCTATTTAGTAAGTAAATAAATACGTAAAATAAAGCCATTAATATGACCGAAAATAAAATTTTTATTACATAAGAAAAAAGAAAAACAATATGTGTTGTGAAGTAATGTTAAGTCAAGCTATGATTTTGTGAAATATCGATTATTATCGGGGTGCTACGCAAAATGTTGCCCGCATAAGAACCGAAACATACTATTTCTGGGTATTTCTTCTCAAAACGTAATTAAAACAGTATCATTTCCACAGGTGAACAATGTTCTACATCAGTTCGTTTCAAAATAGTTCATAAAAAGCTTGATTTTCAAATGCCACAGTGAGTAAAATGACACATTTGAGTAACAAAATAAACAAAGCTATGTTATTAAAAAAGGTTATCATTAGCAACTGTTACTCAGGATTATCATGAATAAATAAGAGTATATTTTTACGTACAGTTAACTTAATAGTTAAGTAGCGATATATATGTTTAGTGCGTGCTAATGACATGTAAGTCAGTGGTGTAGGAAGACGGCGGGTTGGGGGGGGGGGGAATTTACCTGGGGAAGAGAGAAGATAGCTAAAATAAAGGTGCCGCAGCGTTCACAAAGGAAAGTGTGGCAGAAAGAATTGCAAAGGAGGTTAACAATCCTCTCTACACTGCTGGCATAGGATTAATTTAGATTTCCGGCTAATATTGCAGATAACCATTACAGATTACAGAAAATGTGTACATTTTTCTTTCTCTCTTTCATTTCAATCGGCACTTTTTAAAATACTTCTTAAATTCACTTCAATTCTATTTTAAATATAATAGATGGTAAGGTTGTCAATCTTCGAAAAAGAAGAAAAAAATTAATACATTTTGATATGTAAAACATTAAAAATTGAAAATAAATTAACCCATTAAGCACCAAAGCTCCCGTTACGGGAACATCTATTATATATATTTTTTTTCTTAAAATATTCTAACGCAATTTACGAAATACAGATTTTATATAAACATTTACACTATAGGGTGTGTTATATAGTGTAAATGTTTATATAAAATGTGTATTTCGTAAATTGCGTTAAAATATTTTAAGAAAAAAAATATATAATAGATGTTCCCGTAACGGGAGCTTTGGCGCTTAATGGGTTAAGTTTACTAAAATGTTTCATTTATTTCGGCCAAGACGATAATGTGAAACATTAAATCATGTTAATAAGCATAAACTTAGGACCCAAGCGCTTTAAGTGAATTCAAATTCATATCTAATATTTCAAATACTTAATGCCGTACAGGTATAAGTGGAGACATCTGAATTTCTGTAAGCTCGAACTTGATTCTCGAAGAGAAAAATAAGTACGTTCTTGCACAGTTAAAATAACCTCAACGGCAGCTTTTCTTAAAATTGAGTTTTTCTTAAAGTTTCCAAACAAGACATCACATAAAGTTTGAAATATAAATGCTATTACTACCATACATTTTTTCATTTTTTTAAAATTGAAGAAGAAATGAAGTAATGGTGATGTGAAAAACATCGATTTAAAAAAGTTGTCCTCACTTGAAAAAAGAGGTAGAAAAAAACATATGTTTATTAATTGATAATATCAACTAAACATTTGAACTCAAATATCCAGCTTAATCAATTTTATGATAAAACTTTACCTTCAAGTGAGTTTTAAAATTCGTCGTAGATTTAAATCTTCTGCTTATTATCAAAGTTTGCGGCTTTCACTTAGAATTTACTACTAAGAATTAGACAACAGGTCTCAAAATCATCTTCAAAGGAAATTTGTTCATCCCGTCTTACTAAGGTAGAAATACTAATCGTTTTATTTTTCTGTAATTGACACACACAGCTCACTTTTTTTTATATATTCCCTTATAGAAATCCAATAAATACTAATTTAGCAAGTGGCTTCCTCTTTTGGCTTGATATAGAAAAATTCCTTGAACAAACATCACTGTACAGTTGTAAATAAAGCATGAAAGCCTCCCCCTCCCTTTATTGTTTAGTTGAACCATGCGTAAGATTTGTTGAATTATACAGCTTATTTATTATAGGAAGAAGGAGAAAAATTGAATATCAGCAATTTTATCATTTTCACTCGAACATCCCAATTCGAGCTATCTGTGGTGTTAGTATTAATTGAATGTTAAAATAAAAAATGTTTTTTGAATATTTAGAAAATACAGGATGCATTTCAAATGTATTTCAACATACATTTCAAATATACTTTGCTTTTTTACTGGTGAAAATACAGGATACAAATGTATTTTGAAACTCTATTTAAAATCGAGACACCGAATTTAATCAGAATATTTAAACTGTATGAATCCTAAAGTAATGGATGCACTTCATTGTTCTTTATTCAGGAAAAAAAGAATCGTTAGATGATATGAATAAATTATTCATGACTAACGACGAAAATAGCGCTTTATTTTTTTTTCCGTGTGAGTTATTAAACCGTCTTTTAATAAACTATAAGCAGGTTTATAAAAAGATGGTTTAATAACTCACTTATAGATTATTTACACTCATGTCCATAAATTAAGGATAATTCAGAATCACACAGAAATTGATCTCTAAAATAAAAATTTCACCTGTGGAATGATCACACACATCTTGAAGAAGAATATGCAAATTACAGGAAACCACCAGATGGCGTGGATGGTACGTCACAATGACGAGAGTGTAAGAGAGGGGTATATAAGGAATGGTGGCAAAGAAGTAAAATTGTTCACAACCGCTGTGAAAGCCTTTCAGGGCAAAAACCGCATAGTTATGGCACAAAGGAGGCATTTGGATGATGTTTTACGTGGCAGAATTATCGGACGACTGGAATGTGGACGTACCCAGCTGGAAGTATCCGAGGAACTTGGAATCGCCCAGAGTGTCATCTCCAGGCTTTGGCAACGATTCCAAGATGATGGTAATGTGAGTAGACGTTACAGCACAGGTCGCCCCCGAGTTACAACGCCGAATGAGGACCACTATTTGGCAGTTACTGCCAAAAGAAACAGACGGAGTACAGCATCAGACCTGTCTCGTCAGCTCTCTTCAGCTACCGGTACGACAGTTTCAAGGCAGACCGTGTACAGACGCTTAGGGCACATTGGTCTATATGCTCGTAGGCCTGTCAGATGTGTTCCACTTACCGCAACTCACTGTCGCCTGCGATTAACCTGGAGTAGAGAGCATGCATTGTGGACACCGCAACAGTGGTCTTGTGTGATGTTTTCCGACGAGTCCAGGTTTAGTTTGGAGTCTGATTCTCGCCGGACATTCATGTGGAGAGCGCCAGGTACCCGTTACCACCAAGAGAACACCATTGAAAGACACCGTTACGGTGGTGCAGGATGGCTCGTTTGGGGAGGAATTATTCTTGGTTCCAGAACTGACCTGCATGTTCAGAGTGTAACGATGACAGGCCACATCTATCGGGATGTCATTCTGGACACACTTCTGGTCATGTACGTTTGTTTCGGGGCGCCATGGGTGCTGAATTTGTGTTTATGGATGACAACGCCCGTCCTCACCGTGCAAACATTGTAGACGAATGCCTTCAATCGGAGGATATCACCCGTATGCATTGGCCAGCATACTCACCGGACTTGAATCCAATAGAGCCTGTGTGGGGTATGCTTGGCCGACGAATTGCAGCCCGTCAACCCCCTCCCACCTGTCTACCGGAACTTCGGAGTGCATTGCTTGATGAGTGGTGTAATATTCCCCAAGATCAGATTGATCATTTGATACTCAGCATGCCTAGGCGTTGTCAGGCCTGTATTGCATCGTCCGGGAGACATACTCCGTATTAACCATCCTACTAACCATGTTATACTGTTTTTGTAAATAGGTTCTTTTTTGAAATTTGGTCAAGGGAGTAAAACTTGCAATTTTTATTAATTATGTCAAACATATAGCATCTTTTTTGCTCTTTACTTTTTGTTTAATAAATAGACTTTACAAATAAGTCAAATTTGTTTTGCTTCTTTCTCTTTCTTTGCCTGAACTTCATTATCCTTAATTTATGGACATGAGTGTATTTAATAAATTTTGTTTAAAGCATACTTCAATAATTTATGAGGAGATATACCATCCTGCATATTGTCGCGTTGAACTCTTCAATAGCATTGCTATGCATATTGTCCCGTTAAACTCTTCAATAGCATTGCTATGAGTATTGATGCAGCAACTCGTTGACTTTTCAAAGAAGAGGGATGAAATTTTAATATCCAAACGCTACTCAAGGAATCGACTGAACAAAATGAACAAGTGAGTAAATTAAATTGAATTAGAATTAATATTGGTTAGCTAAATTTGAAATTTAAGTATAAAACAAACAAACGTGTATAAAAAGTATCAGTGTATAAAACATTAAATCATAAACAGTTGTCCAAAAAGCTTATTTATGCGATAATTATAATTCGAAATAACTTTCGTGTTCAAATTACTATTACTATTTATTCATTTTTGGGTAGTGCGAGATAGTTTAACTGCTGAAATATGAAAACGTTGATCGAAGCTTTATAATTTCGCTATAATTTCGAAAATTGTTAAATTAATGTATTCCGAAGGGAAAATTATTTAAATATGGATTTATTTTTCTCCGCTTCGACACCACGAGTTTGTTTTGCACAAGCCTACCGTGATACAGTAATCAGAAAAAAATCAGCGGCTTGCGTCATATCTTAATTTTCTGGAAGAGACAGATATGAAGTGCGCTTAACCCCTTTCATTACCAAAGTCACGTTCTATTTATAATGTCAGTTATCTCAATCTTCTTTCTCACTTAGATTATTTATTTATGAAAACCTATACTTAACAAGTTTTAAAAATATCCGAATTACCTTTAAGTATTGCTTTAAAAAAAGTGTTTGATTAGTGGCAATCAAGCCTTGATGGGTGTTCATGGCACGTGTGCAAGTTTTAATTTTTATTCCGAGGTGTTTTTTTTTTTTTTTTAGCATTAAAGTGCTGTTTCTTTTTCACTGGGTTTTTCTTTCGACATATGTTTGTGGACTCTTTTCAGTAGACACATTTTTATGGACGCGATTTCGTTGCGTTTCTAAATGGGGTTGCTAGATGCGCAGAGCGAGGGGGGGGGGGATAAAATCTTAAAAGCTCCCGTGGTTTGCAACTTTTAATGATTTATCGCCGAGTTTCGCACCAAAAAATAAGTCCCCAAAACTGAACCCAGCTTGGCGATATCTTCCATATTTGACGACAAACTGACTGGCGCTATACTTTATTAGGAGAAGTACAGTTAGAATATGCCAGACGAAGATTGTAAAAAAGTTTTATTAAGCTATTTTAATGTAGATTTCAAATCCAAAGAAGTGTTTTAAGGAACAAGGAAGACAAATACGGTACATTCATGGATTATGATACACTTTCCAAAAAGTATTTTTGAAAGTGAATTATAGTTGGAATATATTTGACGGACATTTTAAGCAGTTTTAGCGGATGAATTTCGATTCCAAAGCAACGATCTATAAAAAAAAAAGTACAGAACACTCAGGAATCATGATACACTTTTCAATTTAATGGAACAAGGGGGGGGAAAAAAGGGACTAAGCATGGACTACAAATGGCTTGTAATATACAGAGTGTCTCAAAAAGGTGGTAGCACGCTTTAATTCTTTATCTATTAGAGATAAATGGGCAGTGTAAGTTGAAAAAATGTTAAAATAAGGTAAGAAAAAGGATTATGTTTTTTTTAAATCTCATAAACTTTCAAAAAGGTATTTTTAAAAAAATTATGATTCCCGTACAAAAATAATTCTCTAGTGAAATGTCTCTGTTTTCTTACTATGTAGGGGAGACTGGGGATACTTTATCATATGGGATACTTGAGTCACCCCTTTTTTCTTTTCAATGAGTTATTTTCCTTAATATGGCAACATCTAAACACATATTGAGAGTTTTACTAATGTGAAAAAGAATTTATCTCGGTGTCAATTTGAAAGCGTTATGAATAATTATTTCTTTTGCTGTCAGAAATAAACATTAAGGCGAGTGATTTCTTTATTTTTTGTATTCAGATTTTGTGTTCAATCAATAATACATAGTTGTAGAAGTTTAGTTTCAGGTACAATTTAAAATTTAACTAGTTTAAATATCTGCATGCTTTATTTAGCTATAGCTTGAAAAACAAAGATGGTGATAGTGGGAATACTTTTGTAACTCAAGATATGGGATATATGAGACATAGCTCAACTTATCCAAAAGCTTGCCTGGAATTATGATTATGAAAGGCTATGGGAAAATGGTTAAATCAACTGTTTTGATTTGACTGCCGAAAAGTTAAAATTGAAGAAGAGATACGGAAAAGACCACAGAAAATTAACAAAAGTAACAATTAATAATTTTCTCTAAAACAACAAATGCTTAAAACAAAATATTTTCCGGATTAAAAAAAAATTAAAAGATTTCGTTGATTTAGGTTCTGACAAACATTCAATTGAAAGCCGTATTTAAATAGTGCGTACAGATGAAAATACTAAAAATTATGATTTTATCATTTAGAAAGCTGATGGTAAAATACACAAGGGTAATAATAAAATAATTAAATAATTAAAATAATTTTCTGGCCAAGTTTTAAACATTTTCAAAGTGGAATGTGCATGAAATTTGCCCGAAGAATTGCATATTCAAATTTATATGGTACCAAATTATGGCATTGTTGTACAAGGTCACATTTTTGCCGATAACGCCCATAGGAAAAATTGAAATCTGCCGCTCACAGCATGACTTTTTTAAATCTCTAAGCTCCATACACAATATTAATACGTTGCCAATTAAGAAAAATGTAATCTAGAGGAAAATATTGATTTAAATTAGAAGGGTCATATCGGGGAAATTTTTTCCGAAATGGTCTAATGTTTCTATGAGGCAGATATTTCAACATACGCAACTTATGTTCATGTTATATTGCAGGAACGGCATCAATAATCATTCGACCTGGCAAATGACTTATGACGCCGGAAGTGACCAGTCTCAAAGAAATGAATGCACTCGTGGGCAAAAAGCTAGAAAAAAGAGGTCTGAAATCTGACCCCAACCTCCAATAGAAAATAATTCCGCTCTAGGCCGAATGAATATGCCGCCCTAGGCTGTGGTCTTCTCTTGCCTATTGGAGATGCGGCCCTGTTTCTGTGATTGATGAAAACCAAACTCAAATGATATTTTTCAACCCCTAAATACTACTGCAAATGTTGATCTAAGAATTAGTTTTGGAGGACATTTTATATCTTAAACAAGAAGCAAAATTTTTCTGGAGTGATAATAAGGAATAAAATTTTAAACAACGAATGCTGTAGTAGATAGTTTTTCAGAGTTGGCTCAAGCATCCCTTTTCTATGTATCATGGCGATGTTCGAGCGACAATGAGAAGGCAAGAGTAAATTTATTTTATACTAGCTGCTACCCGCGACTTCGTCCGCGTCGGCTTTAGAATTAGGTCCCGACAGAAATGTAGCATGTGTGAATAACAAATATTGTGGCGACAAAAGGAACTGCATTTAAATATTACTTGCTTTTTACTTGTTTCAAATGAAGTATAATGCATGTTAGTATACTTCATTTAAAATAAGAGAATATGCACAGAGTTACTAAATTTAGATTGTTTTCAGGTATTTGGCGAATAGAGACAGTTATGACAGTATTCGCGAACTGTTTTGTAAAAGAAATATTTATGCTATATGCATGAATTTTAGTCTATGTTAATCAGGAATAGAGCAGCTTTCTATTAGTGAAAAAGTTTGAGAATCGGTTCTGTAGTTACAGAGATACCCAGAGAGCGTAATGTATTAGAATATTTTGAGTGTTCCTGTAAAGGAACTATTTATGCTACATGCATGAATTTTAGCCTATAATACTCAAGAATAGTGTAGCTTACTATCAGTAAAAAAAATTTAGGAATCGGTTCAGTAATTACAGAGATGCACATAGAGCGTAATGTAATTCTTATTAGCATCCCTGTAAAAGAACTATCTGTGATATATGCATTAAATGTAGCCTATAACACTTTGGTTGCCACCAGTGTCTAAGAAGTTCTGCTCTCAAAACTGCAAGGGGGGAGGTGCCAGATTCAAACCCCGGTCGCGCCTGTCGACCTAGCCGCTCCCAGTTTTCCGTGGTTTTCTTAAAAAACCTCGCATAAATACGGGCTAGGATCCCTTAGAAAATTCCCCACAGAGAAATTTTCCATGTAGGCCTAGGACCCTAGTGCAGTCAATCGGTCTTAATCCAAAAACAAACAATGATACTCAGGAATAGTGTAAAGAGTGAAAAGAGTTTTAGAATCGGTTTAGTAGCTACAAAATTTCCATAGAGCGCAATGCATTAGAATTATTTTGAGTGTCTTTGTAAAAGAATTATTTATGCTATGTGCTTGAAAGGCTGCCTGTATGTTAATCCAGGGCATAAGCTATTTTCATTACAAATTTCTTCAAATCCGTTCAACCATTTTTGTGTGATTCAGTCAAAAACATCCAAACACACAAACGTACACATTTATATTATTGGTAGGATTTGGAAATTTATGAACTTTAAGAAACACATCTGGATTTTTCTTGGTACTTACGTATTATCCCAGCGGTCATTCCCGCCAAACTGTTTTATCGTCAAATGGGTTGCCAAACTGTTGCCAATCATATTCAAAACCATTAATAATTTCATGTGCCCGGCATTTATTTCGGCAAAAAATCGCTTGTCTTGGCGGACCGCCGGGATAATACGTAAGTACCCTTTTCTTTACTTATGCTTTTTAATTTGGCGTAAAATCAACATAATTTCCATGTTTTTCAAATGCATGTGATTTTGCAAATACAATTTCTGCTTTATTTCAAAAGCATAAATCATTTTGTGCGGGCGATAAAACGGCTTTTAATTAATAATTAGAAAAGTCGTTAAAATTTCAAAATTCTGAGCCTCAGGTGCACTTTACCGAAGTTATGGGCTCAATCATGCTCAAATTTTCAAAGCTCTGCTTTCTGTAGATTTGTCTGGAGAACATTCATTTTTATTATTACAGATAGATAGATTTGGCATAAAACTTGCTTAATTTCCGTGGTATTTAATGTTTTTCAGATGCACGCGCGCTTATATGTTGAAGTAATAGCATTCTTGTTAGCTCAAAACATGAATCATTTGATACGGGCGAAACTCGCCAACTATGGCAATGTAAAAACGGTTTTTAATTAATAATTAAAAAAGTAATTAAAAATCTAAAATTCTAATTAGCCTATAACCAACTGCAGGGTCCCCTCTATATCTAAACCAAAATGCATCCGAATCGATTCAGCGGTTTAGGCGTGAAAGCGTCATAAACAAACAAACAAACAAACTCACTTTCGCATTTATAATATTAGTTAGGATAATAAATCTGAGTGAAATTGGTAATTTTCCTCAGTTAATATTAAATAAAAATACCAAATTTTTTACAACAATATTTTATTTTGCGATACGAAATTATATACATAAAAAAACTATCCCTAGTTTCCCACTACTCCCTAAGGAATCCTTGTGAGGGTTCCCAGAAGTTACTGTGTTACGCCAATGTTTTTAAAATTCAGTTAGTAAGGAACATTTTCAATTTAAAAAAAAACTATCCTAACTAATATTATAAATGCGAAAGTGAGTTTGTTTGTTTGTTTATGACGCTTTCACGCCTAAACCGCTGAATCGATTAGGATGCATTTTGGTTTAGATATAGATGGGACCTTGGAGATGGTTATAGACTACTTAGAATTTTAGATTTTTAATTACTTTTTTAATTATTAATTAAAAACCGTTTTTACGTTGCCATGTTTGGCGAGTTTCGCCCGTATCAAATGATTCATGTTTTGAGCTAACAAGAATGCTATTACTTCAATAAAGAAGCGCGTGCATCTGAAAAATAATACCACGGAAATTAAGCCAGTTTTATGACAAATCTATCTATCTGTAATAATAAAAATGAATGTTCTCCAGACAAATCTACAGAAAGCAGAGCTTTGAAAATTTGAGTATGACTGAGCCCATAACTTCGGTAAAGTGCACCTGAGGCTCAGAATTCAGAATTTTGAAATTTTAACTACTTTTATAACTATTAATTAAAAGCCGTTTTATCGCCCGCACAAAATGATTCAGGCTTTTGAAATAAATCAGAAATTCTATTTGCAAAATCACATGCATTTGAAAAACATGGAAATTACGTTGATTTTACGCCAAATTAAAAAGCATAAGTAAAGAAAAGGGTACTTACGTATTATCCCGGCGGTCCGCCAAGTCAAGTGATTTTTTGCTGAAATAAATGCCGCCTTCCGGTCCGCTAAAAAGGTTGGAGAAATCTATATTATATAAGCGGGGATAGAAATTAGAATTATTTAATCAGTGGTCCAAAAGACGAATGACACTATGGCTTCTCTGGACTGTGACGTTTATCGCTGGTCCGTATACGTGATTTTATAAAAAGTGCAAAACAAAAGAAATTACATGAGCAATATATACTGATTTTCTCTGGGTGCTGAATTAAAAAATGTAAATGTCTATTATAAAAATATAAAACAGATCAAATTATATGACCCTTATTGGTAAATTCGATGGCATATGTACTATGCGATCAAATGAGGAAAGTTTGCAAGAGAAAAATGTTAATAAAATGTTACTGGCACGACGTATTTTGGTATTCTGGTCCGTCTTGTATTTTCATGGTCTCGGACCAGCGGACCACTGTTAAATTCGAGCCCGGATTATAACATTCGGACAGAAACAAAATGTTCTCCCTTTTTCCTATTCTTTATTCTGTTTTCTTTCCTTCCCCCCCCCCTGGGTGGGGGGAGAATGCACTTGATATTACACTCTGACCCACATTTGTACCCCAGACAGCACATAAGCTTAAATCAAGCTTGACATTTCTTTGAATTTGACTTATTAATACAAGCTTGACAGTTCAATTCAATTTAAGCTTGCAGCAAGCTTGCAGGAGTCAAGTTGAATTGTCAAGCTGGAATACAGCTCGATTTTTCCTGTCGAAAGCGTGCGTTGATGACGCCATCTGTGAAAGAGAATGGACATTAATTGTTAAGTGTTTCTCAAATTTGCTCAATAAGGAAAAGTTCGTAAAAGTTGTGTTTTATATTTTATTATCGCATCAAACCTCGATATTAGAACACGCAAGGGGAAGGAATGAATGGGATAAGCCCCTCTGAAGTGTAACACGAGGGGAGTTTTAGTTTTATATACATCTAATTAACATTAGTAATTCCATCAACTAATTAATTAGCCCTAAAAATACACTCATGTCCATAAATTAAGGATAATTCAGAATTACGCAGAAATTGATCTCTAAAATAAAAATTTCACCTGTGGAATGATCACACACATCTTGAAGAAGAATATGCAAATTACAGGAAACCACCAGATGGCCACTGTTAAATTCGAGGTACGTCACAATGACGAGAGTGTAAGAGAGGGATATATAAGGAATGGTGGCAAAGGAGTAAAATTGTTCACAAGCGCTGTGAAAGCCTTTCAGTGCAAAAACCGCATAGTTATGGCACAAAGGAGGCATTTGGATGATGTTTTACGTGGCAGAATTATCGGACGACTGGAATGTGGATGTACCCAGCTGGAAGTATCCGAGGAACTTGGAATCGCCCAGAGAGTCATCTCCAGGCTTTGGCAACGATTCCAAGATGATGGTAATGTGAGTAGACGTTACAGCACAGGTCGCCCCCGAGTTACAACGCCGAATGAGGACCGCTATTTGGCAGTTACTGCCAAAAGAAACAGACGGAGTACAGCATCAAACATGTCTCGTCAGCTCTCTTCAGCTACCGGTACGACAGTTTCAAGGCAGACCGTGTACAGACGCTTAGGGCACATTGGTCTATATGCTCGTAGGCCTGTCAGATGTGTTCCACTTACCGCAACTCACTGTCGCCTGCGATTAACCTGGAGTAGAGAGCATGCATTGTGGACACCTCAACAGTGGTCTTGTGTGATGTTTTCCGACGAGTCCAGGTTTAGTTTGGAGTCTGATTCTCGCCGGACATTCATCTGGAGAGCGCCAGGTACCCGTTACCACCAAGAGAACACCATTGAAAGACACCGTTACGGTGGTGCAGGATGGCTCGTTTGGGGAGGAATTATTCTTGGTTCCAGAACTGACCTGCATGTTCAGAGTGTAACGATGACAGGCCACAACTATCGGGATGTCATTCTGAAACAACATGTGTGTTTATGGATGACATGTGTGTTATGGAACATTTGTGTTTATGGATGACAACGCCCGTCCTCACCGTGCAAACATTGTAGACGAATGCCTTCAATCGGAGGATATCACCCGTATGCATTGGCCAGCATACTCACCGGACTTGAATCCAATAGAGCATGTGTGGGATATGCTTGGCCGACGAATTGCAGCCCGTCAACCCCCTCCCACCTGTCTACCGGAACTTCGGAGTGCATTGCTTGATGAGTGGTGTAATATTCCCCAATCAGATTGATCATTTTGATACTCAGCATGCCTAGGCGTTGTCAGGCCTGTATTGCATCGTCCGGGAGACATACTCCGTATTAACCCTCCTACTAACCATGTTATACTGTTTTTTGTAAATAGGTTCTTTTTTGAAATTTGGTCAAGGGAGTAAAACTTGCAATTTTTATTAATTATGTCAAACATATAGCATCTTTTTTGCTCTTTACTTTTTGTTTAATAAATAGACTTTACAAATAAGTCAAATTTGTTTTGCTTCTTTCTCTTTCTTTGCCTGAACTTCATTATCCTTAATTTATGGACATGAGTGTAAATTTTAATATAATTAACCCAATTTAGTTAGTTAATATCCTTCACTTTTTGGGTGGTAGAATGAGGCGTAATCCGGCCTCTACAAAATAATTAATCAGTCATAAATGTACTTGACCATAGAATTAAAAAAAAAAAGATTCTATATTTCCAAATATGGAAATTATTTAAAATCCCGAGGCGTTTTGGCGGAACGGTTAGTACGCGGGCCTCCCAGCCCGTAGTTGACGGGATCGAACCCAGCCGCCGACGTTTGATGGAAACAGATTAAAATAACTTAAAATTTCAGCATAGAGGGGAAAATGTGCGGAAAAATAAAGTATGTGGGGCACGTCCGCCGGCGGGCGCCCCGTGTATTTAGAAAAAAAAATTTAGGAAAAATTTTTAAGCTTGAAATTAAGCTTGCTATGTCAAG
Source organism: Cheiracanthium punctorium (assembly GCA_038373885.1). Taxonomy (NCBI): domain Eukaryota; kingdom Metazoa; phylum Arthropoda; class Arachnida; order Araneae; family Cheiracanthiidae; genus Cheiracanthium; species Cheiracanthium punctorium. The sequence goes on from JAWZYV010011828.1 coordinate 85,652, forward strand.
CTTAATGCAAGCTGGGCAAGTGTAATCTAGAACAGTTGATTCAAGCTTGCATTAAGCTTACACGCTTGAAAATTTCAAGCTTAATTCAAGTTTATTGATTTGATAAATCAAGCTTGCTGCAAGTTTGCTGTGCTGTCTGGGACAGCATAATGTTTCCGCAGAGGTCAATTTAATACGCACTAATATGGAATTTTTACAAATATATATTGCTATCTATCACGCAAGCAGGTCCTTTGCTTTGATATCATGTCTTTTTTATCTCTTCACCCTCACAGCACGTGTCGTTTGTTCTCCATTGATGACAGACGAAAAGATCTAATATTTTTTTCTTGGATCAGCCCGTGTGCAGTATTAAAAGTGCTTTTTTTTTTATTGTTGTTCTTGTTTACAGCATTAAGTCGGTAACATAATTCAGATATCTTTTTTAATTTATTTTGCTTTTAATTTGCGGCGCAACATTAAGGGTTAATAAAAGGTCCAGCAAAATACCGGAACCGACAAGAGTCGAATTAATTTTAGATCAGACTTCGAACTGCAATAATTTTTAAATATTTTTATTCCCGTGACTGGCGTCTTCTAAAGTTGTCTTAATCCTCTCTCAACCGCTGAGTAGTAAAAGACTAATTAGTGCTAGATTTCTGACTTTGGTCTTTGAATAATCTGCTTTTCAGGGCTCCATTTAGAAAATTATTGACTATAGGGAATTGCGGTCGTCTATTTTTCATGATGGATTCATGATCTTATTTTTCATGATGTATTTAACAAACACATTCATATTGTACATAAAATGCCTGAGAATTTACGACTTTTTTCAATCCCTGGTTATAAATGCCATCCAGCAGGGGCGTAGCCAAGGGTGGGGGGGGGGGTCATAACCTCCCCCATGAGGAATTTTTTGCCATACAAAATGTGTATTCTTCACTACATTCTCACATACACGTATACATATATATGAATTGTAGTAGTCGTAACTCCCCCCCCCCATGAAAAATTTCTGGCTACGCCCCTGCATCCAGTCATCGCTGGATGGCATTTATAACCAGGGAGCCATTTAAAACCAGTAGATTGGCAACTTGTTTAAAATGTTGCTTGAAAAAACTTGGAAAATACATACAAAAACCTGCTATTAGAAAAGGATAAAATTAAGAAAAAATGAATTGGGATTTTGTTTGTGTGGGCCCCGAACATTCGGGGGGTCCTAGGCCCGGGCCTAGTGGAAAATCAGGACCTGCTGCTGGTACCCAGCGTTCCGCTTGCACCAGGCTCAAAAACTGTTTGATTGACTACAGAATATAATAGTGTATTCAAAGTCTTTTGCACGCTTCTGTAAAAGAACTGTTAATGCCTCGTTTTACACTACATTTTCATGCACATAGCAATACTATAAATAAATGTCCTAACAATCGATGCATATTTACGGTAATTAAAACAAGAAAGAACAGACAGAAATAAATCAACTTTGCTGGAAAGGGCTAAGACAGGCCATCCCATTTCATAAACAATTTTTTTGGCAAGCGATGTTTAGAAACATGTAAATCAAGAATATTCGAGTGCGGTTCCAATTGGCTAATTAACTGGGATTCGGCGCCAAAAAGTTTTCAATTTTCTTTTTTACAATCCGCTTCAACCGTGTGTCAAGCTAACCTCCTTGTTGAGAAGTGAAGGCGAATGAGAATTCACCCTACGTGAAGGTGGAAGTTGCTGATCACGTGATCCCAGTGCTCTGTTGCTATATTCCTTACTCACAGGTGATTGGGTCATTGCAAAACGCAGTGTTTGTACAGACGATACAGCACGTGATGAGAATGATGAAGGGCATTAATTATACAAACGTGCCAAGAAAAACACTCAAATAGAACAATCGCCGCAATTTTGTATCCCGGGAAAACAACAACAAAAAGAAAATTGCTGAACTCATTAGGCCTACTAGGTGGCGATTTTTGGCAGTTCTAGAGTAGAGATCTTAATTCCCCCCTCTCCACCATTTGCCGTATCAGATTTTTAGTGTGGCGGCATAGTCTAGAAATGTTTAGCAATGGTGCATTTTGTGATACAAGCATAAAAGTTTTATTGTTGGTATGTTAGATCACATATGGGCAATAGAGATGAGTTCGGGCTCATTTTTTGAAGCCCGAGCCCGAGCAATATTATTAAAGTTGGATACCGAGCCCAAAATTTCAGCTAAAGACAAATAAAATTAACTACTTCATTAAGAGGATACAATAAATTTTGGAGCTTCACACACCTTCTAGTCCCCCGTGCCGCTATTTTTTTAAATAAGTACGTCTATTTATCCCATGAATCACTTTTTAAAATCTGTTTCAAGGAGTATGTTCAACAAAGGAGAAATTTTTCACGAGCCCGAGCACGAATCGGGCCCAGGCTCGGGCTCGGGCTGAGCCCGTCTCATCTCTAATAGGCAACCCAAGGGCGGATTAAAGGGGGGGAGGCGTAGGGGGCGACCGCCCCCCGACAAAAAAAAATGTAAAAGATCCTATTTTACTTCCACCTAGTGGACGTATATGTCAATCTTCTAACTACCCCACCGACAAACTAACCGCCCCCCCCCCTCGAGAAACTTGCATTAATCCGCCACTGGAGCAACCCCCGGCCCGCCACGGCTTCTGATCCGGCCTGCGGAACATTTCAAATTCCCATAGAAAGCCCATATAAATCCAGAGCCTCATTATTGCATGGGCAAATTGGGACTTTGCCCAGGGCGCCCGGCTCGAAAGGGCCCCCAATTTCAAATGTTGTTCGGAAATATTCTTCTTATATCACAATTCTATGAAAAATAAAACAAATTTTATAGATGGGAAACCCCAGATTCATCAATGTTCAGATTGTTCAATCCCTCTTGGTCATAATCAGGCCCTGTATAAACCATTCAAAATCCCATATAAATCCCACATATAAGGCCCGCGACTTCTCTAGCATCTTGAAGTTTGGCCCACAACTTTCCTAAGCTTGGAAATACCTGTGTCAGATGGACATGATTTTAAGACATTGGAGCACGTTGTACTGCGCATGCGTGAAATTTGGGAGTTATGTTAATTTCCAGATTTTTTATTTTATTTTATTTTACTGAAGCTATTTTAGATTTTCGCATTTTGGGCCATTAGTATATTAAATCTGGTTAATGATTAAAATTCGGTAAATGTATTATATAAAAAGATACTAACATGTTTACTGAAGCGCTAATTGCGTAGCCCGGCGTTATCAGGGGCATAAGGTATAAAGGCATAACTTTGAGAAAAAAATTATCCACTATTGTTCACTAATCTAGTCCCACTGCCTATTTTCAGAACCATTTAATGCATAAAGTGAATACGAATTTTAAAAATAGTCAGTATATGTGTGCAGTTCTTCAATCACTGTATGTATGGGTACGGCCCTGCAAAGATGACTTGTTTTCTTTCATTCGCGTGCATTGTTTTCCATTAACTGCTGGAAACGCAAATCTATTTTAACTTTTAAGGTGCGTCATATCTTCCTATTTAATTTTCGAAAATTGTTTTGTGAACCTCCTCTTAAATAACCCACGAACCGCCAATGCTTCCAACAACACGGTGGATACGTTCCAATCCATGTTATATGAATCTGTGTTGTACGAGTCACAGATCAACATCAGCAGTGTTAAGAGGTAGTACAGAAACATTTGTGCGATACTTTCAGCGCGTTGCACTACGTTTTCTAACATGTTATAGGGAAAAGATCAGAATTTTTATTCATATTATTTCAAATGCCATTAAGTAATTTCGCTTGAAAAGCGGCACCATTTTATTCAGTTTGAAATAATCTTTCCTAAATTCCCTTTCTAGTGCTGTCGAAATTTAATGCTATGCATTCTATCAGGGATTTACTTACTTATCAAGACCATTTTAAAAACATTAATTAACAAGAAAGATAAATCATGTCAAAGGCATCGATTATAAAACACTCAACAAATATGCTTTAAAGAATAATTAACCATAAAGCGAATTCTTTTTGATGATTCTGCAAAAGAATTATATATGCTTCATGCACTTTTTTCAATTGAGTACGTGATACTATACATAGAAATAACATATATAAATTCCGTAGTAATCGATGCATAATTTACGGTAGCTAAATGGACGGACAGACCAACAAAAATCCTAAAACCTCAGTCTTGTTGGAGAGTGTAAAAAATATTAATATCCCTCTTATACAATGTAACCGCATCTCACGGGCGCAGACAGACGAATTTGTTCTTTTAAGATTTAGCAGTCTAAAATGCACCACGCCACGTGCTAAAAAATCTGATGTGGACTCCACATGACTTCTTTGTACGCCTATTAAATCATAAATATCTTCGGTGCACTTCATCTCAACTTATTGTGTTTGAAAGATTTACAATACTGCGATAATACAAAGGTTTAGAGATTTCTAGCCAAATGTTTGAGATATCACCAAGGTAGGTTCGATTTAAATTTGTTTTTGACACTTAAATTGGAGATATTTTGCCAAAAGCCGACAAGCTTGAAATAGTTCGAGTTAGAGAGATTTCAGTCATAGCCGAAATAGTGATTCATTACAGACTTTCAAGGGCGTAGCCAAGGGGGGGGGGGTTAGGGGGGTCATAACTCACCCATGAAGAATTTTTTGCCATACAACATGTATATTCTTCACTACATTATCACACACACGTATACATATATATGAGTTGCAGTAGTCGTAATTCCCCCCCCCATGAAAAATTTCTGGCTACGCCCCTGCAGAGTTTTAATGAATAGAAGGTATCGATAGAGCTTAATGTATTTAAAGTCTTTTGGATGACCCTGTAAATAAATTACTCGGTCGATTGCAATCAAAAAAGAGATGCACAGTTGTTACAATAGTTGTAAATACAAATTTCACAGGTTGAAAGTTTTAGATATGCGAAATACCTAATTATTTTTGGCGTTCAACTCAGCGATATTTCGGCAAAACTCGCCAAGGTCCATGGCAAATGGCAAAATTTTGGGCCTGGGCCAAACAATGACTGAATACAGATATAATATATTGAAGATGTTCAATGACATTAATGTATTGAAATTCTTTTGGGCGGTCCTGTAAATAAACTCCGCAGTAGATTGGAACCAAAATTCGAGATGCACAATTAGATGTTACAACAGTCTTGTATATAAAATTAGAACAATCTACGACTATTATTTTTTGAGATATGCGAGTTAAATACATCATACATATTTACACCAAAATTCGCCAAGATTGGCAATTTTTGAGGAAGGCAAATGACCATCGTCGGGCTATTTTCTAACTGTATATGGTAGGACGGCATTATGCTTGAAATGGATGAATGTCTCTATAACTACCATCGACCGTAACATGTTGGAATTTTTTTGAGTGTTCCTGTACAAAAGCTATAAATGATGATGAAGACACTATTTTCCACGAAGAGATTCATTTTGTAATACTTAGCAGGATATACCACTTTTGATTCGTTTGAAATAACTTAATATCTCTAAAATACGCTTTAATGAATTTCTGCCCATAGAGCGTAATGTAAGGGAAATCTTTTGGGTGACCCTGTAACTAAACTATCCAGTAGATTGGAACCAAAAAGGGAGGTGCACAACTAGATGCTACAACAATCTAAATATAAAAATTCAACAACGACTTATAGTTTTTGAGATACGCGAATTACATACATACGAACATACGTACGCACAGACGTCTGGGAAAAACTAGTCAAAATGGGCTCGTGGTCGGCCAAAATGGGTTGTACATGCACTTACATAAACGTGCATGCATGCATACGATGAGATGCATCGCAAAAACTCTTAAAAGTAGCAGTCAAAATAGAGTAGGTGTAGTCAAAATCTTGATACCAAAATTTTTCGAGATCATATTACTTCCTTTTGTTTCGTACAAGGAAGTAAAAACTAAAGATTGCAATATTGTTGCAGTAAGTTAAACGGTTAATTAGAGGGAGAGTTACGGATTTTCAAAATTCTCGTCGAAATCGCCATTTCTTAATGTTATCATAGGAATTTTTTGATTTCCTGCCAAAGAATGAAATATCCCCAAGCTGGGTTCATTTTTCTAAACATTTTTTTTTCGTTTTATATTTGACGATTTATCTCTACGTCGCCAATGGCGATATTTGGCGCAATTTTTGAGGGACACACACGGCCGTAGTTGAACCACTACATAGTAGGATGGTATTGTACTTGAAATGGGGAAATGTCTGTGAAACTGCCTTGACTGTAATGTAGTGGAATTTTTTGAGCGCTCCTGTAGAAAAACTATAAATGACAGACGCATTATTTTTGGTGGACAGTTTAATTTTGCAATCCTTAAAAACATATATAAATTTTGTTTCGTTTAAAATACCCAAATGTCTCTAAATTATGCTTTAAAGAATGGCTGTCTACGAGCGTAATGTACTGGAATTCATTTGCGTACTTCTGTAAAATATCTGTCAACGCTGCATACACCATCTTCAACTAGGTACGTGGTACTTGTACGTAGGAATAACATGTATAAATTCCGTAGTAATCGATGCACATTTACGACAGTTAGAGCACGGACGGACGGACAAACCGAAATCATAAACATTTCAACCTTGTTGGAGAGTCTTAAAGATGAATTATACATTAATAAGTAGTTCCTCGATACAACTCATGAGAAATTTCTGATAACCTAGGTATCAACTATGTCAGTCCTTCAAAACAAGAAAGTATTTATTCTAAGCTTCTCCTTATTCCTACGCAACAAGCATCTTCAAATCATCTTGAAAATCTTATATAATTGCGTATGATGCAACCTAAGAATGAATTTTAGAATAGTGAGCTTAAACCATGCGGACCTACGTATATTGTTCGCTGCTGCAAACAAGCTCTTGATGACTCTTGATCCTTACTCAGCTTGAATTCCCCGAAAAGGATTTACGTTGACCTTTAATTCTGAAATACTATATCTTATCGCAATTTAAATAGATTAAAAACTCTTTCTCCTATTATTGACAAAACTCTGCACACCACCCAAGAGTAAAGATCCTAATTATAGTCACTCCTTTATCAAACACGCTTCTAAAAACAGTTTGTCAGACGATGTCGACTTTACACGATCTTTTCACGTGAACAACCTTTTGATTACAGTCTCGGCCAAAATAAAAGCAATTCACAAGGACAGAATTGTCGTCACTGCTGGAAGATCTTCCTTGGTTTAATTACCTGGGCTGCGATTGCGCAAACAGATTAAGAGGGACGAGGGGAAAAAATAAATAAAAATGACGGAAGTGTAGACATTGAATTTTCGATTGATTGTTATGCCATTTGCAAACAAATGTTGAATTTGGAATTAGAGTGTTTTCTTGGAAAACTTTGCTGTGATATTTTGCATCTTAATTTTTTTTTCTTACAAGTTTGAATGTGTTTAAAATATTCTGTAGCAATTCCTACGTCCGGGGACTCCATCGTACTTGCGGATTCCATAGTTTGGCCTTGAGACTTATTGATAGTCATTCCATAAAAAATGTTGCCCCCCCCCCCCCAAAAAAAAGGATGAAAATCTGAAACACTTTCAGATTTTAAATACGCACTATAGTGCTATATATCAAAATCGTATCATAATTTATGCACTTTCTGCTCCAGCTTGGAATGAGATTTTATGGGTTTCAAGTAGGCTTCTTTTAAGCAGTGTCCTTTTAGCTGCTCTAGACAAAGGCCAACGAAAAAGAGCAAGCCTTATTACAGCGAGACCCTACAACTTCGCTACAGCTAGAACCTACAACAGAGGGCCCGATGGTGGTCCCCCCCCCTCTCTCTCTCTCAAAAAAAAAAAAAAAAAAAAAGTGATTCTGAGTGAAGACGAATATCAGAGTTCAAAAGAATCAGAATGAAAAAGTTAATCTTCAGAAGTCATTAGAAAACTAAGATCCCTATAGTAACTACATTTAGATAAATTTTTATGTTAAAAATTGATTTATAGATAAGTAGTATTATATTTATAAGTATTATTAAAGTATTACATTTATATATTTTTATTGTGGTTAAGGCACAGCTACACGGCTATTTGCCTAACGGGAAGGTTGCCTTGGGCGGAGGGCTTTTTAAGGGGTTCTAATGCGTATTCACGTGACATCTGGAGAAAATCGCCCAAAACTCCAGACCGTTAGATCGACAGCCGCGTGTTATTACATTTATAAGTGGTATTATACAATAGCAGTACTTCCCAGTAAGGGACACTCCCCGGACAAGACATTTGTTAGAAACCAACTTCGTGTCGTTTGGCGATATATCGCCAAATTTGGCGACAACACGCTTTTTTATATAATTTAAGAAATACATAATACTAAAATGTAAGTCAAAAGTCAACAGTAATGATTTTAACGCTAAAACACATGAAAAATATTTTTGGCCAGGATTTTGACACAAATACTCCACTGTGCGTCGTCCCTATTTTTCGTCCTTATTCCATTAAGTTGGAAAGTGTTATCATTATTCATGACTGTGCTGTATTTTTCTTTCTTATTTCATAAAACCCATCTTTGGAATCGAAATCTATCTTAAAATCGCCTACTAACACTATTTTACAATCTTCGCCAAGTATATTACAACTATACTTCACAGTTTTAAATATTGTTTCGAATGTGCATCATAATCCATGAGTGTGCCGTGTTTGTCTTTCTTGGGTTGATTTCTACTTTAACGCCCCAACTCTCCCCAAGGTGGCGATCATTAAACATATAGAGAACATATAGAGTAACCATGACGATTTTTTGTATTTATGTGGCAATCGTAATTTAGAATTAAAATGGCGATTTAGAACCTGTAAGTACAGCATTCCGTTACATTTTTATTTATTTTAGGTTGCCAATTAATGTAGTTTTAATAATTAAGTGTCTTCAAATTCCTTAACTAGTGCGTTTATCACTAATTTGTTCACTTTAGTTTTCATGTAGTTGTTTAGGGAGCGTTGGAACTTGTGCATAACTCCTAGAGTCCCATGACTTCCAAGCTCGCCAAAGGGCGGGGAATTATTAGGATGGCGAAAGTAAGGGCTTTAAAATAGGAATCACCTCTTTCTTGAACCATAAAGCACATCTTTGGAATCCAAATCTATCTTAACCTACGCCTATTGATACTGTTTTAAAATCTTCACCAGGCATATTGGAACTATAGGCATATTCCAAATATATCTCGTAGACATTTTAAATACTGTTTGGAATGAGCATCATAATCCATGAGTGTATCGTGTTTTCCTTCTTTGTTCCATAAAACACTTCTTCGGAATAGAAATCTATTAAAATCGCCTACCAAAACTGTTTAACAATTTTCGCCAGGCATAGTGTATCATAATCCATGATGTGTACCGTATTTGTTTTCACTATTCTATAAAACACTTCTTCGGAATTAAAATCTATATTTAAATCGTCTACTAAAACTATTTTACAATATTCACAGGAGTTTTCTAACTATACTCAAAATATATTTATAATAATAAATTGCCGCATTTTGGCACCCAGTTTAGCGATCATTTACAGGGATGAAATCGGCAAAAGAGCAAAAAAGCTGAAATCATACGAGAGCGAAAAATTTGTACATGTGATATTTGTATATAATTAATGTGAAAGAAGTTTTAAGAAGAAAAACATTGGAACATGCTAAAAAATAAAAATATCACACAGTTAACTAATAAGTACAATCAGGAATTCACAGAAAAAAGTAGAATTTTCAGAGAAAAAAGACAAAAAACTGAATTCCTCTTTATTCACAAAAAGCTGAAATCAGCTAAAAAGCTGAAGAATTTCATCCCTGCATTTATCAAAAATTACAAACCTTGTGCGACTTTCAACATTTTATTAACGCCTCCCCCCCCCTCCACATTATCTAGCAAACACATTTCAAAAGTGACTCGATGCGAAAATTGTAGCAAAATCGCGTCTACACAGAAAGCAAGGTTAAAATTAATAGCACTCTGGTGCTAATAATAATTTAAAAAAAAAAAAAAAAAAAAAAACACATTCGGATCTTCGTCCCATGCGGAAATTTACCCCCCTACTACTCCATTAGCTTGTGTATATTGATCATGTGGATTATGTCCCACACACAGTTCAAACATTTCTAGAACTGCAATTGAACGTAATGCCACTTCTTGATTTTTTGGGGTCCCTTTTACTGTGGACCCCGGGAAGCTGCCCCGTCTGCTTAAACCTTAGACAGACTCTGCTTCCGAAATTTATATATATATTTTTTTTATGTACTTTACTCAAAAACACGTGATAATTCCATTAGCACCGAATTTGGGTCTTCTGCTCTCAAAATTTTTAGGATTTAGGCTTCCGCGACTTCGTCCTTCCTAGATATCTCTGCCGTTTCTTAAGATACAATCTTCTGCTTAATTAGAAATGAGAGAAGAAAAAAAAAAGGATTATAGTTTTTATCAAAGTTTTTTAGACATGTGAGGGAAGGAAACTTTGAACTGTACTTCACCGCAGTAAAATGAACATTTTTTTTTTTTTTTTTTTTGCACAAGTCTTCGTTCATAATACAGCAAAAAATCGTAATAAATTTGGCAAGTCAGTCTTCTTCAAACTATTTCTGGGATAACACTTTTTTACTTGTAATTCCTATCTTATTAAATTTGCTTAACACAATAATACTAGGAATGTTTTTGTAGCATTGCAAATCAGGAAATATAACTATATCAAATACAAAAGCAGTGGCGGATTAATGCAAGTTTGTCGGTGGGGGCGGTTAATTAGACGACTGACGTGTACATCCATTTTATGGAAGTAAAATAGGATCTTTTACATTAATTTCTTTATTCTCGGCCCTCCTCCCCCCCCTTTAATCCGCCCTTGTACAAACGTAGTAATTTGAACCCCCATTAATACGATGTCTAAAAGAATACTATCGGATCCTAAAGGCATCATCTGCAGGATATCATTTTAGGATATTTTTGGAAAATGTTGCAGAAGCGTAACACTTCAATGAATTTGGAGGGGGCTCAGTATGTTACCATCAGTTCTGGATACTGAAAAAGACTCTAAACATACTGATGGGGCTATTTTTTGCCCTCTTCCTAGTGTATGCGGAGCTCGAGCCTCCTGAGCCCCTTCCTTTCCTACGCCACTGAGATGATGGAATATCTGCCGAACCATTAGCTGAATATCGTTTCAAGCCATTTTTGCGATGTTCATTTCGATGAGAGGAAAAAGTTCCCAGGAACTCCCCCAGAAATTTTGTTGCGGGGTGTTTGACCATCCACCCTATAGTACTGATCTTGCTCATAACTGTTCGGATATCACTTTCCCACAAACCGCCGTCCAGCTGGTGTAGTGGCAAAAGAGCCATTCTAACACGCCTTGTGTCCGGGTTCGATTCCGATTATGGGGCCACCCATAATCGGAATGGTCCATAATCGAATAGCCAATATATTCGGACCGTTGAAGTGGCGAATGACACTGGTCTGCAAAAACTTATCCCACAAGTGTTACAATTCCAGTGATTGTTGAGAAGTACCTGAAATATTTTGCTGTACCCTAGTAGCACAATTAGTCCAAAAGACGTTTAAAACACGTTTTTAACGTCAAAAAACGTGTTTCCAACGTAATTTGAACGTTTTTTGAACTATTTGTGCTACTATGGTATCTTTTGCAATAAATCTTTTCAGGTAATAATATTTTGGTCTTTTTTTTATTGCCCGCGGGAAACTTAACATTCCGTATGTTCCTTGAAACCTCATTGTTATTTAAAATGATTTACTCAGAATCTATAGTTATTTTATGAAGGCACAAAACATAATCATACATGCTATCAGTGTGGGGCAGGTTTGCAATGGAAACAAAATTAATTTTGAAGATATTAAGATTTACAACGATATGTACCAGGGGAAATATTATGTGGATTATTAATAATTTTTTTCACAGGATCACTCAGAAAAATTTCAGTACATCGTTATGGTCTTGTTAACGTAATAACTTTTAGCTTTACTTATATCTCCTATAGGGAACGCATTCTCGTCCTCTCCTGATGCCAATGGCCGCACGGTTTGGTTCTCCGGACGGAAAATGGGGAGGAATCCAAGGCGGAAAAGAGAACGACGGGGATGCTGAGAGAGAGCGGGGGCGTTCTTTTTACTTTTCGAGCATGTACCGTAAAAATTCGCCTTTGGTATTTTGATATATTGACTCGGTTTGGGATTTTTTCAATAATATATGTATGTATGTGAGTGAACACGGTAGCTCCTAAAGGGTGTATTTGGGCTCAAATTTGGTACATATGTTATAGACCACCCTCGCAAGACAGGTTTTTGGTGTAAATAGGACTTATGGTTTTTTATTGGCCTACAAAAAAAGAATTCTTTTACATTATAGCCTGTGGACGGAAATTCTTGAAAGTGCGCTAGCGTCTAAACGATTCATTCGATAGAGCGCAAATTAGGTATGTATATTGTAGATCAAGGTCACATGACTTGCTTGGATTTTGGTGTGTGTAGAATTGATAGTTTGTTCACGGGATAGTAAAAAATAATTCTGATGCATCACGGCCTATGGAAATAAATTATTTAAAGCGTGCTAATGTTTAAATGGTGCATTCGAATTCGTTCAAATTGGGTATGTCACCGCCACACAACTTGTATAGATCATGGTAAATGTGTATGGATTACATGTTTTGTACAGAGCTACAAAATAAATAATTCTTGGACATCACGGCCTATAGATGCAAAATCTTGAAAGTGCGTAGCGAGGGCGCATTCGATTAAGTTCACCTTGGGTCACTGTCTACTTTCTTGCATACTGTATAAATTTTGGTCTGTGTAGGCTTTACAGTTTTTTTTACGGGGCTACAAAAAAGTATCCTTACACAATGCGACCAATAAACTCAGTTAATTCGAAATGCACTTATGCCTGAATACTACATCAGATTGAGTTGAATCAAATGTATTTAAACGCTTCCCAAAGATCAAGTGTTCGGAAAGTCGAGTGGAGTCACTCTAGATTTTTTTGTTCTGACCCCGAGTTCTCGGCAGATCTAGATAGTGAATAGGTGAATGGTCCATTGCGGTGTTTTGTAACAAACTAGGAATCATTGTGTAAATACGTATATAATATATGTATATTAAAGTCAAACATTGGCGCAACAGCCTCTCTGCGGGGCCAAGGCCTGCGCTGCCCAACCGCACCTTCGCGACCATGGGCTCTGGGGTGCGGATGCATATGCCTCGGTCAGGTGGACAGCCTGACGCGAAGCCCCCAGCATTTCACCCCGAGCAAGCTTGGTCCTCATTTTATCGACCCATTCAAGGGATGAAAAGCCGAGTCGACCTTGCCCAGCCCGGGATTCGAACCCCGGAACTGTGGGACGGCAGCGCGGTGTGCTAACCATTACACCACTGGGCTAATATGTGAGTTAACGGAATAATTATTTAGACCAGAATTCAGGAGTGATCTTTCGTCTCAAACTGTCGTGGAAGGTAAACACCGAAATAATACAACTTTTATTTTTTTATTTTTAATAGTAAACGCAATCAATAAGAATCTGTCGGCTCGGCGAACTCTACGATGGCAAAAACTCCCTTGTTGAACAATGTTTCCTCATCGATATTTACTGTATGATTTACCTTGCTATTTTTAAAAGAGCTGTTCCTTTCATGACACTTTTGGTTAAATGAAGGACAAACTTACTATAACTTACTCCGAATACCGATTATGCTAATTTATTAATAGGTAAAGACAATGCATATCCTTCACCTTTCCTACACAAGAACGCATGTAGTTAAATAAAATCACCTGCCTTCATCCCCTCCCCACTTAGAAAATTTACCAGTCTGATTCCCATTTTTTTTTTCTTATTTTCATTCCGCATTCTTTAACCGCTGGTTACTGAAGCCTGAAAACAATTGCACTTTTGGTTTTTCAATCACGCTTCTGAACTCTTCATCCAAATTTAGTATGCATTTTATGGCAACACTAAAGTCACGCCAAATTATCTAAAATTTGATCAAACCTAAGATACGAAGATAGAGGAGGATCTGAGACAACGTAAAAACAAACCTTGAAAATCTTCTTTGGCAAACACCGTCTTCTCATAGAAAGAACATTATTAATTGGTTGTTAAAAAAAGAAAGAAAAAAAAAAGAAAAACATCTTTTTTGAAATCTGCCTTCAGCGACATTCAGTTTATCATCATTTTACTCTTGAAGCTTATGAATTATGAGCACCTTAATATTATCATTGTCATGACATATTGATATTGTTACGAATTTCGGAATGATCTGCTCTTCGGAGGTTCAATTGAGGCTAAAATTCGCGTTCTAAACATCAAATAATTAAATTTTGCATTTTGTTAAGGAAAATCGGTTTACTAGAACGTGAGATACTGTAAAAGCACTTATTTTCGCTAGCAGTAATTTTCGAGAAAATAAAGATATCGGGGACTTCGCGAGCTGAAAATTTCGGGAATTTTATATAAACAGAACCGAAAGATGAAAAATTCCGAAAGTACCTGAATATAGAACCTCTTTTGCATAAGGCATTTTAAGAAACTTACTTTTGTCCCAAAAGTTCCCCCCCCCCCATCGCTCTAAAAACAAACCGAGGTAGATAATTTGAATGACTTCTCAAAGAGGCTGGCATAAATATAGTAAATGAATAGTTATGCATTCTATTAGTTGTATCATTGTTTCATATTCAAGAAATAGTTGCACAGTATTGAAGAAGTAGTTGTAAGAAAGAAAGTTGTCGAGAAAGAGTTTGTAACTGTGCAATAAATCATTAAATTTTGGTAAGTGAAAAATTTCTGATTTTTTATTATTATTTGAAGCGAAACAAAAAAGTATGTCGCGAGGCTTTAATTTTCGCTCTTAGGACGGGCTCGTGAAAATCGCGAAAATTAAAGCCTCTCTAAAATAAGTGCTTTTACAGTAGGGACTCTTCTGTGTTTAACATTACGTAGATTACTCACCAAGTATTGGTGATATCGCTTAGCTGACCTCAGTTGTGGGGACTTATATTTTTGTGTCAAATTTAGCAATATTTCGGCAAAAAATCATCAAGCGTGGCGCAATTTTGTTAATGGGGCCTGTAATGTCTGCTTTCCTGCATTGATATTACTCAATCAAGGTGAGCGATCGATGGAGGTTTTCTAGAGATGGAATATCGTGAATTCGCTCTAAAAGTCGGAGAGACTCTTAGAGCGAAAAAGTAAAAACCGTAAAAAGAGCACGATCATGTGTGTGCCCAAGCAGTTCAGTCAGTTTCAAGTGAACGCTTATAGAGTACGCTGCGTTAAAGCTCCATCTCTGCGTCATTTTGAAGCGGAAAAGTACCGTTTCTTTTTCGAAGCTGTTTGAGAATTCTTCAGAGTTGAATACTGAGGAGCAGATGAGCGTCCTGCTCTAGAATTTAGACTGAGGTTTTAGACTGTTTAAGGATTTTACTGTATGTAAAATACAATATCTGAGAAAGACTGTGTGTTCAGCTGACTGTCAAAATTCGAGTTATGACTTGTTAATTTCTGTGAATCGTGTACAGAAGATTGTTCTTCGAATTTCTAGGACCAGTAGAATTTTTATTCCTTTCTGATCAACTGGACTGTTTACTAGAACTTTCCATGTACGGAAGACATTTAAAATGATACCATCAGCTTATTAAGTTCATACCACCCAGTCCTTATGACTCGATGGTATGTTCGTTGAGTGTATGTTCAAACTGCAACACATTAACTAACTAAAGTGAAAAATAAATGGTTTTATTTTCACATTTACATAATTATCCATCTTTCTGGGTTATCTATGCAAGATAACTGCTAAGAAAACTGACTGATCTTCATTCCTAGGTATGGGCGGACGTCTCAACCACATTCAGATGTGTTTAAAGTCTTAAGATTCAGAGATTTTGGCTTCTTGTGGTGTCTCTCTTTGTTTTATTCCCCTTGGTCCACACCTATTTTTCTCCATCCAATCAAATCAGCGATAGAACACGCTGCATCAAACCCTTTTAAAAATTTGTTTGAGTTAGTGAAAGGGTGGTTTCAATGGAGTGCCCCATAAAGGTGGTAACACATTTTAATTCTTTTAATAGTATTAGAGATAAGTGGGCAATGTAAACTGAAAAAACTGTTCAAAATAAAGTACGTAAAAAGAAAGGTTGATAAAAAATTTCTCAAGTTAATTTTCAAGAAGTTACACTTTTTAAATTTGCATCGGATCCACATACAAAAAAAAAAAATTCAATTTGCAAAAGGTACCCCATACATTAATGAAATAATGGACAAATTTCAGCCTTTCTTCATAAAAAGTCTCGAAGATATATTTAAACCATGATGTAGAAGAGTTTCTGGAATGTCTGTGGACTCGTACCGTATGGATTTCCAGTTGCCCACACATTTGTATTGTGGACACTGAATACATTTTTCTATGTACTAAACGTCACCTCATCTGTGCTTAGCACACAAGCTAGGAAATCTGGCTCCAGCGCACATTGCTACAAGAAGCATTCGTAGAGTTCTACGAATAGAGGGTTTCCATTTGCTTGCAAAGTTTGGAGGACTGTCTGAATATGGAGCGGGTGAAAACGTTCTTCATTTAGACTCTCCAAACGGCAGGTTGACTCACATGCAAACGACAAGTAATAGCTCTAGTACTTGTACAGAATGTTCAAGATGCTTTCTTCAATGTTTGGATGTCGTACAGTTGTTGTTCCAGTCCTTTTATCAGAGCTGACGACGAACGAACAATCTTCAATTTTCACAAAAGGCCGATGCAACTGTCAAACATTTTATGTTGGGAAAACGTTCCTGATACAGCCGTAGCGATGCACGTCTTTTTCAATAATGATAAAATTTCAATAATGGTAAAATTTCCAATCACACCCAGAAGCACAGATGCAAATGATGTTTTCCTAGATACATCTGTCGTTACGACATCGTGTCGCTGTCTGTCGTGTTTTTTGCAGCTATGTGCGCATCAGTCGGATTTTCCAGCTTGTGTGCTGTTCATAGACGAGGCCATATTTACACAAGAAAATGTGATCAATGTGCAGTGCATACTACTCATGTGTGCGTAACCAAAATCTACCTCACATGCATTACAGAAATATTTCTAGGAAGTGTTGCCATAAAAAAACACTGAATCAATAATATCAAAATTTAAAACACAGACGATAAAATAAATCTTGAATTTTGTATAGAAAATACATTTCCGATTTATTTTGCCCAACTCTGATTAAAAAGTCCCATTGAAATATATTACACATAATGTGACTAGTGAGAATGCATCTTTTATATACAAGAGGCCCTCCCTCACAGGCCCACCCATGGCTACAAGCCTTTCCGGCAAAACATTCTAATACAAAAAAAAAATGTATGTGCCTCAAAGTTTGTCCCATGATTGTAGAATCACCTTGTATATGCCGACATGGTCTGAAACATACAGAATAAAAAGCTATGAATACATTACTATAATCATTTAAAGAGAAGCCTTTAAACCATACATGTTTTGAGAGGGGGGGGGGGACTAAATATACATTTAGATTTCAGAGCTCATATCGTTCCGATTTGACAGAATTGGTGATTAAGATCCCAGCAGGTGCAGTGCAAATGTTTACAGGAAACTTACAGTCTGGAAACTTTTTGAAGTATTTCAGGGGTCAGAGACGGTCTAATACATGCTAACTGCGTCAAAACTGAGAAGTTAATGAAGCATAGCAATTTCTCATGTTCCAGAGTTAGCATACAAATTTCGGCTGTCGAAACGCATCTGCCAGTTGGGCGGTGTTGTGTCAAAGTTCGATTACGCCATTCAACTGAAAGGAAATGCCTTTTTTTCTTTTTAACACTGGTTAACAAAAAGAAGTAGGTTTATATGAATACATTTTCATTTTATAGATCTCGACAATCTTCCTTCTCGAATCGAAATTTGTTATAATTTTAAACCTCTTGAAGCAAATGATATAAACCCATAGGTTTATTTATTTATTGAGCAAAACTTTTGTGAAAATACATACGGAAGGGAACCACTTAAACTACAGAATATTTTTACAGAGCAGAAAATTCATTCAGACCTAATTTAATATAAGAAGATAACATGAAGATTTTGTTAGACCCTGTCATTCATATTTAATTTTAAACAATTGCATTATTATTAGGTAACTATTACTTACACAAAACAAAGTCAGATGGATTTGATAGTAATATCAAAACAAGCAAGACTTCCATGTTTTTTCTATGGCACTTTTATTTAATTTGATTTAATGGCTTGAATAAAATATCTACTACCTTGAGTCCATGTTTCACAAAGCTACAATAAAATTTTCCTTGAAAAAGTGACAAATGAGTGATCTGATAGTTGGGATCAAGAGAAACAAATATTACCGTAGAAACAAGGTACATCACACACCAGGTTTTATCAGCAAAAACATTATGCAGAATGGGACGACTATAAATGCCAAATGTAATAACTACCTTTCATGGGCGCCGACAGAATATTTTCCAGAGGGGGGGGGGGGGCAAAGACTACTTCAACGTATGGTTACCATGTTGGAAAGAACAAAAAAGCAACACTGCATACAAAAATCCAGGAAGGGGCAAGTGCCCCCCCTTGCCCTATGCTGCCGGCGCCCATGCTACCTTTCGAACTCAATACAGTACATAAAATAAATCTTGAAATTTTATTGTTACCCCTTGACGTCACATCCTGCGTAGGTATTTTCTTATCTATTCGATTTTTCTACCACTAAATGTGGTTGACGATACACTGTTCTATAATTTTTTTTAATTCCTCTTAATGTCTGTGTTGATTCCTTTTGACGATTTTCTATCAATAGCGGGGCAACCGCTTCAGCGTGACAAAAGCTAAAAGCAGTCCTCGTAATTTCAATGGGCGGAACTCAAATTTCAACATCATGAAACAGCGTTAAATTTAACTTTTGAGGTGGATGAAATGGATTCAATTTGTTGAGCAAACTTCGACATACATTTTCCAGCGACATATTAGCTATTGAAGTGCTTAAAAATTATTTCAAATGATATTTTTAATACTCTTTCTCGAGGTTTTGTATAAAAGAAATGCAATATTAAAATCTGAGAAGGGAATGCCGGTTGTCACTCACTCAAACTACGCACGTGAAACATAACGTCGGAATGACACAGTTTCACAATTTAGAGGATGACACAATTTAGCTGATAAAAATAACATTAATAATTGTTTTGGCATCTTTAGGATCTATGTGGGCAGGGGCAACCCTAGGGTAAGGGCGCCCTCCTGCAAACGTAAAAAAAGTATGCTCTAAATCAAGTTTTTCTTAGTTTGAGTTCGAAATGACGCCCCTTCGCAGATGGCGCCCGATGTGATGCTTACCTTGCTTACCGAGTCGGGACGCCCTTGCATGTTTGCAAATGCATATTTATTTTGTTGCCAAAATGCATATTTATTTTGTTTTATTTGGAATAGTCAAATATCTCCATGAACATGTGCCCCCAAAACAAACTATAAACAACCCCAAAACAAATATTAACATTTTGCAAATTAGAGTACTTTTATAAGAAAATAGGAGAAAAGGGGGGGGGGGCCTTTTTTTATGGATCACCCACTGTCCTAAACGCACTTAAAACGATGACCGCAAATAAAACCTTCATGCACTGAAATTATTGAAAAAATTGTTCGATCGGTCTTTCAGTAAAAGTATGCACAGTTTTTAATGATAGTGTCAGGGTATAGTGCTAATATCAGTTTCGTAGCAACCTCTGAGGCAGTCACAGCTCAAATACACACACTGGTGGCAGAGACGGCCCGAGGGGCGTGCGGGGCCCCAGGCGAAGCGCAAGAGCGGGGCCTCTTCTGTATCATGTCTTATGAGATAGCAATAAAATGGCCCAGGAGCGGGGCCTCTATAAGCGCGGGGCCTTAGGCGATCGCCTACATTCGCACCCCCCTTGGGCCGGCCCTGCTGGTGGACAGACATCATAAAAACTTTCCGACTTCACTGGAAATTGGGGGTACAAAAAGGGTTATTTATTATTACATTAAATTAGTATTCAAATGAAGAATGAGCTTTATAGCTACATTCAATTGGTCTCAGCGTTGAAAAAAAGATTCGCCCGATAAGACCCATAAGATAACAACTGCCACATAATAGGGTCCAAGGGGGTCAGCATGCTTTCCGAAAGGTTTCGATTTTGAATAGACATACTTTTCAAAAAGATTAAAACAACCTCTCCCTTCAAAAAATATACTCATTACCGT
This sequence comes from Cheiracanthium punctorium, assembly GCA_038373885.1. Lineage (NCBI taxonomy): Eukaryota > Metazoa > Arthropoda > Arachnida > Araneae > Cheiracanthiidae > Cheiracanthium > Cheiracanthium punctorium. The sequence goes on from JAWZYV010011828.1 coordinate 105,863, forward strand.
TGTTGGCAAACATGCTCTGGTGGAGATTCCTCTCCTTCGAAAAAAGAAAGAAAATTTTAATACAGTACGCTGAAAAAAAAGGAAAAAAAAATGATTACAGGACAACGTGTGGGTAAAAGTAACGCCAACACGTTGTGATGTTGGCATTATGTTTATCCACACGTTGTGCTGTAGACTGTACCGGTTTGATAAACAGTGTTGTTCGTGATTGGTTTATCAACGTCATTTCGTCATTTTGTGAATGGATTTACAACGCACAGTGCTGTATTATTTTACAGCACAACATGCGGGTAAACGTAATGCCAACACATTGGGATGTAGACTGTACCAGTTGCTTTACAATCATTGCCATAGGTTCTTCGTGATTGGTTTATCAATGTCATTTCGTCATTTTTGAGTGGACTTACAACACACAGTGCTGTATTATTTTACAGCAATATGTGTATTAAAATTAGTGGGGTTTCTTACAGTGTACTTAGAATTCGGGATAAAAATTAATCATGGATATTTCTTTATATTTGTTAACAAGAAACTATTAAAGCAATATCTATATTAGATGTCATAGTAATAGAGAGAAGGTGTTTTTTTCTTCTTGCTAAAAATTAACGTTGTGAATGTAAAGGAAAAAATTAAAAACATGGTTATTTTTACAAGATTGCGATTTCCTTATCCAAGATGTATGGGTGAATGATAAAAAGAAGAAAAGAAAAGAAAAAGAAAATCATTTACCAATAGTATTTAGATAAGAAGCTTCAAGTTATAAAGAAAAAAAAAATTCTCGAAAAGGCCAATGACGAGTTGATATACTTACAAAAATTTCAAAACACAAACTTATCAAAGACCTGAATGTCGAGGGAATGTAGATTAAGTTCCAAAATGACAAGGACTGTTTTGCAATGGTGGCTGTTTACAAAATTTTACAATTTCTCTTCAAATGGTGGGGACGGGTTCGGGACGCAAATGGTTATCACCGAGTCTTGATACCAAATCCGTTATCTCCAAGAAAAATAAAATTCAGTGATCACGCGCACAGCTACCCGTGATCATATTTTTCACGCTTTCTAAAAAAAACGAATTCAATAAAATGTATGGTATACTTCTCCGTAAATCATAAGCTAAAGGCACAAGTTACTTTTTGGCGTTACTTCAATAGGAATATTTCTCCGTAAGTCACGGAAAATAATAAAAGGTTGCTTTCATTCCGCATCAAACACTTGCTTAAGTAAGGGAAGGTGGTGGTGCATGGGGGATCTTCATATTCGAAACTAACCCACCAACGAACGAGATCTAACCTGTTCTCTCCCGTCGTTTCAAAGAAGCAAAAGGGGGTGAAGATTTCATTTCGAGTCCAGCGTTGGTCTTTGAATGTTGAGAACCAGTCTAGTACCATTCAAAAATCTGTGCTGGAAAACCATTATGGGTACAGAAGGGAAGGGAATCTTCATTTTTGCGTCTTTGCAACGATGAGATTGAACTGATTAAAATTGGATTCAAGATAACAGGCATTATGACACACACCGCTTAAAAATATTCAGAGCACGTAATACCATGCAAATTTAGTAAATATAAAAAATAATAAAATATGATTTAACTTATTTTGTGTTTTAAATGTAACGCATTTTGATATTAAAAGATGCAAGTGCATCGTAGTGAAAACTGGCGGTTAGTAACATTAGCTTGCTTCTAAGCACTTCCCAGCAAACACACACAGGTTCTCTGAACATCTATTAACGTCCAGAAGACGTTTTCTGAACGTAAACAGACGTTCAGAGAACCTGTGTGTGTTTGCTGGGTTAAACAAAATATGCAGAGTCGTAGGAAGAAGAAAAATGCTACGAGAACTTTGTAAGGGAAAGGTTCTCTTTTTGCGCGTTATGATCTGATTTCAAGTAATATAGGGGTCATGGCAGTCCATCATAACCCAGCAAACACACACAGGTTCGCTGAACGTCTATTAACGTTCAGAAAACGTCTTCTGAACGTTAATAGACGTTCAGAGAACCTGTGTGTGCTTGCTGGGAAGTGTGTGCTACAGAAATATAGAGAGCTAAACAGTAGGAAAAAAACCTGATGGGGACACCCCATGACTTCCTTGTACCTTTATTAAATCATAAATATTTTAGGTACACTTCATCTAAACTTATTTTGTTTCAAACAGATAAAACACTGCAGTAATACTAAGGTTTAGCCATTTCTAGCCACATATATGAGATATCGCCAAACTGGGTTCAATTTGAAAGATTTGTTCTTGACACTTAATTGGGCGAGATTTTGGTCACAGCCAAAATAGTGATTTATCACAGACTTTTAATGAATTGAAGGTATCCATAGACATTAATATATTGATAGTCTTATGGGTGACCCTGTAAATAAAATACCCAGTCCAATCAAAGCACTGCAATCAAAAAAGAGATGCACAGTTAGATGCTACAATAATTCTAAATCCAAAACTTCAACATTCCATGGTTAAAAGTTTTAGAGCTATGTGAAATACGAAATTATTTTTGGTGCCAAATTTGGCGATATTTCGGCAAAACTCGCTAAGGTCGAAGACGAATTACGAAATTTTGGGCATGGGCCAAACAATGACTGACTATCGCTAAATTTAACGAAATTTAGCGATATTTCGTCAAAACTCGCCAAGAACTATGACTAATAACTATGTTATCTGAAAAAACAATTTTAAACGCATTGGAATCGCAATTTTCCGTTCAAAGCCTGATGACCGTGATTTCAGTAGGACGTCATTGTCACATGACTTCCTACTATATACATATAGTAGGATATGTGTGTGTGTGTGTGTGTGTTTATACACACACATCAATTTTCATCATGCTCTTTTTCAAAAATTTTCTCACACTGCGGCGCGCCGCCGCCGCAAGTATCATAAATAATAGGATATAAAATATTTCTGCGCACGAATGTATTTCAAAAATCTTTAATCTATCTAAAAATAATAAGTAGGGAGAAGGGTGCAATGTGCCACTTGGGCACAAAAAAATTTAGCCAACACACTTCAGCCATCTACCATGTTCAGTGCCTTATCCACTCGGACATACAAGTTGGGTGTTTTGTGTTTTAAGGCAAACCTGTACGCGGGGTATCTGCATAGGATGAGGGGTGCCTTGGTAGGAGGACTTTCTAAGGGGTCCTAACGCGTATTCACGTTACATCTGGAGAAAACCTACCAAAACTCCAAACCGTTAGATCGACAGCCACGCGATGGGACCCGAACCCGGGACCTTGCCATACAAGTTGGAAGCAAAGTTGCAAGGGCGGATTAAAGGGGCGGGGGCGCCCCCCCCCCAAGAAGAAAGAAATTAATGTAAAAGATCCTATTTTACTTCCATAAAATGGATGTATATGTCAATCTTCTAACTAACCGCCCCCACCGACAAACTTGCAATAACCCGCCACTGCAAGATTGAGACAGTTAAACATTAAATTCCTATTGAACGATATTGATTCAAACTCAGTATCGTTCTTCCCGAAAAAAAAATAAATGAATGAATAAAAATAATAATATCATAAAGAACATTGTTAGGAGTTGTAGCTCGAAAATTTAAATCTGAAGAATGCTGAGTCCTGCAAGCTTAGAATTTTATACAGCAATAGGAAACACTTTCAGATTTTAAATACGCACTATAGTGCTATATATTAAAATCGTATCATAATTTATGCGTCGTCCCTATTTTTCGTCCTTATTCCATTAAGTTGGAAAGTGTTATCATTATTCATGACTGTGCTGTATTTTTCTTTCTTATTTCATAAAACCCATCTTTGGAATCGAAATCTATCTTAAAATCGCCTACTAAAACTATTTTACAATCTTCGCCAAGTATATCACAACTATACTTCACCGTTTTATATATTGTTTCCTACTTTAACGCCTCGACTCTCGCCAAGGAGGCGATGATTAAACATATGCAGTTACCATGACGATTTTTTGCATTTATGTAGAAATCGTAATTTAGAATTAAAATGGCGATTTGGAACAACATGTAAGTACAGCATGCCGTTACATTTTTATTTATTTTGGATTACCAATTAATGTAGTTTTAATAATTAAGTGTCTTCAAATTCCTTAACTGGCGCGTTTATCGCTAGTTTGTTTACTTTAGTTATCACCTAGTTCTTTTGGGTGCGTTGAAACGGTACTTACGTATTATCCCGGCGGTCACTTCCGCCAAACTACTTTTTCGTAGATTTTAAATACGTTGCCAATCGTATTCCAAACCATCAACAATTTCATGTGCCCGGCATTTATCTTGGTGAAAAATTGCTTGTCTTGGCGGACCGCCGGGATAATACGTAAGTACCGTTGAAACTTGTGCATAACTCCCAGAGACCCATGACTGCAAAGCTCGCCAAAGTACGGGGATTTTTTAGGTTGGCGAGAGTGGGGGCGTTAAAATAGGAATCAACTCTTTCTTGTACCATAAAACACATCTTTGGAATCGAAATCTATCTTAAAATCGCCTACTGAAACTGTTTTACAATCTTCGCCAGGCATATTCTTCCTGTAGGCATATTCCAACTATACCGCAAAGACATTTTAAATGCTGTTTGGAATGGGCATCATAATCCATGAGTGTACCGTGTTTTCCTTTCTTGTTCCACAGAGCACTTCTTCGGAATAGAAATCTATATTAAAATCGCCTAATAAAACTCTTTTACAATATACGCCAGGAGTTTTCTAACTATACGCGAAATATATTTATAATAAATTGTCACGTTTTGGCACCACATTAAGCGATCAATTATCAAAAATTGCAAACCTTGTGCGACTTTCAACATTTTATTAACGCCCCCCCTCCCCTCTCCACATTATCTGGCAAACACATTTGAAAAGTGACTCGACACGCTAATGTCTATACAGAAATCCTGATTGAAATTAATAGCACTCTGGAGCTAAACATTTTGGGGTGGACCGCCCTTATGACTTAGGGGTATGAGACATAGTTAAAAACCTATTCTCAGACCTAACGAATATACGTAGAAAATTTCATTAAAATTGGTCGAGTGGTTTCGGAGGAGTTAGGTGACTAACACTGTGACAGGAGAATTTTATATATTAGATAAAAATCACAGCAATCTGTTTTTATTTATCCCTCAATTAACACTAACGTATTTACGGTGAATTTTTATCGATTTTATTAATGACTAGGTCATTTTATCTCTCACCCCCTTTATTGAAAATTGTCCCAAAAATGCGACATAATTTAAGACATATTTAAATACTATTAGTTCACAACAGCTTTAATCTATTGCTACAATATTTCGTAAGCTGTAGAATATGCATCGCAAGTATTTTTCTATAAATGGGTTACAATCATAAAAATTTCAACATAGGGTTACCAGGCGAAATACTCGAAAGATGAGAGATAAAATGATATAGTCAATTAATATAGTTTTAATATGGCCAAGGGCGCCGGCAGGATCATTTCCAGGGGGGTGCACCCAAGATGTATATATGAGACGTCAGATATTTCAAGTAAAGTTTCAGAGTTAAGGCAGGTAATATGGTTTATTGAACATTACATTTAAGTTACAATTTAGAATGAGAAGAGGGGAGGGGAGCGGGTACAAGAATCAGCGTGGACTCATTAAGCAGTTCTAATGGCAGAAGTCCCCCGATTTTCGAAGTGCGGGAGTATTTACGCTTACCACACCACGTGGTCTGCGAAGACACAACTCCTCCTCTCTCTTATCTCTGATCGAACCACACACATTTACCAACATGACCCGCATCCGGGCCTACAAGGGCGTGAGTACACGTGTGCATCTAAAGAACTCAGAATCGACGGCCTGATGTCTGGCAAATAACAAAATAAATAAAACATAGCTCCAGAGCGCGCGTGGCAAGTATGACAGGAAAGTAAAACTTACAGTGAAAGTACCCGCTTGAACAATACCCAAACTAGTAAAACCCAAATTACCTTTTTATACATTACAATATCCCCCCCGGCAAAAGAAGTCTGACGAGCAATATCATTGAGGTGGCCAGTCTCTCACTTGCGAGTCAGACGTCCTTGCAACCTAATCTTAAAACTGCGAACTAATCTAATTTTCAAGTTTAGACACCTTAAATTTTTCTGACTAGAATTCTGGAGTTATGTTGTACAACACTTGAGGGGCAGGATGCAGTTTCTAAAATTTGACAAAACATAATGATGCAATAGTACGAAAATCTTACAATAAAAATAAAACAATGAGTGCGCATAAATTTTTTCAAAATATCACAAGTAAAATATTTACAACCTAGGTGGGATACAATAATACTGTACAACAATATAGTAATATAATTAAACAAAATGGAATAAACATGGCTGACATTCATTTTCTTTGGCAAATACTTATGGCTTTGGCTTGCATGGCATAAAGTGAATGGAATGAAAATAACTTGGCAAAATAGTTGGCAAAATGGAGTAAATTTATTTAATGTAAAGGCAATGTAAAAAAAAATGTAAAAATGTGCGTAGTGTGTAGAAAATTTCGAAAACCATAGCTGTGAAACAGCAGTATTAACAGGAACGCTTGCTAGAAGAATTTTTCAAGGTAATACAATAAATGATAGCCTGCATGAGGTACTGCATTTATGTGACCTGACATTTTTTTAATTTCTAGCAATGTCTTGTTGTACTTTTCTTATTTGGTTATTACTAGTATTTCTTAACAATCTGAGGGCGACTACTCTCCTCAGAGGTTTTATTACTAGTTAACCGTCTAGGCAAATTTAAATTTTATTACATGAAAAAAAAATAGTTGGCATCATTATTCAATAAAGGAAATAATATACGATCATTTTGGCACACAAAAATTTTACACAGTAACTATTCAAAATAAAACATCTACATTTAAGCAAACCTAATATAATGCAAGAAATTTTTTTATTTACATTGACACAATAAGTATTTGTTGTTTTCATTTAAGTTATCGTACCCGGGTGCATGAATTTGTCATAAATTTTCAAGTGACTTTTCAGTGAATAAAATGACATAATCTCAAGTAAATTAGAATTTGTGCCAAGTTGAGAGTCCCAATCGGTAAGTCATTTCAGGTAAATAATCGAATGAATCTAAACTACGTCATAGTATGCAAATAACAAAAATTCAAATTTCAAATCTTCAGGAAATATAGGTAATGTAGTAGTAATTTAAGCATTAATTTAATAAAAGTAAGACCAGTATAAAACTTCAATTGAAATAAAATATTTAATAACACAATTCAATTAATTGTAAACTTACCTTAATGAAAATACTATATTAATCAAAAGAAGCGCAGATATATCAATACAATTTTTTTTTCTTTTCTTTCTTTTTTTTTATCAACATTAAAATAGCACTTTAAAATAACACACACAATTAATAACCATTTAAATATAATGCTCTAATGTTCACTTCAACTCTAAAATAAAAATCGCTTACTTTTACGAAAGAAATTGATATCCACAAATTAAAATCGTCATCCCTCAACGATAAACAAAACACACACACACAAAAAAAATATCTTCTCTCCCAAGTTCAATGCAGGCAGGAGGAGTTACGGTCAACATAAGTTATACGCACAAAAACAAAAATATTCGGCACGGAGAAAAGGGGGAAATAATTCACCAGTTGCACACACTTCTCGTGGGGACTGTTTTGGGTGCAATGAAGGCAGTGAAACTCCGTCGATTTCCATCGGATTTTCAAAATAACAGTGGACGTGTGAAGAAAAAAAAATAAATAAGGAGGCACAGATTTCTGGATGGTAAACACGGTACAGAAAGATGATATCAGATAACGGAGGGCAGGCACTTCTTTAATTTACGTGTCGGCATCAGCGTCGTTAGTCGCTATGGAAAACTCAGGAGCGCAAATTTTTCGATGGGCTTCATGGGAGGATTCGATGGGAGGTCAGGCGAAAGTAGTTTCATCAAAGCAGGGAATGAGAAGTCCAGATATCTGCAGTCGGCGAAGAGGCAAGTCGGGTATCTCTGATCGGCAGGCAGTCGGCATAGCGCCGCATCTCCGGCATACTCCTCATCTTCGGGTAAGCAGTGTACCCCGTCTCCCAGATTATTGAGCGTTAATTTTTTACAATTTAAATTTTTAATTGACACACAGGCAGTCATCCTGTCGACTATTTGAGACGTCAGATATTTCAAGTAAAGTTTCAGAGTTAAGGCAGGTAATATGGTTTATTGAACATTACATTTAAGTTACAATTTAGAATGAGAAGAGGGGAGGGGAGACGGGTACAAGAATCAGCGTGGACTCATTAAGCAGTTCTAATGGCAGAAGTCCCCCGATTTTCGATGTGCGGGAGTATTTACGCTTACCACACCACGTGGTCTGCGAAGACACAACTCCTCCTCTCTCTTATCTCTGATCGAACCACACACATTTACCAACATGACCCGCATCCGGGCCTACAAGGGCGTGAGGACACGTGTACATCTAAAGAACTCAGAATCGACGGCCTGATGTCTGGCAAATAACAAAATAAATAAAACATAGCTCCAGAGCGCGCGTGGCAAGTATGACAGGAAAGTAAAACTTACAGTGAAAGTACCCGCTTGAACAATACCCAAACTAGTAAAACCCAAATTACCTTTTTATACATTACATATATATGCTTTAAATTCATAGGCCAAACTTTAAGAATAAAATGAATGTAAAGAAGCATTTTTTGCATAGCAGATTAGCAGTGTGGGGTTAGAAATAAAAAGTGTAGATGGAAATATGGCAAATGCAAAAGAAATGAAAAAGCTCTATTGTAAATGCTCAAATGTCCTGGTAGCATCTAGCAAGTGATTGACGTACCCTTTCGTAGATGCCAGGTGTTCCACGAACGGTTGCAGTGGTTATTAAAGTGTTGCAATGAGGCCTTCATTTGTGTCAGTTGGAGTCTCGTAAACGAGTCTTGAGGTGTTCCCGGAAGCAAAATTCGATACTTGATCAATCTGATGAACGTGCTGGCCAAGCGATTAGTTCAACTTGTCCAATCGATCGGCGGTCAAATATGACAATGAGGTAATTACGCACATTATTTGCGAAATAGACTGGAGCCCTATCGTGCTGAAACTATCTATATTTTTCATTTCCAACCAAACGTTGCAATGAAGAAAAATGTCTCTTTATATGTATTTTAACTACCTTCAGGGACACCCTGTATACATACATATAAAAAATTAGACTATTTGGCGTTTGAAGGAAGAAGAATCTTGACTGGAAAATGTAGCATCAATATGTTAAATGAACATCGCCATAGTTATTTTGTCGCAGCTGAAAAGGACAAAATCTTAAACTATTAATTTGGCCTAGTTAATAATACCTCAATTTAAGTATACTAAAAATTAATTATTTAAATTATATGCAATTTTGATATCATTGTTTTATATTTAAACAGAGGAATTTTCCCAGAAGAAATGAAGCGAATTTTTTTTTTCTCTAGCATTGATGTATATAGCAATTTTTGCCTTAGGTGTCCCCGTCATGTCCAGTGCCGAAAATGGTAGATGGCTGAAATGGGAAGGTCAATAGTTCTGGCCTGCCGCGCGGCTGTCAATCTAACGGTTTTGAGTTTTCGTCGGTTTTCTCTACATGTTACGTGAATACTCGTTAGAACTCCTTAAAAAGTCCTCTGCCCAAGGCATCCTCCTCCTTCCATGACAGATACCCCATGTGCAGGTTTACCTTAAGTTCACTTGGCAAGGACATCCACATATTAAAACAGAGCCCAAGTATCGAAAGTGACGCAGTGATGCCTTCACTTAATATATGAAAAATTGCCATGTTAAATCACTCAAAATACAAATTTTTAAATCTCTGAAAAATTAACTCTATAATGTTAAAAGAAATGTTAAATTTTAAGCATTAAGTCCTAAAATAATTGCATTTAATCATATTCACAGTAGAGTCTCGATAGTTCTAGTTTTCCATACATCAAAAAATCAATTTAGCTCCCAAATAATGACCAACACATATAAAATAGGCGATTTGTTTTTTATTGCATGGCAAAAATTCAAATACTCGGTGCAACCGGAAGCCTTATCAGAAATTCCTCTCCCAAAGAAAGTGGGTGTATTTTCTCTGTAGATGTCCTAATAGACATTTCTGTGCAGTGTTGACATGCTGCTTTGGCAATGGCGCGATACTGTTGTACTGAAACGAGTCAACGTGTCAATTCAAAACAATCTATACTATTAAAATCTGTGCGCGTCTGTGTGTGTGTGTGTGTGTGTGTGGCATCATCTCCTCCTAAACGGCTGGGAGTTGAGTTTCGAACGAGGTATCCACGAATTCGGAAAATTTCGAGAAAGAACCTCCGCTAATTTAAATTTCGAAATTCGAATTATTTTAAGAGATATTGATAAAAAACCCCGTCAAAAACGCTAATTTTTGCTCTTCGCAATTCCGCGATTGTAACCCTTGTAGTGAAAATGTGAGAAAAAAGCATCGAGGTTGCCATGTTTGGCTATTTTATTAAATTATTTAGACTCCTGTAGTAAAAATAAAAGAATAATGATTTTTTTTCTGTTTAGATTATTTACAAAGTTATTTTTTAATTGAAGTATTGCGTGCATTTGAAATCAGAGCAGGAATTCAATGCTTTTTATGTGTAAAAGAATAAGGTATTGGGAGATTTCCGAGACTAATATGTATATTTTTTAGTTTGGCGAAAAAAAATGGCTGAATTGGTGATTTTGAGAAAGTAGTAGATTCTACCGATTTGCACAGTTTTGGGCTTGGCGCAATTTACTGCGAGCAAACCGAAATAGGTTTAGGTTTGTGTGTGTAGGTTTTATTAAAATACGGCGTTAAACTTTAATTTTCCATGCAGAAATATTGCAATTATTAAGGCGATTTTAAGCAATCGATCTTCGGAATTTTCGCCAAATTAAGTAAATTGATTTACCTTGAGGGAATGCCGCCAAATTTCAAAAGAAATGAAATTCTCGCATTCGGTAAATTGGAATAAATAAAACACGTTATAGTAATTTAAAATACTGCTATGCTACTTTCAAATAGATTCCTGCATTAGTTTTTGGCGATGGAACCATACACAAATAACTATTTCCTATTTTCATTGCTGTTAAATCAGTGCTTAGAATCATTCTCTGAAAAAAAAAATCTCGCAAAATGGCATACGCAGATTCCTTCTTTAGTACCTTTCTTAGAAAAGTTGGCGATAAATATTCAAATGTAGTGTAACTCCGTGTTTAATAGCGTGTGTTTTTTGCGTTTCTATTTCTAATTCTATGGCACGATTGAGATGAGCCAATGTTACGAGCGGATGGATAGATAATTTTTTTTTAATCCCGCCAAGCAGAGTATAGTAAAATAGGAATTCTGTATAAATACGAAAGTCTTTGGAGATGAACGAGAATGCCTATAAATATTGCATTTACTGTGAAGTTAAATTTAGGATACATTTTGGCTATTTGCCATCGACTATAAGCGCTAATTACGCCAATATGGCAGTTCTAGCAAGCATAAATAAATTTCATTTCATGTTCTATTTTAATATTGCTGCAGTTTCCGTAGTTACGGAATCCGTTGTTGCCACTCAAGCTGTTAAATTTAACAATTAAGTGAAAACACTCATTTCTACAGCTCTTGACTCGAAAAATGAAAACGCATTGGATATGACACAATTAGAATATTAACACAATCACAACGTCAATAACGCGAACCTGTAACTTTGGTTATTTTTAACTAAATTCATTTTCAAGGTCTTTAAGAAATCCTTTGTACTATGTCAAAGCCTCATATCTTAATTCCGATTAGTTGGCAAGAAAATTGATGAATCTGTATAAACTGAAGCAATGAAACTTTGTAAGCGGTTTTCTTGAAACGAGGAAAATGCAGATTGACGTCTTTGGTGTAGAAGTGGCGATAGGGAGAACTACTTAATTCAGTAACCTTAATGGGGAATGATAATTGAATATGTGCATGCACAAGGACCCAAAAATCAAGAGAATATGAAAAGTCAGGAATATGAAATGGAAATCAAAAATAAATCAAATAATATGAGATATAAGTAATAATAATACGAGAATGACATTGCAATCATGTGTACAACAAAGGTCCCAATTGCTTATAATATTCCCCTAGCAATGACTTAGTCCGACCAGTGGCCGAGCGCTTAGCGCCCTGAACTGGGAGACGGAAGGTTTCTGGCTCAAAACAGGTCGCGTCCGCCGACCTAACCGTTCGGAGTTTTCCTGTATTCCGTTCGGAAAATAAAACTGTACTCGCAACATGCATATGTTAGGAAACATATATGTCTGGTTTCCTCCAAAACGTAGCGTAAATACCGGTTAGGACCCCTTAGAAAGACCCCCTACGGAGGACAACCCCACCGCTTGACCTAGATCCCATGTGTGGAGACTAGAAACAGGATAGTCTCCAGATTTGTAGAGTTCAATTGAACGCCCAGCGTCGTGTGCAACTTATAGAAGCAGTTCTACGATACCGGATCCATCGAGAAAAAGCCTGGGCAAGGTCATCTAAGAGAAGCTGCTTCTTTTTTGATCCCAGTCCAGTGACATTGACGTAGTTTTTGTGCCATCATGTTGCAGTCATCTCAGATTTGCACTCATGACGTCAACGTTTCATCACTATTTAAGTAATTTTTTACTTTTATAGATTCCGCATCAATGGGCTTAATTCGAATTATATGTATAAGGAAAATGTCCTTTTCCTACCGTTCGGAGAACGGGTACGCAGCTAGTCTATACTATTAAAATCTGTGCGCGTCTGTCTGTGTGTGTGTGTGTGTGTGTGTGTGTGTAGCATCATCTCCTCCTAAACGGCTGGGAGTTGAGTTTCGAACGAGGTATCCACGAATTCGGAAAATTTCGAGAAAGAACCTCCGCTAATTTAAATTTCGAAATTCGAATTAGTTTAGGAGATATTGATAAAAAACGCCATCAAAAACGCTAATTTTTGCTCTCCGCAATTCCGTGATTGTAACCCCTGTAGTCAAAAAAGTGAGAAATAAGCATCGAGGTTGCCATGCTTGGCTATTTTATTAAATTATTTAGACTCCTGCAGTAAAAATAAAAGAATAATGATTTTTTTTTTCTGTTTAGATTATTTACAAAGTTATTTTTTAATTAAAATATTGCGTTCATGTTAAATCAGAGCTGGAATTCAATGTTTTTTATGTGTAAAAGAATAAGGGATTGAGAGATTTCCGAGACTAATATGTATATTTTTTAGTTTGGCCGAAAAAAAAATGGCTCATCTGGCGATTTTGAGAAAGTAGTAGGTTCTACCGATTTGTACAGTTTTGGGCTTGGCGCAAATTACTGAGAGCGTAACGAAATAGTATTTTTAATAACAAGTATAAATTTTACGGCGCTATACTTCGATTTTTCATACAGAAATAATGCAGTTATTAAGGCGATTTTAAAATCTATAGAATTTTCACCAAATTAAGTAAACTGATTTAAGTTAGAAGAATTCCGCCAAATTTCAGAAAATTGAAATTCTCGCATTTTGTACATGGTAGTTAACGGTGATTAAAACCCGTTATAGTTAATAATAATTTAAATAACTGCTACTTATCAATAATATGCCTGCGTTAAATTTTGGCGATCGAACCATATAAATGATAGATAACTATTTCCCATTTTGATTGCTGTTAAATCAATGCTTCGAATGATTCCCTGAAAACAAAAAAGTCTCGCAAAATGGTGTATGTTGGCATTTGGCGATCGAAATACTGTGTAATAAATAATTGATTCTTATTTGTTAAAGCAGCGCTACGAAAGTTTCTTTTGCTAAAAGCTGTTAGAAAGGCATAATTAATACTGTCTAATATATTTTTCGTTTTACGAATTGAAATGTATGTTGATTCCTACTTTAGTACATTTCTTAGCTAAGTTGGCGAAAAATATTCAAATGTAGTGCAACTCTGTTCGTATTATGAATTCTGTTCCACAATTGAGATGAGCCGATGTCACTAGCGTATGCATAGATATTTTTTTTTAAATTCCGCTAAACTGAGTATTGCGTATTGCCTTTAGTGTCAAGTTTAATTTGTGGTTTGAGCTATTTGCCATCGACTGGCTGTGTTAATTTCGCCAATATGGCAGTTCTAGCAAAGTAATCATAAATAACTTATTTCATGTTCTATTTTTAACATTGCTATAGTTTCCGTAGCAACGGAATCCATTGTTGCCACTTAAGTTGTTAAATTTTACAATTAAGTGAAACCACACATTTCTACAGCTTTTAAGAATCGAAAAAGTGAAAAAGCATCAATTGTGAAACAAATAGAACTGTAACAGACTTGCACCTTAAAAATAATCGAAGTTTTCATGCAATTCTACATACGTTTAATTTTATTTCCTTCGAGTGTGCATGTCATTTTTGCTGTTTTGCTGGCAGATTATCCGGAGCAGCACATACCCTCTAATGTATTTGCTCCTCCGGAAGCAAGAGCGTATGTCCGGCGCATATTTGTGTAACCCCATTGTGTTAATCAGAATTTTCTGGTGTCACATTTTTTAGACTATTTTTTTACCGCGGAGATTCCTATCCTGAAGTATATTGATTAAGCAGGAGTAGCCAGAAATTTTTTCATGCGAATGTTACGACTACTGCAACTCACATATATGTACACGTGTGTGCAATAAGGGAGTGAAGAATATACATTTTGTATGGCAAAAAACTCCGCTTGGGGGGTTGTGACCGCCTATCCCCTCCTTGGCTACGCCACTGTACGCAAACATAAGTTGTCACATCATGAAAAACGGACATAGATGGCAAACTCCGAAGTTGTTCTGAGGGTTATACAAAATTAAAAAATTTTCTTTTAGTAAATTTTACTTTTGATACAGGTCGGATATTTGGTTTTAATACATTTCGGCCACCAAGGTGAGATGAAATATTACTAAATACGGCAACCCAGAATTTTCTTAATTATTGAATTTGACACTATGCAACTACAGTAGATTCCCTAACACGGTAGATACGTTCCGTGTTATAGGAATGTGTTGTACGGGTCCCGCGCTATACTCCACCTGGAATGCGAACTGCGTGGTATAATCGCGGCAAAACTTATTCGCGCTTCGTAAAAATGCAATGATGGTTGCCATTCAAAAGGAATGTTAATTACAGGAGCTATGGCGTCATAATATCAGAACATATGTCTCATTTCACCGTGCTGTACGAGTCTCTTTTAACGTGTTACACGAAAACGATCGTAATGTTTTCGTCATGTTCTAAGAATTCGTGTTGTAGACCCGTGTTATAAAGGGGTCAACTGTAATCTGTAAAAAATGAAAAATGAAATTAGTTATTTATTTAGGACGAATTGACAGTGAGATAAACGTCAGTTTTATGTAACAAGTGTAATACTGCATTAAGAGTTCAATAAGGGTAATAAGCTTTTTCTCAGAAGTTACATCAAGGAAGTTTTCATTTACAAAAGCGACATGATTTTCACCTGAGCAGGGTACATTTTTGGCTTTTAATCGTAAATGATGCATCCATTGTTTCATGTAGGTTTTTTAATTTAGGTAAAATTTAATGAAGTCGTGTGTAACATAACTGCGCTAATGCATTGTCCACGCTTTGAAAAATGCAAGATAAAATTGTTGTCAACATCATGTAATGTTATTTATGTGGTATATACTATATATTAATGCTATAAATTAAACCTCACAAAGAGAATTATATGATGTAGAAATCAGGCATTTTTCGAAAGAGAAAAGTTTTGTCTGCATATCATAAAGTTCTTTCTTTTTTGATCGCCAGTCACACTGGCGTAGTTTTTGTGTCCTGTTGCAATCGTCTAAAATTTGCACTCATGTCGTCAACTTTTAGTCACGATTCAAGTATTTTTTCACGTTTTGAGATTCCACATTATTGGGTTTAATTCGAATTATATATGTGTGAGGAAAATATGCGTTTCCCACCGTGCGGAGAACGGGTACGCAGCTAGTTGACTATTATTTCCCGATATTATTAACCTTCTATAATCAGTATATGTAACTACATTTTTCATTTAATATGCACTCAAATCACAAAATTTTTTTTATTTCCATTTATCCATTTATTAATTTAATGATTTCGATAGTTTGAGACAAGACCGCTCCCGTCTACCTCGAATATTATCCGGACTATTTCAAAATATTTTTTTCTTAATTGCCGGCACATGCCGTCAGGCATTCAACACTACTACGACCGTAAGCGTTGGTCAATACATTATGAGGGCTCATGTGCGTGTGCCAACATTATCGCAAAATAAAATGTGGATGGCTTCTCAAAAGTTTAAAATTTATGTACAATGGTAGGAAATATTAAACCATGAACACAGATCTAAACAGCTAATTTAATGCGACAGTTACAGATAGAATTCAAAATATCACACACATATTCAGGTTCTTTTTTTTTACTGTCCTAAGGATAAAACAAATTACTTATATTTCAGGTTGATTATACTTTTTTCAAAATCCAGGGGGTGCAAGTACACCCCCTTGCACCCTCCTCCCGGCGCCCATGAATATGGCAATAATGAAACTAAAAAATTAGGGGTGTTCAGGGGGTCTCCCCCTGACGAGGCTCGAACAGCCGAGTTTTTTTTTTTTTTTCTTCTTTCTTCATCTTAAATCCAGGTTATTGTAAATTGAAGTTTTTATATAAAAACTTGGGAAAAACGATTAAGTTTATAGATAACATAACGATAATTCAAATTCTAATCCTCAAAAGTCCAAAATAAAATTTTCAATTAAAATTAGATGGTGCTGCCATCTGGAATTCATAAATAGAAAATGGTAAGAAGCCCTTTAAAAACTGTTAAAATGCAAATCCTTTTCAGAATAGGAAATTAATTTCATAGGATGCGGACCTTAAAATTCGCCTTGTATGTCACATATAGACAACTCGTGGGTCGGATGTAGCTCGCCACGGCTTTTGATCCGGCCCGCGAACATTTCAATTTCCCATAGACAATCCATAATGAAATCCCATATGAAATATGAATGAAAAACCCATATGGATATATAATGAAATCCCGTATGAATATCCAAATGAAAATCCCATATAAATTCACTTATCCGGCCCGCGACTTCGCCAACATCCTAAAGTTTGGCCCGCAACTCTACCAGTGGCGTAGCTAGGGGGGGGGCAAGGGGGGACATCTGTCCCCGGGCGCAGCACCAAAGGGGCGCCAAATCGATGTTACGAAATTTTAGAAGAAAAAAAAGGAGTTGTGTTTGTATTTTTATTTGTTGACAGAAAAAGAAAAAAAAATAGAACAATCACAAATGAATTTTTTTATAAAGTTATAATCAAACTTTTCACAATGACTTGTACAGGAAATGTTTGTAGCTATTTCAGAAGATTTTCTTTGGAAATCGAGTTGAGCTTCCCCATTCCTTTTTTCTTCTCTCTTGAGGGCTTCTGTGTCGTGTAACTGCGTTTTTTATATTTGGCCATTTCTGTCTCTGACTATATTCCTAGGATGTTCCAGAATTCTTGTTTACAGTATTTTATCAAGGTCAAAACATTACTCAAGTTTTCCCAAACTTTTAGAATGATCTTGGAGGATTTCGTTTTGGATATTTATGGTGTTACAAATCAAACTTTTATGCATTAGCCATGGTTAAAAAAAAAAAAAAAAAAAAAAAAAAGCCTATATATATATGATTAATCGGTAATAGAGAATGGCATTCTCAAACCCAAAATACTCTCTTAAATTCAGATAAAGTTTTTCTCAGTTATGAGTTCAATATAGCGCCTCTCCGAAGACGGCGCCCCTTGCTTATCCCATTTGTGCCTAGATATTTTTGCGATTTTCTTCGATTTTCGCTAATATCAGCAGTAATAGATAAATTTCTGATGTCAACTTCTTGAACAAGGGATGATTTCTTTTAAAATCTTTATGTATAAAAATTGAAGTATCAACATCCTACTAGGTCATGTTAAAATATTTTGTGGAGTTGAGGCTCAATACTCGTGAATAAAGGCTAGGAAAAATAAATAACGTTTTCGACTGATAGCGATAATGCCGTCCCAAAAAAGGGACGCTAGGCATAAATGGGTTATCTTGCTTACTGTGTCGGGGCGCTCCTGTGTACGATCCACCCGTTTGGTAATTAATAACGCAACTTTTAATATAACTCTTATTAGTATAATAAAATGCAGTATTATTTCTAATAAGAACGTATAAAAGATTCACCGATCACTATACTAGTGTAAAATTATTATTTTTAAATTATTTAAACAATCTTGTATTTTAGATAAATTTAAACTTGATTTTTAACATTCATTAATAAAAATTTATTCTTTATACAATCATTATCAAAAATCAAAGCTGGAATCATTAAAGCTGTGACCCACAGTTCAGTCTTCAAATTGAACATGAGGCAAAATATTTTTCAATAACCCGTGTATGTTTATCTAGAAAGTGCAAGAAATCAGTCGTAAATTTTTTGACTCCTCAGTTACCTTGTTGCCGGAAGACTATCGTCCAGAGGTTTCAGTGTATTCATTATGTCTACGCGTAGACCACCTATTATGTACTATCATCCGGTACTTGAGTCATAAATTACGTTCTGGATGCAGTGGCGGCTCATCCATTTGAGGAGATGAGTACGTGAAGCCTCAAAGTAAAATATCTATATAAATAAAATTAGACTTTTCTGTACACTTCTTGGAATTCAAAAATTTAAAAAAAGTTTGTCTGTCATTCTGTCCGTGACGCTTTTTTGTTTAAGTATCACGTAAAAACGAGTGAAGCGAATGATATGAAATTTGGTGTCATGATAGATGGTCACTCAACTTAAAACATAAGCGTCGAATTTTTAAAAAATCTTCATTAGATTTCGAGATTTTGTGAAAATCCTTTCAAACTGCGTAAATTTGTGTTCCAGCATCACGTAAAAACGACCGAAGCGATTGAAATGAAATTTGGTATCATGATTGGTGGTCACTCAACTTAAAATATTGTCGTCGAATTTTTAAAAAATCTTGATTAGATTTTGAAATTTTGCGGAAATTGTTTCAAACTGAGTGAACTTTTGTTCACGCATTACATAATAATGACTAAAGCGAATGATATGAAATTTTGTCACATGATGTTGCTCAACATAAAGTATAGGTGTCCAATTTTTTAAACATTTTGATTAGATTTTGAGATTTTGTGAAAATTCTCTCAAAATGCGGTTATATTTCTTCAAGCATCGCGTAATAACGACTAATACGAAATTTGGTGATATGATAGGTAGTTGCTAATCTTAATTTATAGGTGTTGAATTTTAAAAATATTTTTATTACATTTTGAGATTTTGTGAAAATCGTTTTAAAATGCTGAAATTTTTGTTCCAGCATCACGAAATAAAGACTGCAGAGAATGAAACGAAATTTGGTGACATGATAGGTTTCAACTCAACTTAAATTCTAGGGTTCCAATTTTACAAAAATGTTGATTAGATTTTGAGATTTTGCGAAAATTATTTCAATATGCGGAAATATTCGTCCGCTCATCACATAATTACGACTAAAGCGAATGAAATAATATTACTAAGTTACTCTCTAACCTGTAATATTTTAACAATGTACATAGGGCCGTGGTAGCCCAGTGGTTAAGGCGTTGGACTCGTAACCGGAAGGTTGAGGGTTCGATACCGGCATACCACTAAAGACCACAGTGTACATGCGGTGTACGTGCACGTTAAATCCTTGGTTCCGAAAGTCCTCTCAGCGGTCGTTAGCAGTTTCCGAGGGGTGCCAATATTCAGAAGCCCCCCCCCCCACCTTCTGATGAGGTTCCATTGTGGCGGGAAATTCCGGGAAGGACGCATATGTAGCTCTAAGCGACACATTCAGTGACGCGAGCTGTCCTCTCCTGGCAAATAAACAATATACATAAAAATTATAACTTCGCTTTCTTTGGCAACATTCTACATCCATTCTGTGTACTCCTACAATGCTAACGAAAGTTCTTGCTTTTTGAAATTTGCATTCATTTTTTTTTTATATACTAACCCGTCAACGGCGGGTACTTCAGCTAATATAAAATAAACACATTGACAAATTATTATTTTTTTAAAATATTAAGTACACTTCTAGATTTTTGTGAATTTAAAACGTCAGTTTTACTCTCTTCCCCCACTATTATTAAAATAATCTTATTATGGCTAACGCACTGTAGTGTAGGTTCTACAGTACAGCCTTTAATCGATCGCTCGTGCGAACGGAAAAATTCCCTTCTGATCCGCTCTCTGAGAACAGAAGCGGAGAGAATTGAGAAGCAGTACGGCTCTTCTGATATCATTCCGTTCGCACATTTTCGGTGTGGACAAGGGACATTTTTTGCGGTTATCTCTTCCGGATTTTCCCTTGGTTTGTTACATTCGGTTAGTTAATCCATTTTTATTTCATTTTCTTATTATTTTCTTCATTTCTATCCCTTTTCCACTAAAATATTTCTTTTTTTTAGAAACTAGTGTAAATAACTAAGATGGGAGCAAAAGAAGTGTTTCGGAGCTAAAGCAGGGACAATTTTCAATACTATCCTTTGACAAAAAATTGAAATAAAATGAATCAAGACTTGTACCTTTGCTAACACTTATTTTGGTGACGAAATGTAAGACAAAATATTACTTGTTTTCTTTCAATTGCGTGCATTGTTTTCCTTTAACTGCTGGAAACGCAAATATATTTTAATTTGTAAGGTGCGTTGTATCTGCCTATTTAATTTTCGACATTTGTTTTGTGAACCTCCATTTAAATAACCCACGAGCCGCCACTGTCTGGATGCTCTCTCGTAATTCGGGGACATTTGAAGAGAACTGAATGTCAACGTGAGATATTTTTTTCTCATATGATTCTACTTAGTCTTTCATTACTTATATAGTAATAATCTGCTGTACTCGTCTTTTTAAAAAGCTGCATATTTAAATAGAAACTGCTTTAAAGTCTGCGTTTCTGGTTCTCCTTCCCAAGAGAACCTTCAAGTTAAGGTAAGAAATATTGTACTTTTGCAGTTTTCTATATTGCTGGATGCTAATTATGATTTTTTGAAATAAAAATGCGTGTTTAAAATTTTTCAGTGCTTAAGGTTGTTCTTTTAATTATATTTTTACAAGTAATAATGCAAGAAATAATACAAGTTTTGAGCATCTTCTCGGAAAAAAAAAAAAAAAAAAAAAAAAAGTTGATATCAGTAACTGGAAAAGAATTCAAAATGTCTTATATTTCAAATGCCAGAAAAAAAAAGCCCGAAAAAAATTCATTTTGATCCGTTTGGTAATCGGGTCAGTAAAATATTCGAATTGTAGAAAATAAATGCCATCATACGTACATTCATTATTAGCTGGTGTGCATAATCTATCGAAGTGCAAATCACTATACGAGATACATGGTAAAGCAAGTATAAATTAGTTTTGACCTGACATAAATATTAAATATAGTTAATTCGACTGCTGAAGAAGGATAAAACATTTTTGTATCACTGACATATGCCCACCCCCCAATGGTAGGGACTAAAGCCCGCCTGAATGTGGAGAGTTAAAAGGGAATTTTTTTAAAAAATAGAAAATTGTCAGTGAATGAATTAAAATGTTTTATTCTTAAAACTTGTCCTCAGATTATTTCTATCACTTTTTTCACATAACGAATTACGTTGATAATGGGCTTCTATGAGTAAATGGTATGGCGTTCTATGGACAAATGGTACAGAAGGTTTTGATGTTAAAAGAAAGTAGCTGTAATCGGCAAACAAGCCAAAATGCAATCAAGAAAGGAAGGGGGTGGGGGATTTAACGTATTTTAAATAATTGTATTTTTTAATCACTTTTTTTTATTTAAAATTTTTTTTAATTTTCAGATATTACAGTTTTCTGAAGAACTTTTATGGGTTTGCCCTTTCCCTTTTTAGGGGGAGGTGGAGGGGGGGCGCAAAATCTTCAGTTGTCCCCGGGCGCTGGTAACCCTAGCTACGCCTCTGAACTCTACAAAGGTTGCACAATAGATTGGGCTCTACTACACGGATTTAATATTGCCTACATAGCTCTAGTATATATATAGTGCTGCCATCTATCATTCATACGTAGTTATACAGTAGACTCTTGATTAACAGGAGTGGTCGGGAAATTCCTCGTCCCGGACAACCAATTTATATTCAAATTTGGGGTAAAGTTTATTTTTAAAAAAATTTAGAAACTGTTGCATTTTTGTATAATAGGTCATTAGAAAATTTCATTAATACAAAAGAAAGTGAATGAGTATAAATTCTAATGTTAGTTAGATTTATAATTAGTACATTAACCCCCCCCCCCCAAAAAAAAAGTATTTTCCCACACTGTTTTGTAAAGAATAAAATAATAGAAATGTGTTTCCTTTTTCTATCTTGCTCTTCGACGAATGTTAGTACGCAAAAATTTCAGCATTTTTTTTTTTTTTTTTTTTTTTTCAGGCTTTCATCTTCTTGCTCCAAGTAATTAAGTAATGCGTTAGGTATTGATGCGTTACCATGATTCAACTTTTCAATGTGATTTCCTTCATTACTTAACCCTGCCATCGCAGAGGAGATAAGACACTGAACATGGTGGTGCTCAGCGTTTCTCCACGATTACCTTTGTCACTTCACCCTACCATAGCTGAGTGGATAAGACACTGAATGCAGTATGTGGCTGAAGTGTGAAGGTCCTCGGTTAAGGCCCACCCAGGGCTTCGAACCACAACTGAACCGATAACCGAAAAAAACTGTTATTTTGATCGCGACGAAAACCAGAACTGAACCGAAAAAAATATAGTTTTCTTTTTGTTCGATATATCTTCAGTCATTTTGTTACCAACCAACTTATCAATATTTTCAAATTTAACATCAACCATACAATTATCATCATTTCATGTACTCAAAGCTTTCCTCCCTTTTACGCTTGGGTCAGATTTGATTAGATTTCATCAAAATAGGGGCGAGGGGAAGTTAAACTGCATTCTTTTATGTTTAAATACACTTGAACTAGTAATAAACAGAATAGTTTCTGAATTTAAATAAAACAAAATGGAAAATATCATAAAAAGACAGCATGCCAAAATAAAGCTTCAAAAAGAAATCATCTCAACCTGTCACAGCTTTTCCAAGTAGAATCGTCTTGTTTGCAGTCGCTCTGCTTTAGCAAAATGGACAGTACATTGCTTCTCGATTTCCTGTTTTGATGTTCACTAGTAGTACTTTTTTATTTCAGTTTCACATGAAACTACTTTGTAGAAGGCAGATTTAATTCAGTTGAATGAACTAGAAGAATTAAATTTATTCTCCGAGACAACAGAAGTAATCTCAGTGAAACCACGTTAGAAGATATATTAATATTTAAAGGTGTTTTTTTTTCAAATGTTAAATTTTTAAAAAAAACATATTTTTCACATAATTATTGTACAGGAAGTGTACGATATGAGCGGTAAGCGTCAAGCGACGAGGGTACACACAATCGACATAATCATAATGAACCTAGTTGTCAAATGCGATTTTGATAATGGATAACAATGCCAATGCTCGCCATTCTCTGCTCACAGCTCGTATCGTATATGCTGGCTAATTGTAACCAGAGATATAACAAATATTCGGCCAGTATTTGGCATTCTGCTGTTTTGTGAAATATTCAGTATGTTGAACATTCAGTTGGCCGAATACTGAACAGGTATTCGGCCGAATAGTTGTGGCTGAATATTGCTGCATATTCAGCTGAATAATTTCAGAACAAAGAGCGAAAAATACTTTTTTTTTAATGCATTTACAAATAATATTGCTTAGCATACTTCACTGTGTTAATCTTGTATAATAAACTATCTTACGTCTTTGAATTTTAAGCTGAATGAAACATAATCTAAGGTATCTCTCTATCCTAAAAAAAAGTAAAGGCCGCTGTCGCCGTCAAAGCTTGTTGACCTAACTCCTCCTAAACCGTAGGGATTTGAGTTTCGACTAAGGTGCCCACAGATTCGAAAAATTCAGAGGAACCTGCTAAGCTGATTTAAATTTCGAAAATCGAATTACTTTAGAAGATAATAATAAAAAACTGAAAAAATAAACCGAATGGTTACCAGATTTGGCATAAAATCATTCATTCCTTTGCAACAAAGCGTTTCCAAGTATCTAGAATCGCGTGAAATTTACAAACATGAGTTAGAATTACGCCCATTTTACGCCAAAATAAAAACTATATGAAATAAGTAACTCAAATGTGTTACACAAAGTTGACAATTTTCAAATAGTAAGTTCGCTTAGACAACAGGAGTTTAGAATTAGCGATTATTCGTTTTTCCAAAACAGGATAACTAATATCTTGAAAATGAAAAATAATTAAAATGCAGATTATTTTAAACCCGGTTCTCGTCCAGCTGAATTATTGGCTACCAGTAGAAATATTTGGCGGCGTTAACTATGCCATTATAGCAGTTATAGTACTTTGGATATTTGCTAGCGCGACGAGATGGTATAATTCGTGGTGTTAAGTACGCCAATCTGCAAACGATTATGTAAATGAAAATATAGATAACGGTTTTCCGGTAACCTTAAATGAACAGTAAATATAGGTTGTGAGCATGTGTAAATCGCCAAATAATGAAAAGTCGCCATTGGTGGCAGGCTATTCTATCTGTTCCGTAGCTTTCATTAACTTTACATACGCATGTCGCCAAATAATGAAAAATCGCCATGGGTGGCAAATTCGCAAGGTGTCCAATAGGTTTTACATTATTAAAAATACAGCTGAAACAGATGTTCTGATTTTATTACGTTTTAGCTCCTAATTAATATAACTTTTGAATGGCAACATTAAATATCATTGTGTTTCTGAGGAGTGCAAATAATTTTTCCAGCGATTATAAGCGGAGTCCACACTCCAGGTGGAGTATGGCTCAGGACCCGTACAACACGAATTCCCATAACAAAATATCTTCCATGCAAGAACCAAGCAATGTGTAGCTTAGTAACATTCTATCTGATCAAATCTTCGGGTTTTGTCTGTTGAAATTATGTCTTTTTTACGAATAAGCCTGATTAGGGGCCGAATGCCTCATACGAAAAGCGAGCGTAGCGAGTCTGGGGGGCCTTGGCCCCTAGTTAAATAAATATTACAGAAATACATACTTTTCTATTGGGTGACACTACTTGACTTGATTTTCTAATTTCTTTATTGGGTTGGGGTAGAAGGAATTTTTTTAGATCCTCAATTACAAACACAGTTTTGATAAGATGCTAAATATGTTTTGCTCAGAGTCTGTAAAGCCCAAAACACAATGTGATTACATATAGTTACCAGATTAATCATTTACCATAGCATATTTATTAAATTACTAGCTGCTACCAGCGACTTCGTCCACGTCAGCTGTAGAATTAGGTCAATGAAGCATAAGTGAATTACAAATATGTTTGCACTATAGACACAAAAGTGATTGTATTTAAATATTACTTATTTTAAATGAAGTATAATACATGAATTATACTTCATTTAAAATAAGTAATAGTATACTTTGTTTAAAATAAGAGAGTATGCAGTTACTAAATTTAGATTTTTTTTTACGCATTTGGCGAAGAGAGATATTTACCACAATATTTGCGAACTATTTTGAGTGTTCTTATAAAAGAAATATATATGATATTTGCATGAATTTTAGCCTATGTAAATCAGGAATAGTGTAGCTTTCTATTAGTGAAAAAGTTTTAGAATCGGTTCAGTAGTTAGAAATACCCATAGAGCGTAATGTATTAGAATTATTTTGAGTGGTCCTGTAAAGGAACTATTTATGCTATATGCATGAATTTATCCTATGATACTCAGGCATAGTGGAACTGAGTGATAGATATAGTTTTCTATCAGTGAAAAAAGTTTTGGAATCGGTTCAGTAGTTACAGATACACATAAAGCAAGTGTAATTCTTATGAGTATCCCTGTAAAAGACTAGCTATTTGTGATATATGCATAAAAGGTAGCTTATAATACTGAGGGCCCCACCAGTCGCTGAGAAGTTCTGCTCTCAAAACTGGAAGGCAGGAGGTGCCAGGTTCAGATCCTGGTCGCACCTGTCCACCTAGTCATTCAGTTTTCCGCTATTTTCTCCAAAACCTAGAGTAAATATGGGCTAGGATCCCTTAGAAAGTCCCCCACAGAGGACATTCCCTATATAGGCCTAGAACCCCAGTGCAGTCAATCTGCCTCAATCCACAAACAATAGTACTCAGGAATAGAGTAACTTTATATCAGTGAAAAAAATTTCTAGAATCGGTTCAGTAGCTACAAATGCCCATAGAGCATAATGTATTTGAATTATTTTGTTGTATTTGAATGTCTTTGTAAAAGAATTATTTATGTTATATGCATGAAAGGTTGCCTGTACGTTAATCCAGGGTATAAGCTATATTCATTCCAAATTTTATCCAATAACAAATCTTGTCCTAAACATATAAAATCAACTCATTTTAACACCCCACATCTGCACTCTGTAGCACCCAAAAGCCCTACCTGAACACAACTTTCGAATATTGCACGCAAGCACAATACTTGCACACAAAGTTAATAGAAAATGTACTTTCTCTAAGTGATCTTTTGTATGTTTGCTTGCATTTCTAGTATTTTTCTCCCCTGCAATAAAATTTGTGAAATGTAGAAGAATAAGGAAAGAAGGAGCGTCTGCGAACTTGAATATGCTGCAACAGCTTATTTTCTCTCTCTCCCTCGCAATCATTCCTTGGAGGTATTTTAACCATAAACCCTAGGTCAATTCCTTACGGTGTGTATTCAACCTCAGCAATAAAACAGGTGCAATCCCATTGTGCACTGTTCAATTCTTATATTCACAGTAGCTTCACTTGCTATATGCCCACATTGATATAGGCGCAGCCCAGAATCTTCAACAGACGCATGCAAAAGGTTTACTTGACAATTTCTTCAGAAGCAAATAGATCCCAAGCAAAAACGAGTAAACTTGAAAAATCTTAAGTTTCAAAGTACAGTATGGAACCTCTTATACGGAAAACCAGTTATCCAGAATCACTTTTCAATCGATTAAATTCCTATTTTTTCCAAAAGAAAAGCAAAAAATGAGTTTTTTAAATATTTCTTATGCTTTTGTTTTTTTTATTTTGAGTACTACAGCTAGAATTTATAATGTAAGCAATCTGGTAAGTTTTCAAGAAGTTAACATATATTTACTATTTCCTCTCTAAATGATTATTATTTATCTTGATCAAATTAAGAGTTTTTTTATATTATTTTTCTAGTATATAAACAATCAATGTTTAATTCTAATCAAAAATAGAGAGTAACATTTATGCTACAAATTAAATCAGTAGATGTCATGCTAATCCCCATCCAATTATTCAGAAAATTCAGTTATCCAGAATACACCCGGTCCCAACCATTCCGGATAACAGGTTCTATACTGTACTTTCAAAATGAGGGATTTGAAACTGATGGTACTTAGATTTTTATGTACATACTGTACTAAAAAATCAGTTTGATAATGAACACCAAAAACTACCAAAGAGCAAAAATAACAAGAAGATTCAAATGAAAATTATGAGAAGCAGAACAAAATGTTTGTTTATTATGGATGACAAGCATCCAAGAAAGCTGATGAAGTCAACCAGTTTTGGAGTCCCTAAGCAAATACATTAGGCGATTTTATAAGTAGAACATCATTTGTATGACTTAGTCAAGACAAAGCTGGAAAATTCTCTAAGTAAAAATCCGGATGTCATTGCATTCGTAAATGAGAATCAAGACCTTCACATGAGCATAAAGACCAAGTTTGTGCATCTAGAGAGTGTAGAGGTCGAGAAATCTTTTTCAAACACTTTTTGACTGATAACTGGCAAAATTTGGCATTTTAGAACAGTGAAAAAGTGTATTTTGTATGAAAAACTTACTCTGCATGGAATGAAATTTAGCAAGTGGTACAGAAATATTTCTAAGTTGCTAATTTTTATTAAATTAAAAGATTATTAATATATTGATTAGCTAAAGATTAAAATTTGCACTCAAACAGCATGCAAAATGCAAGAAATTTTACAAAAATTAGCAAGCAAAAATCCTAATAATATACATTAGTTAGGGCAAAGACAGCATAAGAGATGCTGGGTAAATGTATTTTTAATCTGTTATGGCTCCAAAAAGAATCATATAAAAATTGGCGCTCTTCTTGTGAAGATAAACATAAGGCCAAAGGCATCATCTGTGGCAAAGAATTTAGTATCGAAAGACAAGGTGAACATAAATTGAAAGTTTACATGCAAGGTAAGTTCTGTTTATGCTAATGCTAATGCTAATGCACTGAGCTGGAGAAAATGAAAGAAATTTCATATGTATCTAAGAAGCTTGCCTATGATTTTATGTTTAAAAAAAAAAAATCAGTAACATACATTTAATACCCATAAATGGAGAAATAAGGAAAGCAACATTACCAGGATGAAGGACAAACTGTACTTAGAAGATCAGCGAAAACAAGAACAATCTGCTGTATTAGTAAAGAAAAGAAAAATAGTTAAAGATGAATCAGAATTTGTGAAGGAAAAAAAAATATATTTATAGAGCAGGAAATATCAGACTTAGAGAAGTCTAGTGATATCACTCTGTTTGTCAAATCAAATAAACATAGAAAGCTTGCAAAAGAGAAAAGCAGAGAGCTTGTCATTTTACACAAAAAAAATTGATGAAAAAAAGTCACAAGTTCTACATCTACAGAAAAGCTTGTATAAATAATGTTGTTATTTTCATATCATTTGTATCAATTTCATTTATTTAATTTAATTTATATATTTTGCCTCTTCTTTTTTAATGTTCTAATTTTATTTTATGAAAACGTGCTAATTTATATTTAAGCTATGGTGACTGTAAGCTGTTACTCAGAATTCATGCGGTCATTAAAATCTCATTAATTTCTATTTTCTAAAACATGTATGAACAGTGGTCTTCCCTTCTATTCCACTGTACTTTTTTTGTTTCTTTGTTTTCAATTTTCTAAGCTTGCTTGTATACTTGTATAGTAAATTTGATGATAGGATGTTGGTGTTTTGCAGATACATTTGCCATTTCAAAATGATTTATTATGGATCAAGGGATTTTTAGCATCCACATTAATAACAAATTATGGCAATTTTTGCAATGTCAATGCTCATTAAAAACTATCTCGACAGCACAAGAAACTCAAAAATATTTAAGACTCTAGATTCATATTTATTTAGAAATATTTTTATTAGCTATAAAAACATGTATGATATATCCACCACATGATAAAAGTAAAAACACAAAAATATTAAAATATCTATGTACAATGCTTGAAGAATAGTAATGCATATACATTACAATAACAACATTAGTTACATCTTGAACTATTAAGAATCAGATCATAAATTTTAAAAGATAACAGGTTAAAGAAAATGTAAAATTAAATAACTAAAAAAGTATATCTATTATTGTTGATTTTTTTTATTTCTCAATGAAATTTTTCAGATTTACAGGTAAATTTGGAACCGATTAACAAAAGTTAAATAAGTATATACACAGCAATTCTACAACAAATGTAAATAATGATAATTTGAACATTTCTCAGAATTTTATTTCAGATAAATATATTTTTTATTTCTTATATTAATATTATTTTTATTTTAAATGTAGAAATTAGAAATAAAAATCACAATGAAATGAAAGAATAATTAAGAAACTAACTCAATGTCATTTGGCATAATGAAGTTACTTTAAAATCTTACAGAGTTTTAAAAGCATGATTAAGGAAAGATTTTAAGAAAGCCTTCTTGCAAGACAAAATCTCCAATGCAAACAATTGGCACAAATAAAATCTTATTCTTAAAATTGTATATTAATGGATGCCTAATGATGTACAGTGACAGAATTTTCAAGAATTCTTTAGTGCATTTATTACTGTGAACACTATCATTATAGGTAATACAGTTAGTGTAATTCAGTATTATAAAAAACGATTTTATAAAGATTAACTATTAGCCATAGAATAATTTTAAAATTACCAAATTAAAGACCATTTGATAATGTTTTTAGCAACCAGCATGGCCATCTTCAGTCGTTATTGTCTTCCTTGCTTGAGAAACACCTTCCATTCTTCACCGATGCATGCATGCATCATGTCATTTATGACACCATTTCTTGCTTCAATTTCAAGGGCATCATACTGAAATGCATATTCCACAGCATAAAAATCCCCATAAATCTGGGTTCCCATAATTATGTTAACAGAAATTATGCATTTTGGAATGATCCCCTGAAATCAAAATGAATATGGTGCCACAAGTGACATGACGCATGTGTGCATTGGGGAAAAAAATGAAGGCATTCCTTAAGGAAGGAGACCGAGATAACTGCAAGACAGTTGCGCTGATGGTTATAAACATTATCAAATAGATTTTAATTTGGTTATTTTAAATGTATTCTATTATTAAAATAACAATTCATAATTTCTGAACACAACCAATAAAAGCTTGAAATATGCTTTAATTTTTGTTTTATCATATATCGATTTAATTTACCTCTCTAATTGTAACTATTGATTTATACAATCATGTATGTTAAATAATAGGTAATAATGAATGTTCTATAAGACAAACAGATTATTTTAAAAGAGACTTTAAATGAAGGCGTTTTTCCTTATTTTGGCAGCAATTTAGCAATATCTAATAAGTTTGACAGATTATTCATAGCAGTACATGTGTTCATGCAAAATGTATTAATTTATTGGCATAATCCTAGATTTACAATTTTATTTCTGATTAAAACATTTAAAACGACTTTATTGTATAAAAATAAAATTTGAAATTTCAAGGACTGTTCGAATTTACTATAAATAAACTTGAATAAAAAGACAAATTGTCTTTAAAAACTAATGACCACCTGCTCTGCTGTCACTTGTAAAATGAGTGCTACTACAATCCTTATTTTTTAGCTTTTTTCAGAAGAGCAACTAAGTCCAAGCAATGAGTTTACAGAAGATAGAATATTAAAAACAAAAGACAACTACTGTGCAGCTACATCATGTCAGTTTTGAACCTTGCCCCAAAACAAAACTGATGTATCAATAAAAAGAAGATTTTTAATTTCACAACTCAAGACATTTTTTTTTTTTCAATGGTTTCCCTTAAACTGAAAAGCTGAGATTATCACAGAACTGTAGTTAGTTAATATTAATAAGTGTTTGACAAATATTTTTTAAGCTCATACTAAAAGATTCTACAAAAATATCAATGATAAAATAAATTTAAAATAATGTAATTAGAAAAAAAACTATACAGAACTTTTGTTTAATTAATGATATATGTGTAAATAGTAAATTTATACTCAACACAAGGGAAGAAAAAGTTGGATTGGGGGGGGGGGGGGCTGTAATTTATATAGAGTTTAGGTAAGGCACATGCAGAATTTCTCATTTATTCTATCAAAGTTCATATTATATTAAAAAGAAGACAAATATAATTTAAACAAACTGACCCCTATTCTGCTTAATATGACAGAATTAGTTTGTTATACATTATATTTCAGACACAAATGGATTAACTTAAAATTTCCTGGTTCAGGATTTTTAAAATGAATCTGTATTAATCATGAATACAAATATACATTTACAAAATTTTATAGGAAATTTTGAAACTGTACAAAAGAATAAATTTCATATCATAACACAATAAATTCCAAAAATAAATCATTAAGTTTATTCTGAGTCACAGTCTCTCTATGAAATAACTAACTGAGTGAAAATGTGTTAAAATCATAAATATATCTTGAAAGAATCACAAGTTTAACCAAATCTAGACACTTCAAATTAACAAAAATAAGTTATAAAAATTTTAAAAATGCAACCACATTTTTTGTGGCATATTAATCATGTTGAATAGTTTTGTTACACATTTTTTGCTTAGTTACTTTAAAAGAGCAATCCATCTAATAAAAATATATGTTAAAGCAGACCCAGATCTTCTTTGTGTTTATGTTTTGCCATCAATAATGTAAATATGGTGATAGAACATATTACCACATTTATTGCCTGGTAATAGAAAGATATTTTATGACTGTCATATAATAAAATATATTTTTTAAATGTAATACAATGTATGAATATTAATCTGAAAGCAGGACCAAATATTGAATTAAAAATTTGTCTCAGTTACACATATTAGGTAAAATGGAAAGTAATCTGAATTTTTAACATTAAATTTAAACAAATAAATTTTCAATTTTTTTAATTACTAACAAGCTGCACCTGAACATGGGATTCAATAATTTGTTTACAAGCAAGAATTTTAGATTTATTTTCTTGCAAGAAAAGTATATGAAAAATGGAGAAGGGTGGTCATCTACCCTTCTTCGAGGATGAATTGCAAAATGACCTGAAATTGAATTTTAAGTATTTGTTAACGTTTTTATTTTATGGATACTGTTTTTTCTTTAAGAGAGAAATATGTGAAAAGAATGTTTTGTTCCCCTATTGCAATGAATAAGAAATTTTGGAAAATGTTGTCTAATTTGGCATCTATGTTATAACTTTCACATACATGACAAATTTCATATTATTAGCTTCTGTAGTTTTGACTAGGCAAACTATTCACATATAAAAAGACAACATTACTTTTCAATCCCCAAACAGAATTACTGCAAGATAATAATTTAACTAGGTGATGACAAAAGACGCATCATTCTGAAGTATGAGAATGAAAGAAAATACAAACTGATAACATCAACAGCTACTATGAATAAATAAATAAATAAATAAACAAATAAAACATTGGCCTAGTAAGAGAAATTTTTGGCGGCTTACATGAATTGTAAAATTGTATTCATATAATAAATTTACAAGATAAACGTAAAAACATATTGGTCTTTTGTGTGTGTGACTATATATATATATAATATAAACATTTAACAAAATACTTTTAAAAGGTACTAATAAATTTGGGACTTATTTTAGTGAAAAACATTTTTTACCAAGATTACTAACCCTAATAAACCAAAGAAAAGTACGATATATTTTCTTCTAAAAAAACTCAAAGGTATTTCTTTGTCAAAATAGAATGAATTCAGTAATTTTTCCAATAAATAAAAATTTTATGTGCTTCACTTAGGGTAACACTTTGGACTACATTCAAGACCTGCAAGTACCAAGCGGTTTTGAAAATATATTTTCCAACTGGTAATGATTTACTATGGAAGCAGGCAGCACATTAGTAGCTGATATAGCACTGCTGTAACTGGGAATAAAAGGAAAGAAAAAAATCTAACAGGGAATTTTACTATGAAGGAAGAGAGGACTGCAAGCTCTTATTATCATAATTTCCTACTTGAAGAATTTCATTTTTCTAAAGGCACTCAGCATTTTTAACCTTGTTCGAATACATCAATACTGGAATGTAGTTTTAGATACAGTAAACTCCAATCAAATTGCCTTTAGTGTATCACTGTTTTAAATATCATTGGTAAGTCACGGGGATTGACAATATACTTCATGTTCAATCATATCCATCTGAAGTAACTTTGACTGTTTTAATGAGTGCTTTTAACCATTATGTAAAAAAGAAAAATGAAGGAAGTGCCTTAGTCTTAGTAAGAATTAATCCAATAGTACAAGTAATTAAATATAGTTTATGCATAATTATTAATGACACTTCGGTTCAAAATAACCATATAAAGGTATAAATATCTATTCCAGTTATTCAATATATATTCCACTGCAAATTCCAGTTATTTATTAAATCTTTTAAAAATGGACAACAATAGCTAAAATTTTTTTCAGGATTATCTGCAGCCATTATAAGTATTCTTCTGTTGATTTTAACAATCAGCTGGTCATCTATATAAGTGGCAATATTGAAACAGCCAGAAAGGAGATAAGAACCTCAACCCTATCTTTCTCCCTCTTTCCCTCCCCGTCTAGCTCAGAAAGAAAACCACAAAGAAAGTAAAAAAAAAAAAAAAATGTGTTCGGACAACCTATTTCTAGCTTTTGTTCTAATTCAGATGTCTTTTTAAAATTTGGATTCTAAATCAATTTTTGCATTTAAAAAAGATTGAAATAGTTCGAGTTAGAGAGATTTCAGTCATAGCCGAAATAGTGATTCATTACAGACTTTCAAGGGCGTAGCCAAGGAGGGGGGGGTCATAACCCCCCCCCCATGAGGAATTTTTTGCCATACAAAATGTATATTCTTCATTACATAATCACGCACACCTACACATATATGAGTTGAAGTAGTCGTAACCCCCCCACCCCTCCAAGAAAAATTTCTGGCTACGTCACTGAGATGAATGCATTTTTACTCAGCTGATTTCCATGCCCCCTTCTCATCACTGAGACAAACCTTGCATGCCCAAAGCAGGGCCTCTCGCGCGTGTTAGCAGAGCCTATGGGTAAGGGGGGGAAGAGTTTTATTAGCATAAAAGTTGTGTAAATTCCTCCCCACCAAAAAGTAAGAGAACAAATAAAAGGGATAATGAAACTTCGGTAGAGATTTAAAAAAAAAAAAACTACGTGGGCTAAAGAGGATGTCTAATTTTTAATCACATTTCACTAACGTGAATCAAAAGGCAACAGGGCGGAATACTTTTTTTAAAAGGGCATTGGGGTGCGGCACCAATAGCCGCCCCCTAGAGAGGAAATCTCTCCCGCCTCGCGGGAGAAAGGAGAAACCCAATGGAAACGCTTTGCTTTACCTATTCGGTGTGACGTCACAAGTAAGCGCCGCGGCTTTTCTCTCTAGTTGGGGTTGGTGGCGCCCTGCTGACCCCACCTAGAATGAGCTCTGCATGCAGTAACTCTTATGTCTGAATAAAAGTGCTCTTATTCAGATATACATAGCAAGAGAGAGAGACAGAAAACAGTACATTTAACGTAGGACAGAACAATAAAATACACATAAATATATACACAGTAAAATTTGCAAAGTCTGCATTATGAAATTAGAAAAAGTAAGATAGTAATTTAGTTAGTTAATAACTTAGTTACAAAAATCTCAACTTGGGGAGCGGAAGTGAGATTTTTGTAACCCAAATATAAAAATAACATATGCTGAATGATTTGTTAATAAACATTTCAACTTTACTATATTGCCATGTTTCACACTATATAGGATGTTCAGTAACTTTGTGTACAAACTTGGAGGGAAGGTAGTCAGAATCATTAGTAACCACTGATTTATAGTGGCATTATGCTGACGCGATTACATTCTAAACATTACCTTACATTAAAATTCATATAAAATCACCTAATTTATATAATTTTTTCATTTTTATTTTAAAAGAGGGTGAAATGAATGTTTTATTATTTGCCAAAATATCAAAAAGTTATGATGGATAGAATTCAAGATGTGACAGTTTAAAAATTATTCTATGAAAATTTTTGTCAAATTTGATCTTCAGTTAAAAAATTCCTAAAAATCTGCAAATTATGCTACATATTCAGAAAAAACTGTTTTTTTTTTTTTTTTTAAATTCTCCCCTATCCAATGATGCCATTTTGCTACAAGCGTAATTACAGCCGATATTATGAATTAGGTGAGAAAAAATGTGAAATATTACATAAAACATAAAGTTAAAAAAAATTCTATTTTGAATTTTGAAAAAATTGCTTCGAGGTGCACAGCTTCATGTTTAGAGCTTCCTGTGTACCAAATTTGATAATTCTGCGTGTAGCTGTTTGCCCTTAACGCCATTAACAGACATCTTCTATTATAATTAGATATTAATAATTTAGATTCAAGCATCAAATCACTAAAGAAAGAATTAGTGGTAGATAATCCCTCCCCCCTCAAAAAAAAAAAAAAACACCAGTAAAAGTTGGCAGATATGACAATAAGGGAGCCACTTTTGCTGATCTTGACAGCTAGCATACAGTCCCATATATCGATTTCCGCCCATGTTTTCCAGTGTAATCATGTTTCCTAATGATATTGTCTACCTGCCCTCCAAGTGTATATGCCCTGAATGAATTTAAATAGCTTCAATATTGTATTCTTTTTGTCTTGGGATTAAACAGGAATAAAAAACATAATAAATATAATAATAATAAATAATATAATATACCACACATTAATAAACATTAGAAAAATAAATTTATTGAATTGTATATAGTTATTTAAATTATGGAGAAGATGAATAACTGTTAGAAAAGAAAAAGTGGGTAGGGCACATTATCATATCTTTAGTTATGGCCCTGATCAAATATGAATTTACGATATGTAATAACAGAAAACTAATATTTTAAACAATTAAATTTTTTTCTAAAAAATAACAAGACAATAGAAAAATAAATGCCGAAGGATAACAAAAATTCATTCATTACTATAGTTATGGTCCTGATCACATATGAATTTACGATATGTAAATAACAGAAAATTAATATTTTAAACAATTAAATTTTTTTCTAAAAAATAACAAGACAACAGAAAAATAAATGCCGAAGGATAACAAAAATTCATTCATTACTTCACTTTGGAACTTGATCAACATAGAAAACTAAACACACAAGAAGGATCAACAGCAGATTTTGCTTGCCTACAACAACATACAAAAACTATAATAAATTATTTCAATAAAATAAGTTTTATGATGAATGCACAATAAACTTCTTCAAACAAGTTTTGCAAAATCAACTTGTAAATAAAATAAAATTTAAATTGTAACAATATTTTTCATGGTAGCCAAACAGTGATTTATGATAATTTTTAGAAACCTTTTCAGCCACGATATCAATCTCTAATAAGCAAATGTGTTTTATTTTGTCCAGCATATAAATTGCCAATCACTTGACCAACAGCTTGAAATTTTGCACAACCATGTAAAATGGTACAGGGGAGACTGTAGGCAGCTTTTTTAAAAATTCTAAAAATTCATCCTTCCCTGATTTTTAGTGATTTTTCAGAATTTTCAAAACAGAAAGTTACTCAAGCATTTGATTTGAGCACATTAGTGAATATAATTAACAAGTTGATGATTTTTTTCTTTTTTTCAATAATTCAAGTGAGATTGATGCCATTGTCATGTAATAAATTTTAAAATGCTTAAGAAATCCATTTAGTTTAATAGACTTAGACATAGAATTTGCGCCATGAGTAAGGTGACCATACGTCCTGTTTTGAATAGGCAGTCTCGTTGTCACGAAGTGCAGCTTCGGTATACTGTAATGTCCCATTTTTAGAAAATAACCGCCCCCCCCCCACAGTGTCCCATTTCTAGAAAGACAGCAACCCACAGTAAAAATTTCAATAAAGGGCGCTAAAAAATCTAAAACCATCCAACAGCAGAGTATGAAAAAAGAAAAAAAATGACCTCCCTGCTACCTCTCTCGAGATGCAAAGAAAAGGCTAAAAGTTACAAGGAATGAAATCCCTTTCTCCACTCTTTCATTCTCCTAAACAGGAAGAATTTACTTTGTATTGTTAATTCTATTGTCTATTCTATCCAGTTTACCTAAAGAAGAGTGCAACAATTCTTTACCTTTTCTTGATATCCTTGTTTCTAAAAACCTAACGCTTTCTCTACTGTTTTTCATAAACCCTTTTTCTATTTCTTTACCTCCTTATGATCTTTGGGTGGATGGGGGAATGTATTGTTTATGTGTTTCTTCTTTAAATGTACTTTTTTTTGTCAACTAATTAAATTTATTCATTTTTCTT
Organism: Cheiracanthium punctorium; assembly: GCA_038373885.1. Lineage (NCBI taxonomy): Eukaryota > Metazoa > Arthropoda > Arachnida > Araneae > Cheiracanthiidae > Cheiracanthium > Cheiracanthium punctorium. The sequence continues at coordinate 143,498 of JAWZYV010011828.1, forward strand.
TTTTTAACTTATATTCCTCTTTTGCTTATTTCTTCCCCCATTCTCCATTTTATTCTCCCTTTTCACTCTGGTTTTCTAAGAATTTTTTGCTTTCCGAATGACAACTGCATTTCTCCCTTTCTTACCTTCCTTTTTTTGTGGGATGGTGTTTTTGAAGTTGAAGAAGGGGCAACCCCTAGTACCATTCGAAACATACGTTTTGCACTAGTTTTTATAGCATATGTGTGTTTTAACAAAGTTCTTTTTTTTCCCCCTTTTATTTGGATATTAACATTAACACCAGTTTTTTTTTATCGTTTTTTTATAACAACTAAAAGATACCTAGACCTGTAAATTCAGTATCCCTACATTATTACCTTACAAGCAGTAGATGTCCTGTTTTGAGGATGTCCCATTTTGAAAAAAAAAAAAATGGTCACGTTAGCCATGAGTGAAATAACACACTCAAACAGTATTCAATAAAAGTGGATCAGTAAATAACATGAGATTAATTTTTTTTTTTTTTTTTTTTTTTTTTCCTTTCAATGATTTAAGTTAGATATAAACTGTATTAGAAACCTGATTAGGTTAAAAGGCTTTGACATAAAAATTATGCAACTGGCAAAATAATGTTAGAATGAAAGATTCATTTTTCACGAGTTTGGTACATTACTTTGAATATCAATTTAAATTAATCATCTTTGAGGGGAAAATTATGTTATAAGCAAAATAATTTTTTCTTTTACTTTTATGACTTCAGTTAGCTTGAAAAACCTCATTGAAATTAACAATAACAAGCAAGAATAGGGTGGAATGCACAGCATATCGGAATCTGGGAATGCGCAGAATACTGTTGATTTAACACTTTGCCGTCTGCATGTCTAAAAATTTCTTCGCTTGGCACCAGGTATGGGTGGCTGCAAAGGTTTTCGTGCAATACACTAGTTTCTGACCCTCTGTCATGGACTTAAGACTCAGAAGGATTTCCATCGGCAATGGGGATCCTTCTGCAAAAATGAACCTAATGCAGATTCGGTCAATAGATGGCGCTGTTGCACAATCTGACAGGCCTTTAGCATAGCATTTCTATGAAAGAATTTGAGTTTTTTTTTTTTTTTTTTAATTAATGGTTTAATTTATTTTTCATTTTGAAATGTCCTTTTTCAGCATATTGACATGTTGTGAGCATTTAGATCAAAATAAATATAATCAAAATAAATAGATAAAAATCGCTTACAGCAGTTCATTTAGATTTTTGATTAACACAATAGTTCATTTAGATTAATATAATATACTGAAACATAATGAAATTACTTTAAAGCATAGCTGCTTACCATTTCAGTTCTGTCAAATGAAACAGTAATTCAAAATGAGGTCCATATCATTTATCTATAAATAAACCTTTTTTTATTAAAATATCACATTACATCATAGATAATGAACACTTAAAAAAAATAATAATAATAATAACAAATTGTGCTACCATTAATTTTTTTGAAAATCAACACTAGAATTAAAAATTTAATGATTACAAAAATATTTAATAATTAATATTTTATTATTTTCATAACAAAATCTTTTATGAGTAAATATAAATCAACATTATGATACAACTCTAAGATTAATAAATTTTAAAATTCAGATCCTAAAACTAAAATAATTTTTCCATCCACAAATGTCAATCTAATGTCAAAGTAAGTGAGATTTTCTTTTGGATTTGTACTTGACCTCTTGCTACTGCAAGTTTTTGCACTTTTTTGACCACTCGAGAAGTAACTCTTTGACCACACACAAGTGTTAAAAAAGATTATACATGAATTCGATTTATAAGGATAGTATGTTTATATCATTAATTTAGAAAGGTATTTTGGGTGAGTTTTAAGGTCTACTAAAGCAGTCAAAAAAAAAAAAAAAAAAAAAAAACTTTTAAGAAATAAATTTCCCCCAAACTATTGATTTTTTGGCTATACATATGAGGGTTAAATTGTAGCATTTTGACTCCCCTATCACATCTTACCTGGAACACATAGAGTTAGTTACCAGTAGCCCTGTATTGTGTGATTCTGGGAATGCCCATCTTCAGTACTTCTGTTAGCTGCATTTTCTAAACAGATTGGCTGGTTTTACATACACTCAACATAGTACAGCAAGAATTCAGTATTGACTAAATTAGTATTATTCAAATTAATTGTTATAGTTGATTTAAAGCTTAAAATTCCCATTTTTGGTTAGCAGTCACTAGCCAATAGACTAACTCTAATAGACTAATAAACTAAACTCTAATGGCCAGTTCTTTCAGGCATGCAGACAAGGATGTGGTGGGGGTGGGGGTCAGCTCTAACCTCTTTAGACAGACATAATATTACACAGTCAGTTACTTTTTAAGCTAGTTTTAGAAGTGAATAAAAATTTTTAAAAAATAATTTTTATTTTATTTGAAACCTTCATTTTTCTGCATTTTTATACTAATTTCATGCAATTACTCAAAACAAGAATCAGAGGTATACTACATAGTAGCATTTCATAAAATTTTAAATCTGCCATAATTAGACAATGGTACTTACGTTTTGTCCCGGCGGACTGCCAAGACAAGCGATTTTTTGCCAAAATAAATGCCGGACACATGAAATTATTGGTGGTTCAGAACACAATTGGCAACAGTTTGGCAGCACATTTGACGAAAAAGTAGTTTGGCTAAAATGAGCTCTGGGATAATATGTAAGTACCCATATTATTTATCAAAGTAGGAATAATCATTCAATGGAGCTTATTTTTTGTGTTTTGTTATGGAAAGCATGCTAGGACTATTAGCCAATGGGAGAAATGTCTTGGGTTGAGTGGAGAGCTTTTCAAGAGGTTCTCAATGCATATTCATATTATAATCTGAAGAAAACAGCCCAAAACTCCAGACAGCCATGCTGTAAGCCAGAACAGTGGACTATGACACTTCAGCCATCTACAAACTTTTGGGTCTGTGAGTTTCACAGGTTGGCAGCCATTGGTTTCAATTAGGCGTGTAGCCAGGAAAATTTTTCGGGGGGGGGGGGGGGGATATGCACCTGGAAAAATTTTCAGGGGAGTTGGGATATGAATTTATATGTGTATAAATAAATAGACAAAATTTCATCACTAATCCAAAAATTTCGGGGGCGAATATATCCCGATATCCTCCCTGGCTACGCCCCTGGTTTCAATAGAGAAAAACTGAGAACCACATCTTGCAGAGGGAAGGCTGGCATTTTAAAAGTAGTTGTGGGCTAAGTATCGAGTCAGGTTATAAAATAAAATATTAGTGTACCTTTTAAAATTTCAAGTTTTTCAACCTTCTATAGAAATGCAAGGTTGGATGAGCCCTGTTCTACTATTACCTAATCACATCTGGCATAGTTCTGAAAACTAAAAAAGAGAGTGGGGAGGGTACATAATACAATATTAGAGAGTATTATGCAATCAAAACTTTAATAAGGGTGGAAATGGATATTCTTATTTATATATTTGCCACATATCCCAGCATATAACACACATCAGTAAATTTAGGGTGTCAAGAAATTTATTTTATATTGCAAGTTATGCATTTTATGTTCGGTGTATAGCACATATACGAAAAAAATAAAGTAATTTTTAAAAGTTGAAAGTGCATGTTATATGCTGAGATATACGGTATATGTATTTAGTAAATACCATTTTAGATGACTCTGCAAATCTATTAAATCCTTCAATAGATCTTCCTTTTGATTTATTCTACAGCTTTCTAACTTGCTTTTATCTATGCTGTTCCCAGTAAGTAATGTACTTGAATACTGCTCAGTGCATAATTCAATACCACTGTTATGCTGATCAGCGTCTTCAGAATTGACTTGTTCCATTTTGTACAGACTATTAGTGGGAAAAGTACTTTCTTCACTTTTGTCTGACAATGTAATGTCTTCAGAGCTAACCTGCAATTCACTTTTCACAGAAACACCAAGCAATTGGCTTTCTACAGAATTACCTGGTAATACATTTGATTCATTATTTCTAGATGACGCATCTATTTCAGTACTAATGAGTAGTTTGTCAATAAAAGTATCTGATGACACTTTTTCTTTTTTAATATTATCAGGTGAAATTGTATTTCTCACACTATCCGATAATACACCATCTTCAAGGCAAATTTGTGCCATACTTTTTTCAGAAATATCAGGTAATAAGCTTTCTTTAGAACTATTTGTTACTATACTACGTCGTGAATCAATTTGTAAACTACTTTTTTGCATAATATCAGGTAATATACTTTCTACTGGATTATTCAGTAATCCATTTGATCTTTTATCACTAGATAACTCGTTTTGTTCAATGCTAGTGTATAACTTGCTGCTTTCAAAATCATTTGATAACAAATTTTCTTTCTTAATATTATCAGGTAAAATACTTTTTCCATCATCACTATCACTCTTTTTAGTACCATCTGGAAATTCAATTTCTTCATTGTCATTTTGCTCACAAGATAACGCGTTTTGTTCAGTATTAGTGCATAACCTGCTGCTTTCAGAACCATTTGATAACACATTTTCTTTCTTAATATTATTAGGTAAAATACTTTTTTCACCATCAATGTTACTCTTTTCAGTACCATCTGGTAACTTAATTTCTTCATTGTCATTCTGCTCACTAGATAACTCATTTTGTTCAGTGCTAGCGCATAACTTGCTGCTTTCAAAATCATTTGATAGCACATTTTCTTTCTTAATATTATCAGGTAAAATATTTTTTTTATCATCAGTGTCATTCTTTTCAGTGCCATCTTGTAATAAGATATCCTCATTGTCATTCTGCTCACTGCTGCTCTGATCAGTATCCTGTTGGGAAAATTGGTCAAAAGTATCATACTGTACAGTATCGTCGGAATCATCCTGAATTTTGATAATTTTAAGAGCAATCTCTTCTTCAGTAGGCAACAAGACATTGTCCATCTGTTCCTGAATATCTTCATCAGGATGGCGTTTCCTTAGGTGGCGCTTCATGGTATCCTTGGAAGAAAAAGTCAAATTACATGACTTGCATTTAAAAGGGTTCAGTGAAGTATGAGTCAAGCGATGCTCATACAAATGGTTATAAGCAAAAAATCCTAAATTGCAATTTTCACATTTATAAGGCCGATCCTCACTATGGCGAATATAATGCTGCCTAAGGGTACGCCTCAACTTGAATGCCTTACCACACTTATCGCAAGCATAAGGTCTGTCATTGGTGTGTGTTACGGCATGTAAATTTACATCATATTTTCTCGCAAATGTCTTGTTACATACTGGACATGAATACGGCTTGTTGTTGCTGTGAACTGTAGAATGTTCTCGCAAAGCATTTTTTCTCTTAAAAGCTTTATCACAGACAACACAGACAAAAGGTTTGACATCGACATGAGTCGCATAATGTCTCTGTAAGCTACTTTTGGTTGTGAACCACTTATCACATACATCACAGTGATGGTCCCTTATGCCTGTATGAGTCACTTGGTGGTCTTTCAAGTGAGCTTTTTCAGAAAATCCTTTATGGCAGATTTCACATATGTAGGGTTTCTCACCAGTATGAATAAGGTAGTGCTTTTTACGGGAGCTCCTGTCAGCAAAGAATTTTCCACATACTTGACAAGGATATGGCCTTTCGCCAGTATGGGTCAAAATATGTTGGTTCAAATCTGATTTAGCTCGAAAACCTCTCCCGCATAAACTACATGTGTGAGGTTTTTCGCCAGTGTGAATTAAAAAGTGTTTTGATAAAGTTTCTTTGCATGTGAAAGGCTTGAAGCAAACAGGACATTTAATAGGATTTATATGTAGCATTGAATGCCTTTTTAATGTCCACTGATGACTAAAAACTTTACTACAAACGTCACAAGAAAATAGCTTTCTCAGTGCCCCAGAAGAACTGGGCTTATTTGGAATGTCAGAAAGTGGATTTGAAATGTTAGATTCTGATGATTCCATTCTAATTAATTAATCTCAGATAGAAAGCTTGACACTATCAGCATATAAACTTTATTCTTGATTAAATAATGAAAATTCAACTTTAAAACAAAGTAAGACAAAACACAGATTTTATTTGTACATTAGTTTCAATACTGGTTTTCAAATTCAGTAAAGTGGAAGGTACCAAAAATTTTATATTATATACTTAGCAATAAATTTTCTTTTATTTTTGACGGGCGAATCTTTAAAGTGGAAATACTCTACATTTCAAAGTAACTGACGACTCGTAAAATTTCTAACGTAAGCGACTAATAAAAAATTTACTTACATCAGCTCTGAACCCATTTATCTAAAAGATTTTGTGTTTAATAAGCAAATTTGCGATGCTTAATTATATTAAATAAAAAAAAGCTTGGTAATACATTTGAATAAATAGTACGCAAATATTGTATTATGTATTAAGGCAAAGCTACACGAGGACTATCTGCCTAAAGAGGAATTCCTTGGGCAGAGGACTAATACTAATACCAAATCACATATGATTCTTCAAAATAACACTTGAACTTTTTTTTTAAAATAAAAATAACACTAATGGGTTTTTCCCATTATCATATACATTAAAACAGTGGCTTAAAATTCGCTTTATTTTTGTACTTGCTTATCTGAAGTTTGTAAGATGTCAAATTGACAGTTGTCGTTTTTATGCGAGAAAATCTTAGCCACAGCGTTTGTTTCAGCCATAATTTTTGTATAATTAAAACTATGCTATTTCTTACGGAAAGCAATAGTGATTACTTAAAAAAAAACACATTAATTAATCAAAGTGGAAGATACAAAAACTGTTGCTGTGCTAAAACATTTATTTTCGAACTTGTTTGCTAGGTAGGTTTCTTGTTGTTGTTGTGTTGGAGTTGGAACATGCATTCGGATTTGTGTGCTTAGGCACGAGGAACCGCTTATAAATTAAGGTGACCAAACGTCCCCATTTTCAGGACGTTTCTCAAATTGTCCCCAGAATGTAAAAATGGAACTGGGGACAATTTTTAATTATTGCATTGTTTTTCAATTAAATTACTATTAATTATTGCATTAATTATAAATATCCCCAGTTTTGTAGTCAGAATCGGGGACATGTCTCCGATTCTGACTACAAAAATCTGGTCACCTTATTATAAATCCACGTCAGAGAAAGGACAAACACAAGTAGGAAGGAGGGGCAAATGCCTTGGGGAGGACTTTTCTGGGCATCTAGCGTGTATTGGTATTCACGTTACATCTGGAGAAAACCACCCAAACTCCAGACCGCTAGACCGACGGCCCCGCGAGAGGACCTTGGACCTGTTCTCCAAGCAGAGGACAGAATCCTGTTCCTCCACTTGAGCCATCCCATCTCCCAATGTCAGTGTTTTTAATCACTGTGCTACACATCGGTTGCTAGGTTTCAAGCAAAGAAACCGCTTATCCTCGTCGAATGAAGTAGACAACCTAATGAAGTATTTTTTTTCTATCGAAGGAAATTTAGTTGATAAGAGAAATGCAAACAACCAAGGGATAAGTGGAAATTAAGTCAGGGTTGCCAGATCGAAATTTATAGAAATAGCCAAATGGCTTCCGAAAATTAGCCAAAAATAGCCAAACCGGCGATTGCAGCGCCATCTTTCGGATTTTTAATTAAGTTTTGCAGAATTTGAAATTGGAATAGAGTATGGACATGTTTTCTTACATAAGGGGGGGGGGCGACATTCTCAACAAACCTTTTTATATAAAATGTTGATATTCCATATGTTTATAATGTTTATAAGCATTCTCGTTTATCTAATATTAGTACACTTCATGTTGGATACATTTAATCAAGACAAAGATTCATATGCGAACACAGAAAAAATACATGAAGGAGTTGTCAGACACAGTAACAACATGTAAAAGGCCACCATGTAGACTTCTGCCTCAGTCCCCGGTTTGTCATGATCGGGCCCTGAATGCTTATAAACATTATAAACTTATGAAACATCAATATTTATTAAAATTGAAGACTTAATACAACTAAAAGCCTGACTTTTTCACTATATTAATAATCATAATCGGCAAATTTATATTTATTGGTGCCCCATTCTCGCTGAGTAGCCACTTAAAAAACTTCAGTGGGACCGGCAACGGACCGCGTAATCACTTAAAATCTAGCAGCCATCCGAGTTACCACTTCTTTTGCAGAAATCGTTAATCTCCTGTGATTTTTTTTATGGAGAGGGGGAATGGAGGATATCGATATGACGTCATTTTTCCACCAACACGTGACCTTTCGGCTGTGTTGATGAGTGGCCCTGTAATCTGATTGGCTGAAGTGTATATTTTCCATCCACACGTGGCTGAAATAGCCTCGTCTCAGTATAAGTTTTAATATGTTAGCACTTTTTAATGGGAATCTTTGGAGAGATATCTTTTTGCAGTCATGTACAGGTTCCAGAGAGTTATTGAAACATTCGTAGGCAGCACAATACAGAGGTATAATTATTATTTTTTTGATTTTGCGCTTATTACCAGGAGTCCAGCACATAAGCCTATGGAGAAATGGTTGTTTGTTTTCCACCGTCACGTGACTTTTATAGCCTCGAACCCAAGGAGGCGATATCCTCCATTAAGAAAAAAAAAAGATTTTTGTATTTTGTGAATTCATAACTGAAAAAAATTAAGCATTTACTACATTGGGAAAACAACCTTAAACTAAATTCACATACTGTAATAATTTAGGAGAGCCTCAAAATCGGGGACCTGTGGCATATACCCCTGCGATAATTTAGGGCCTGTAAGCATTCTTATTTATCTAATATTAGTATGCTTCATGTTGGATACATTTAATCAGACAAAGATTCATATGCGTACACAGGAAACATAAAAGTAGTTGTCAGACACAGTATCAACATGTACACCCTCCAAAAAAAGTATTCGAGCAAGAGAGAAATTTCCTATTTTACATTTGCGAATAATAATTGAGTTCTTGCAAAACGCACAACTTGATCGAAATATGAAAAGTCATATTTATACATAGCCTAATTCATATTCTATGATAAATAATTTTTAATACACGAAACGAATGTAGGAAATTTCTCTCTTGCTCGAATACTTTTTTTTGGAGGGTGTAAGGAGCCTCCCATTCAGACTTCTGCCTCAGGTCCCGGTTTGTCATAATCGGGCCCTGCTCCATCCCGAAACTAGAGAGAACAGGATGGAGTCGATGCAGATGAAAACAGAGTCCGTTTTGCAACCCCTTCACAAAATTGCAATCGATTAAAACGGCCGCTTCACAAAAATATAATCGATTAAAACGGCCCTTCATTGGCATTTTACCCTACATTTTAACCCATTCGTGCCTGGATATTTTTGCGACTTTCTTCGATTTTTGCTAACACCAGCAGTAGTTGATAAATTTCTGATGTCAACTTTTTGAACAAGGGATGAGTTCATTTAAAATCGTTATGTATAAAAATTGAAATGTCAACATCCTACTTCGCCATATTAAAATATTTTTTGGAATTGAGGTTCAATACTCGCGAATAAAGGCTAGGAAAAATAAATAACGTTTTCGAATGATAGCGATATTGCCGTCCCAAAAAAGGGACGCTAGGCATAAATGGGTTAATGTGTTTTATAAATCATTTTAACAAAAAAAACTGGCTTTCGTTAAAAATTGATATGAAAATTCACATAAATAAGTGTTGAAATTCACAAAATTAAGCAATTTTCGGTAAAAGGGACCCCAGAAAAAATTCCTGAATCAACACCTGGAGACAGACACGGGTAAGGGCATTTTTTCACTTATTTTACTGTAATTGATATATGGATGAGAAAATTTTGGATCCCTTCCCCCGAAAAGAAATACTGGCTACGCCGCTGGCCCGCTCTCCTTAAAATTTGACCCCTCTCTTTTTTGGTGAACTAAATAAACTTATTGTTCTTGAATACTCTTACTTAGCTTAAAATTTTCTACTCATTCCCCCCACGAAATAAAATCCTGGCTACGCTACTGGCTAAATAGTGGAGTGCCGCTCGAACGATTATGTATATAAGCGCTTTCCCACCCAGACAGCACACTTGCCCAATTTATGTCCATATCTGGACAAACTTGTCCAAAACATGTCTATGTCTATGATAAGATATCGCCTGGAGATCATTTTAGCGACATCTTTGGGAAAGTCCATAATATGTCTAGAATAAGACATGATTGGGGCATGTAACACCCCAATTAAGTCTTATTACGACAAAAACGGGAAAATCCATAATTTGTCTGTTATATGACATGAATTGGACATCTAAACACCCCAATCATGTCTATTTTATGAAATAAATGGGAAAATCTATCGGCGACAAACTCTGATTGGCTTAGTTTGTTTGATCATGCGCAGTAACATTTTTGTATACACGTTGTTTTTAATAATCTGTGGTGGTTGTGGTAGATGGTACCCACATATTTGAAGTTTCCTTGTTAGACAATTATAACATTTTTATGCGCACTTCTTGCATTTTGCTTGCCTATATCACTGTTCTGTTCTTTACAATACGAGGTAATGTACAACTTTTTGACTTAATATGTATTTTAATAAAAAAATTGAATCGACTCGTCAGGAATGGCGAAATGTTGAACAAGAAGTTAATGATGAATTATTCCTGATTGACGCTGAATGTAATGTGAATGATATTGAATCGAAGCCTATTAATGCGCACGATTATAATTATTTTCATAATGAATTTGAAAATAGGATCGATGAAAATATTTTTGAAGATTCAAATATGTGTGATCCCACAAGCAGTTCTTGTAATAGCTCCATTTCAGAAATTACTGATGAAACAGATACTTCTGTTCCTTTATGGTAGTAACTTATCCATAGCATAAAAATAAACTGTGGATATGAGATAAATATCCACAGAATGTCTTTTTATGGACATATTCTAGTTGTCTATAACATGTCCATATGGACAAGTTATGGATGTCCATAACATGTCCATATAGATAAGTTCTGGATGTCTATAACATGTCCACATGGATGTCTATATTTTGTCCAGAGGATATCATTATGGACGCCGTATTGTGCCATATGGACAAGTTTGGGGCGTATTATGGACAAGATATAGACAAATTTGGGGATGTCAGTTATGTCCCGAACTTGTCCATGATATCATATGGACATGTTCTGGACAAGTTTGTGCTGTCTGGGCAGACAGCACAAACTTGTCCAGAACATGTCCATATGATATCATGGACAAGTTCGGGAAATAACTGACATTCCCAAATTTGTCTATATCTTGTCCATAATACTCCCCAAACTTGTCCATATGGCACAATACGGCGTCCATAATGATATCCTCTGGACAAAATATAGAGATTTATATGGACATGTTATGGACATCCAAAACTTATCTATATGGGCATGTTATGGACAACCATATGGACATGTTATGGACATTCATATGGACATGTTATGGACATCCATAATTTGTCCATAAAAAGACATTCTGTGGATATTTATCTCATATCCACAGTTTATTTTTATGCTATGGATAAGTTACTAGCATAAAGGAATAGAAGTATCTGTTTCATCAGTAATTTCTGAAATGAAGCTATTACAAGACCTGCTTGTAGGATCACACATATTTGAATCTTCAAAAATATTTTCATCGATCCTATTTTCAAATTCATTATGAAAATAATTATAATCGTGCGCATTAATAGGCTTTGATTCAATATCATTCACATTACATTCAACTTCAATAAGGAATAATTCATCATTAACTTCTTATTCAACATTTCGCCATTCCTGACGAGTCGACTTAATTTTTTTTATTAAAATACACATTAAGTCAAAAAGTTATACATTACCCCGTATTGTAAAGACCAGTGATATAGGCAAGCAATATGCAAGAAGTGCGCATAAAAATGTTATAATTAGCTGACAAGGAAACTTCAAATATATGGGTACTATCTACCCAGGGGCGGTTCCAGACTGTCAGTTTAGGGGGGGTCACTCCGAATGATTAGGGTCGTCTGAAGACTTCTTGAGGCCCTGGGCCCTTATGCAAATGTAGGCCCCAAAGAGGCAGATAACTAGGCAGGGCCCGATCTATGACCAATATGGGCCCCCATCTATGAAATTCGTTAAAACTGGGCCCATTACACTTTGAACAACTTAATAACTATTCAACACCCCCCCCCAACCCTAAATCATTGTACTTTTCTAAGATTCTATCTATCCCCTACAAAAGTGCTTTTAAAAAAATGAAAAACAAAAAGACTAAAATTATATTTAAACTTCTCGTGTTCTAGCTGAGTGTGCGCCCCTTTTTCCGCTTGCATCCCGGGGGGGGGGGCAAACCTCGCCAGCCCCTAGCTTCGGCTCTGGCCCCAACTGCAAGCTTTTTATTGAATTTATTGCAGATACATGTATTCAACAAAAGCACAATCCATAATAAAATTAATTTTTAATCGAAATTTCGTCTTTTCATTTCAGATAATTTTCTGAGAATGTGTCTGGAAATAACATTTGACGATTAAAATTATTCGGATCATCACTTATTCAGGTTGAGTGGAGAATGAGACTAGGCTTCCCTTAACCCATTTATGCCTAGCGTCCCTTTTTTGGGACGGCATTATCGCTATCATTCGAAAACGTTATTTATTTTTCCTAGCCTTTATTCGCGAGTATTGAACCTCAATTCCACAAAATATTTTAATATGGCACGTAGGATGTTGACATTTCAATTTTTATACATAACGATTTTAAATGAAATCATCCCTTGTTCAAAAAGTTGACATCAGAAATTTATCAATTACTTCTGGTGTTAGCAAAAATCGAAGAAAGTCGCAAAAATATCCAGGCACGAATGGGTTAAGACCAAGGGCCTGGATATGGGCCCAGCTTTGGCCTATGCCGGTCTCTGAGTACCCACTCTCTCCCCGGTTTGGCCTATCCCGGTCTCCTGGTATCTAAGTCTTTGCAAATACCTTTTCAGAGTAAAATTAGAGTTTATTGTTACAATAATGGTTATTGCTACGAAACTAGGTTATTGATTAAGGCAAAGCTACACGAGAGTTATATATCTAAAGGGGATTGTGCTTTAGGTGGTGGACTTTTGAAGGCGTTCTAGAGCATAATCACGTTACAACTGGAGAAAATCACCCAAAAATCTAGACCGTTAGATCGACAGCCACGTGGTAGCCCAGAACCCCTAGATCTCTACACTTTAGCCATCTACTACTTTCAGTGGTCTTAAGCACTCGGCCACTGTTATTGTTTCAAATCAATTGGAGAATATACATAAAAAATTGTTTGAAATAGGAAAGAGTAAAAATGTTGTACACCTAAAAATAAATAAAGGCAAAACATTAAAAATTGAACAGGGATAAATTACCATGACTGTGGAAAATCACAAGTTGGACACCCCATAATAAAAAAAGTAATATTATAAAAAGTTAATTAAATCACCCAAGGGGAATAAGCATAAATCTGAAAGTTAGATAATTTTTTAAATAAGCATTCTAAAAAGAAGACAATGACACCTGTTTCAACTAGACAACCATGTTACTAAATGAATTTTTCTCAAAATAGATTTTTCCGTAACCACTTAAAACAACCTTATTTTTATTAATTTTATCCAGTATTTTTTTATATTACTTTTTTTTCAAATTGTCGGCAGTACTTTTAATCCTGCACGAAACTTTCGAAAATATTTTTCCAGAGGAAAAATTTCTCTTAAAATTTATATCAGTAATTGCTATTATTCCAAATCATGAAGCATATTAATTCCCCATCCTTCCACACCAACATGCACAAAGCCACAAATAAATAAAATTGATTACTGGTATCAAACATTAAACTATATAGAAATATTTAACATGAATATTTCTTTAAGAATCTTTGTGAGAAATTATTATTATTTTTTTTTATAAACACGCATCACACTGAAAGGAAGCATAAGTTTTCGGAGAGAAAAATGTTTTACAGAACACAGGGTTTTTGGCCGCTAATGTGTAGTGTATCATCCCATATTTAAATTTTACAGAGCTGCTTGCTTCCAGATATTTTCAAAGGGAAAAACAATTTCTTCTATGGAACAAATTTCATAATTAAAAGCTTATAATCATGAAGTGTGACGACAGGGTTACGAAGGTTTTTTTTTATTTAAAAGCCTTCTTATGATTACCATAGCCCTTTCGAGTTTCGAGTAGACATAGTGCTAAAAATTCTCATTACTTTATTGAATTTCGAAATATATCACAATGATCTGTCTAATGCAGGACATCACTGAAATGCGCACATAAAACTTCAAGCTAATTAGTCAGCTTCAAACTTTCTAGCACATATTCATTCAAATTTCAATTAAGAAGTGTAGTGGCTAACAATGCCGGAAATTTTTTATTGTGTACAAAGTAGCTAATTAATCAGAATTATTTTCTCGGAGTTACAAATGCTGTAAAAATATTAACACTAAAATAGCTTTAATGACGTTTGATTATAATTTCATTCTTCTAAATTGTAACGCAGGCCGCCTAGGAACCCATAGCCCATAAGCGGAAGCATACTCAATGGGTAATCCGGCCCTGTTCAGGTATGATCCCTTCTCTCATGACCCCCCCCCCCCCCACTTTCCTCCTCAATAATTTTTATGATCTTGTAGCAGTTACGGTATATTTGGATTCCATAAATTAACTATTTACAAACATAGGTGCTCCTTAGACTGCTTTTCAAGACGAGGAAGGCTTTTTGAAAGGGGGGAGGGGGTTCGACTACGAGTGTAAAAAATTACGCACACACAATTCACACATTTTTCTATAAACCATTTTTTGATTTTGAGTTTTCTTTTATTATGGGTTTGGGTCAACTACCCCTTCCACCTTTACCTTAATCAGGCTCGTTGTGACTCCCCTTTCCCTTGCTCTCCATGCATATGGATTAGCGCACATATTTACAAAACGGCTGCATATTTTTCTGCCAAGGAGGAACGTCTGAGCACATAGAATATTGTGTGCATACTTTATTATTATTATAAAATAAACTAGTAAGACCAATGGCATGGGCGTCGGCAAGGGGGGTCAAACGGGTCACTTGACCCCCCCCCTGGAAAATGTGACCTTTTTAAAAAAAAAAAAATTAGGCATCATATACAAAAAATGTCACCTGCCCCTTTTTCGGAAGTAAAGTAATTTATGTATTTTAACATACTGCAACAACTCGCTGTAAAATTTCTGTAAAAAAAAAAAACAAGATTATTTTCATAATTGGTAGCATGTTTCAACCAAAGACGAATTAAAGGGCAGGGGCGTAAGGGGAGACCACCCTCTCGTTAAAAAAAAAAAAAAAAACAGTTTAAAAAACCCTATTTTACTTCCATGAAATGGATGTGTTTGTGAATCTTGCAACTAACCTCGGCCCTGCCCCCCCCCTCCCCCCCCCCACACACAAACAAAATTGCATTAATCCTTCGCAGATTTCAACACATGCCTGGCATATTTACAGAAAATCGATACATTTTCATATTTTATCTCGTAATCTTATTTGTTCTAACATTAATATTTAAGATACATGCTTCGCCTGAATTGTACTTTTATCATTTCAAGTTTCTTATCAGTTTATTTGACCCACATAGTTCAATAGTTTTATTTTTACATTCTATAATTTTATTGTCAAGCGTATTTAAAGATTGATTATCAACAAACTAGATTCTACCCACGACTTCGTCCACTTCGGCTTTAGAATTAGGTCCAGAGAGAAATGAAGCATGTATGAATAACAAAAAAGAATCAGTTTGATGACACTAGCACTAAAACCAAAATGGCAGTAAAAAATCTTTAAACTCGCTTCTGTATTTACAGAGATATCCATATATCGAAATGTATTAGAATATTTTTGAGTGTTCTTGTAAAAGAACTATTTATGCTATATGCATAAAAGGTATCCTATAATACTCAGGAGTAGTGCAGCTTTGTATTAGTGAAAAAAGTTTTAGAATCGGTTCAGTAGTTACAGAGATACCCGAAGAGCGTAATGTAATTCTTATGACAGTCCCTGTAAAAGAACTATTTACGAAATATGCATAAAAGGTAGCCTATAATACTCAGGATTAGTGTAGCTCTCTAACAGGGAAAAAAGTTTTAGAATCGGTTCAGTTAGTTACAAAGATGCCCATAGAGCGTAATGTATTAGAATTATTTTGAATGTCTCTGTAAAAGAACTATTTGTGCTATATGCATGAAAGTTTGCCTGTATGTTAATCCAGGGTATCAGCTATCTTCATTCCAAATTTTATCCAAATCCTTTTAGCCGTTTTCGCATGATTGTGTTACAAATATCCAAACACACAAACATACACATTTTTAATAATAGTAGGATTTGAAAATTTATGAACTTCAAGAAACACGTTTGACTTAATTCTATTTTATGCTTTTTATTTTGGCGTAAAACTGACGTAATTTTCATGTCATTTCATGTTTTTCAAATGCTTGCGATTCTGCAAATAGCATTTATGCTTTATTTCAAAAGCATTGATCAATGTATTAACGACATTAACAATTCTACTGCATACAACATTCTCCAATCTAGCAGATGAGATGTTGCTGCGAAAGTACAAATATTGCATTGTGTATATTTTGGCAAATCAGCACTGCTGATAATTAAAGAATTTCTAGGCTTCTCCTTCTCAGTCCTACAAGAATTTTATGGAAAGACGCTTGCTCATTCCGTTATAGTAAAATGTTCCCATGTCGGACCGAACATGGAAAAACTAATAGAACACTCCAACAAATAACCGTACAATTGCTGGAAATTTTCTGTAAAATTTTACGGAAATACCTCGTTTATATTCGAATACAGGATAATTTCTGTATATCAAGGGCCAGCGTCTCACTGGTACAAAATTTCTAGTGGAATTTACAGGAATAATATTCCGTAAATAGCAATGGCGTCCCAGTAGCCAGTACATTTGCAGCGTTTTCACGAAATCATTGTTATTATTACTTCCTTGTACGTAGTATAAGGAAGTAATGTGATCCCGAAAAATTTTGGGGGCCAAATTTCGACATAAAAACCGATTTTGACTACCTCTAAATTTAATTTAAAAATTTTTTTCGATGCATCACATCGTAGGCTAGCATGCACGATCATATTAACGCGTCTGCAACTCATTTTGACCAGTGGCGAGTCTACTGTGGCCAGTTTTTCCATGCCGTCTGTACGTACGTACGTATGTATGTAACTCGCATATCTCAAAAACTATTGGTCGTAGAATGTTGAGATTTGATATTTAGGATTGTTCGATGATCTAGTTGTGCACCTCCCCTTTTGGTAGCAATCGAATGGATAGTTTATGTACAGGACCGCCCAAAAGATTCGAAATACATTACGCTCTATGGGCCGAAATTCATTAAACTCGCCTAACTCAAAAGCTATTAGGCGTAGAATGCCGAAACTTCATATTTTGGATAGTTGTAACATCTAGTTGTGCACCTCCCCTTTTGGTTCCATTCGACTGGATAGTTTATCTACAGGACTGCCCAAAACATTCGAAATACATTACACTCAATGGGCCGAAATTCATTAAACTCGCATATCTCAAAAACTGTTAGGCGTTGAATGTTGAAACTTTATATTTAGGATTGTTGTAACATCTAGTTGTGCACCTTCCCTTTCGGTTCCATTCGACTGCATAGTTTATCTACAGGACCGCCCAAAAGATTCGAAATACATTACGCTCTATGGGCCGAAATTCATCAAAGCGTTTTTTAGAGGTATTGGGCTATTTCAAACGACTCAGAAGTGATATATGCTGTAAAGAGCTAGAAAATGAATTTCTCCATTAAAAAAAGTGTCTTTATCATTTATAGTTCTGCTACAGGAACACTCAAAAGATTTCCAATACATTACGGTCAATAGCAATTTTAGAGGCATTCATCCATTTCAAGCACAATACCGTCCTACCACATAAGTTAGGTAATGGTCCGACCACGGTCACGTGCCTCCCTCAAGAACTATGCCAAAAGTCGCCAAGCTTGGCGACTTTTGGTGTACGTGTGTGCATATTTAACTCTCAAATCTCAAAAACTATTATGAAATTTCATATATAAGAATGCTGTAACATCTAGTTGTGCATCTCGATTTTTGGTTCCAATCTACTGGAGAGTTTATTTACAGGACCACCGAAAAGAATTTCAGTACCTTAATGTCTATGGACATCTTCATTATAATACAACTGTAGACAGTCATTGTTTGGTACATGCACAAAATCTCGCCGTCTGTCCTCGACCTTGGCGAGTTTTGGCGAAATATCGCCAAATTTGGCGATAGTCAGTCATTTGGTCGATGCCCAAAGTATCTCCATTTGTCATCGTTCTTGGCGAGTTTTGGCGAAATATCGCCAAATTTGGCGATAATCTCTCATTGTTCGGTTTATGCTTAAAATCTCGCCAAATGTCGTCGACATTGACGAGTTTCGCAGAAATATCGCCAAATTTGGCGCCAAAAATTATTTCCTATTTTGTACAACTCTAAAACTTTAACCCGTAGATTTTTTAACTTTGTATTTAGAACTATTGTAATATCTAACTGTTTTCAATATCTTTTTTGACAGCAATCGACTGAGAATTTATTTACATGGTGAGCCAAATGACTTTGAATACATTGAGGTGTATAGATGCATTCAATTCATTGAAAGTCTGTGGTCAATGACTACTTTGGCTATCCCCAAAATCTCGCAGACTATCTCAAGTTTGTCGGCTTTTGGTGAAATATCGCCAAATAAAGTGTCAGAAGGAAATCTTTCAAATTGAACTCAGCTTGGCGATATCGAAATATTTGGCTAGAAATCGCTAAACCTTACTATTATTGATATTTTATCTCTTTCAAACAAATAAATTTAGAGGAAGTGCGTCGAAAATATTTTTGATCTAATGGACGTGCAAGGAAGTCATGTGTTGGACACATCAGCCGATCCTTCAATGTGAATTTTATTACGTTTTACGAGTGTAACTTGATACGTTCATTACAAATATGTACGTTACGTTTATGTAAGTAAGGAATATCTTCTAAACTTTATTTTTGCAGAAATTCTACTTTAACCTGAAACATAATAAAGCCATTCTTTCCTTTCTTTCAAATATATTTCAAAGAGACTTTCTAGTAATTAGAATAAACTTACTTCAAAATAAACATACCGTGTATAACTTATACTCGGTTCATACTCTCAAAAATGCATTTACAAAAGTTATATAAAAATACAGGAAATACGCTGATACACATAAGAAAATCTTGCGAAATTTTACAGGTTTATCTACACTGCAAAAAAAAGTCTGTTAAACTGACAGAAAAAAACTGTCAGCCAGGACGCCAGTTTATTTCCGTTTATTTTACAGAAATCTTCTGTATTTTTTCCTGTATATGGAAAATTTCTTTAAAATAAACTGAGAATCTGTAAAATTTACGGAAGACTTCTGTAGAAAAAACGGAAATAAACTGGCGTCCTGGATGACAACATTTTTCTGTAAATTTAACAGACTTTTTTTGCAGTGTATACATCAGCTTGAAATCATTATAGAAGCAATTTACTTTCATTTACACTTCTTAGAAATTAAAGTTTATGTTCGAGCAAAATTACAATAACTTATAGAATTCTTATTCAAATGAATATGTGTCTCATGCTTAGTTCATACTCTTAGAAATGCATAATTAGATTTCTTAAAGAAGACTCAATCACTGACACTCCTCGTTTTTGTCAAGTTTGTGGATTGTGCTAGCTGCATTTTTTTGCAATTTCATTCAAAAATTAATTTGAAACTTCCGGAGACTTAATCTGTATTTGGACTTTTTTTTTTTTTTTACAGAATTGTCATCATGCAATTTAGTATTATATATAATCAACAAAAGCGGGCTCCTTTACGAGGTGGGGCCCTGGGGATTTTTCTCTGCTCCCCCCGCCCTCTCTCTGAGCCACTGATCGTACGTGATATTGGCATCATTTTGACGTCATGAACAGGAAACAATTTGCAGAACTTGGAACTTGATATTTTATAGCTTTCAAGCA
The DNA here is from genome assembly GCA_038373885.1 of Cheiracanthium punctorium. Classification (NCBI taxonomy): domain Eukaryota; kingdom Metazoa; phylum Arthropoda; class Arachnida; order Araneae; family Cheiracanthiidae; genus Cheiracanthium; species Cheiracanthium punctorium. The sequence continues at coordinate 163,486 of JAWZYV010011828.1, forward strand.
AATAAGTTTAGAGGAAGTGCGTAAAAAACATTTTTGATTTAATAGACGTGCAAGGAAGTCATGTGTTGGACACATCAGATTTTTATTATTATTATTTTACAGTGAGGGTTATGACGCATGTTCTGTGATGGTTGAAAAAGAAGGTGGCGTGCAAGCAATCATCAAACGTATCTACTTAACAACTGCATATTTTCACTGTGCATCACGCTAATTAAACTTTCAAACTACAGCCTTTAAATTATGTAAAACTCCCTACATCATTTGACCGATATTTTTTAATAACCTTTTTTGTACAATTGTAATCTTATTTGCTTTAAAATTAACTTCTACATTTTTCAATTTAACAAAACAGTTTTATTCTTCGCCTGAATCAACATTTTATCATTTCACGTTTCAATTAGTTTATTAAACTAGTATACTATGAACGCTCTCTGATGTGAACACCCCGGTATTATGAACATATTCCGACATTCCCAGCGAAACTCCGTAGACTTAACATAAGATGAACTTTTTGCATTCTGAACACCCTCTAATTTGAGCATCCCAGCATTATGAACGCTACTTTTGACCCCATTGTACCTGTACTTGTATATAAATGAGGTTTATTTCATTTTTAATTGAAATTCGGAAAATTCCCCAAGAGTGCAAATTCGGAGAGAGTTACGCTGCATAAGCATACACAATGCAAGTACTGTATTGTACTGTTTATTAAGGCAAAGGTGCTCGAGGGCTATTTGACTAAGGAGCGGTGCTTTGGGCGGAGGACTTTTTAAGGGGTTCTTGCGCTTATTCAACTTCTGGAGAAAACCGTTTAAAACGCAACCGTTAGACTTATGGCGGCGCAATTGTCCTGAACCCGGGAAATTCACACTTCAGCCATCTACCATACTCAGTGACTATATCCACTCGGCCATAAAAGTGCCCATGCATAAAGCAAGAACAGACTAAAATTACTTTTTTTCGTATAATGTACCGATTATGGAATATGTTTAAAGTAATGCAGTACACGCTTAATTCAAAGGAGCGAAAATAACGATCAAGGAGGGAGTGAAAGAAAAATTGTCGGTTTCGACCTTTTTACATCGAAACCCACAGTATTAACGCAAAAATGCTCTTTAAATACTCCTTTCCCGCGAAATCCACACCCTGTCTTCTGTTTCCCAAAATACTGATAACGTTCGCCCGGAAAATTTTGCTCCGCTCAGTGATCGGAAAACGCTCGTAAAGGAGAAGTGCACTTTCAAGTACGGAAAGGATCGAAAATTCACTCCGACTGATCGAATTTCGCTCGTTTGAATTAAGTGTGCCTAGCATTATGTAATTTACTCACTCTATATACAATATACCGATTTTGCTTCACCTTACTTTTTGTCCTGCTCTGCTTCCCACTTCTTCATAGAAGTACTAGTGGATTAACTGATGTCACTTTTTTTTCCGGGGGGGGGGGGGTATGTGTTGCCCTGTTACTTGTCATAAAAAAAAATTGATTTAAAAGTTTTCAAGAAATGTAGTATAATTGTATAATTTTGTTGTTTTGTTTTGTAAAAATCTTTTAAGTAAAATAAAAAGCCACCCGTGCTCGATTGAATACGACACCGGACACTGGTAGATCGCTTAAGTGGAAAAGTCCAGGGGCTCTACCACGGTAGTATCGGAAAGCTTTCCGTACCGGCTAAATTAAGCCTTCCCGACTCATGACGCTACATTCCGAGAAATATCAGATGTGTCTTATTCTGAAGGTTCCGGAATCGTTCCGATGTCGTATTCACTATCGAAAATAATGCTATTTTTTCCGGCACGTCAGATGAAGGTGAAAATTTGCATTCCGATAACGAAGAGTAGAAGATAGATGGGTGCTTTATAGTGTGTATTATGGAGTGTTAAGCACTCCCACAAAAGAAACCCTTTCCCTGGTAAGGCTCACTCTCCCTCCCTGTTAAAAAGCACACTCCTTCCTTCATCGATTTCTCCCTATCCCTCAGAAATTCTGAAACAATGCATTTGTTTAAGAAAAAGGAGAAGAATCCGTGTGTTTCGATTGGTTTATCGGTCCCAGTGTCGAGATTGACCTAGCAGGTACAAAAATACTCACTTCTTTTATTCGACACTCATCGTGCAAGCCCCAAATGGAGGGTCGCGGCTATTTATCCGTGGAATTGGACTATCAGGGAGACAGAACTATCCGTCACTGTTATTCTCCGATAACATCGTGGTAGAGCCCCTGAATTCTGGCCTACCGCACGGCTGTCGATCTAACGGTGAGGACTTTTGAGCGGTTTTCTCCACGTGAATACACATTGGAACCGATTAGTATGTCCTCTTCTCAAGGCATTCCTACCAGTGACAGAGAGTTCTAATGTGCTTTGCCTTAAAAAAAATAATAACAGAAAAAGGGGGTACATTATATGTTTGACTGAATTTAATTTAATTTAATCGAGAATAGCCACTAAATCTTAAGTCAGAGATCCTTCATCTGGGTAATCAGCATGGCTTATTAGATTAATATACAGTCTACCGTTGTTGTTGTTACTAATTCCCTCTGGCAACCGCAGAAAGGAGCCAGATCCTCCATATAGAACGGCGATGATCGAAAGAGAGTGGCTTCCAATTTAATGAGCCCCAGTAGATGGAAGACCGATTTAGCTCGGGGTCTCCAATCTCGGGGACCGATTTAGGTCGAGTGTAACAAAAACCAGATAAGAGACTTAGCACCTGGATCGGCTCAGAGGAATTGTTTGAACACCGAGGACGTTGGAGTCACGAACAGATTTTACGTGCACGGCCTCCTATTTGCGTACACAGTTTCACAGCAGTCCAGCCGAGAGAGGGTGTGGAAGTCTCAAGCTCTATCCCAAGCCAGTGCTGCTTCACATTCCGTTTTCTTATGGCAAAGGACTTTAGAAACTAGGCCGCATTTTGTCGGGGAGGACAAAAGCAGTTCTACCAATTTTTCTGTTATTGGCCATCGAAATTTTCACGACGAATTTATATGCCCACCACGAAATGTATATATATCCCAATAATTTTGCTTCAGATCTATTTTATCACTTATTTCCCCTTCCCCCCCCCGCCCACTGCCTGCTAGTATTTCCACAGTTTGACCCACCCTGGAAATTTTTCTGGCGACGCCCATGACCAATGGTCTTCTAAAGAGAAATTCTCTTTCAGCAGCACAATGTGGTTTGCATGCACATGATCAAGGCCTTTCTGAATTTTGGTCCCTTGTTCAAGCTCGACTTGGGCCCTCTATTTTTGGGGGGGGGGGGCGGGAGATGGTTAATCTAGGCCCCTATTTTGGGCCCTTTTCCGAGCTCGAATCGGGCCCTCTTTTTTTAAGGGGGGGGTAGTGGTTAATCTAGGCCCCTTGGTCGAAGACCATTTGGGGGGGGGGTCGTGACCCCCGTGAACCCCCCCCCCCTGGAACCGCCACTGTGTATATTTCTTGTCCAACTCATCCATAATACATCCATGTCTATACATAGACATCCATAAGACATCTATTTATGGACATAATCTGGAAAATCCAGAATACGTCCATGAATAGACCAAAACTAGACTTAGAATATCCAGAATATGTCCATTAATGGACGTATTCCAGATGATACACACTATGTCAGTGATACGACATAAAATAGATGTGTGTATATGTCCAGAAGTGTGAAGGTCTCGGGTTTGGGCCCCGTCGCGCGGCTGTCGTTCTAGCCACGTCCAATTCCCGGTAATCTCTCACAGCTATCAGGTGCCGAGTTCTTTTTTTTTTTTTGTTGTTGTTGTTGCAGCCTGAAGTCCCATGTCCTTTTTTTTATCATTGTAGCGGTAGGATTCACATTCAAGCCTAGCCACGTCTAATTCTCAGTAACCTCTGTACGCTATCATGTGCCTACTTCATTTTTTTTCGTTGCAGCGGGAAGTCCCATGTCCTTTTTTTTATCATTGAAGCGTGAGGATTCACATTCCTTCCCTTTACAATCTATATATAAGGTCAATGGGCATTTCCCTTCCGTTGCACGGGCAACGCCGGGCCATGCTGCTAGTCATTCTATAATTTAAATAGAGTGAAAAAAATGTAAATGATGACTAAATTAATTTTTTGTCTTATCTAAATATACTTATGATAACTATATTATAATTACAGCATGTATTTTACAGTCACAGATGAAAATGCTAAACATTAATAAAAGACGTAGGGCAGAAACTTAGATTATATACATTTTCAATATAAAGTGGAATTTATTTTTAACTCAGTAATATATTTTTTGTATTTTAACTATTTAAAATAACGATTTTTTCTTATTCTCTTATAATTTTTTTTTCATTCTATTTAAAATACATAGGCTGATATGTATTTTTATATATTTTTTAATTTATACTATAATAACTCAGGACTTATTGCTAGTTTTGAATGAACATAATAATTAGACTAAACAGTAATGTTTACTTTCACTATTAAACTGCTTACAGTTTTGCAGTTTCAAGCTGGAAATTAATTAACATATTTAAATATTCATAAATATGTTTATGCAGAAATATTAAATTTTCGGTTCTTCATTTAATCCAAGAAAAAATTCTTCTAAACTTTGTGATGTAAAAGTCATGTTTCTGATTAAGTTTCCCCTGTTCTGACCCTCAAAAGTCCCTGTTAAGTACACAAAACTTTTTATGAATGAAACAAGCCAGATACCAATGGTCCACAAAAAGGGATTCAACATAATCAAGTAACAATGAAAATCAATCAATATGAAATAGTATTTGTTGGGTTATTCTTAGAGGTATGCTAATGTTTATTTAGTAATGTTAATCCTGAAAAGTGAAACGTAATACAAAAATTATTAAGTTTCATGAGGTAAAAGATTTTTTTTTAAATGTACTAATCTATAAATATAAAAATTATTTTTTAAAAACTCGTTTGTAGACATAAATTAGATATAAAAGGGGTGAAAACATTTTTTAAAAAAAGAAATGCAAGAAAAGTAAGAAAATCTGAAACACTTTCAGATTTTAAATACGCACCAAAGTGCTATATATTAAAAGCATATCATGGTTTATGCGTCGTCCCTATTTTTCTTCCTTATTCCATTAACTTGGAGAGTGTATCATTATTCATGACTGTGCCGTATTTTTCTTCCTTGTTTCATAAAACCCATCTTTGGAATCGAAATCTATCTTAAAATCGCCTATTTGAACTATTTTACAATCGTTGCCAAGTATATTACAACTATACTTCACCGTCTTAAATATTGTTTCGAATGTCCATCAGAATCCATGAGTGTGCCGTGTTTCTCTTTCTGGGTTGATTCCTACTTTAACGCCCCGACTCTCGCCAAGGTGGCGATCATTAAACATATGGAGGTACTACGACGATTTTTTATATTTATGTGGCAATCGTAATTTAGAATTAAAATGGCGATTTAGCACAACAGTAAGTAAAGCATTCCGTTACATTTTTATTTATTTTGGGTTGCCAATTAATGTAGTTTTAATAATTAAGTGTCTTCAAATTCCTTAACAGGTGCGTTTATCGCTAATTTGTTCACTTTAGTTTTCATATAGTTCTTTTGGGAGCGTTGAAACTTGTCCATATGTCCTAGAGACCCATGACTGCAAAGCTCGCCAAAGTGCGGGATTTTTTAGGTTACCGAGAGCGGGGGCGTTAAAATAGGAATCAACTCTTACTTGTCCGTAAAACACATCTTTGGAATCGAAATCTATCTTAAAATCAACTACTGAAACTGTTTTACAATCTTCTGAAGGCATATTCCAACTATATCCCGTAGACATTTTAAATACTGTTTGGAATGGGCATCATAATCCATGAGTGTACCGTGTTTTCCTTCCTTGTTCCATAAAACACTTCTTCGGAATAGAAATCTACATTGAAATTGCCTACCAAAACTGTTTAACAATTTTCGCCAGGCATAGTCAAACCATACTTCACCTTTATAAATACCATTTGGAAAGTGTATCATAATCTATGAGTGTACCGTATTTGTCTTCTCTGTTCTATAAAACACTTCTTCGGAATTAAAATCTATATTAAAATCGCCTACTAAAACTATTTTACAATATTCGCCAGGCGTTTTCTAACTATACTCGAAATATATTTATAATAAATTGTCGCGTTTTGGCACCAAATTTAGCGATCAATTATCAAAAATTGCAAACCTTGTGCTACTTTCAACAGTTTATTAACGCCCCCCCCCTCTCCACGTTATCTGGCAAACACATTTCAAAAGTGACTCGACGCGAAAATTGTACCAAAATCGTGTCTACACAAAAAGCAAGGTTGAAATTAACAGCACTCTGGTGCTAATAATTTTACTTTAAACATAAATTAACGTTTATTTTTTAGACATAATTTACAATTAGAGAATCTCTACTTATTATAAAAGAAGGTGTCTGTGTGTGTGTGTGTGTGTGTGTGTGTGTGGGTGTGTGTGTGTGTCTGTCTGCAGCGTTACGGACAAACGGCTACACCTAGAAACACCAAATTTGGTATTCGGGAAGATGTAAATATGTAGTTGTGCACCTCGAAGCGATTTTTTCAAAATTCGACCTAGATTTTTTTTTATTTTATGTTTTATGCGATTTTTGGCATTTTTTTCTCACCTAATTCGTAATAACGGCGGAAATTACGCTCGCAGCAAAACGGCATTTGTATCATCGGATAGAGGAGAAAATTTTCTTTTAAAAACAGTTTGTTCTGAATACTTAACCTGATTTACCGATTTTTAGGAATTTTTTTACTAAACATCTGCTTCGCGATTTTTTTTCGTAAAATAATTTTAAAACTGTCGCATCTTAAATTCTATCCGTCATAACTTTTAGATATTTTGACAAATCGTGAAACATTCTTTTCTCCCTCTTTTAAAATAAAAACGAAAAAATTATGTAAATTAGATGATTTTTTACGAATTTTAATGCAGCCTAATGTTTAGAATTTAATAGCATCAACGCGATCTTACGCCATTCATTACATTGCGATCACGGCACGAGAATTTATGTTCGGCTGTTGCCACAGAAAGGATTAGAAAAAAGGGTTTTTTCAACCAATCGAGTTTTTAAATGGGATATCAGAATTTCAATTCGCAAGTGAGGATCTATGACGTCAAATGCTTTAAGATACCTAAAAATTACGCCATAATTTTAACTCATTTATTCCAGCTCTATTTTCAACACAGGGAGACGATATTTTGATTAAAATTTACTGTAGAAATAAACTAAGAAATTCACGATTATTATTATTAGAAGTGGTATTTTAATCCGGTGCTTATTTAAAAATTGAAATGTTTTCACGGCGCTGAAAATGTTCATTTTAAAAGTTACAAAGTTCGTTTCAAAGCGCGATATATTAAAATTTTTCTATTTATTATTTTTATTTTTGGCATTTAATTTAGCGCAGGCGTTGCCTAACATACGCATGCAGGTTGCGAGTATAGTTTTATTTTAACGTTGAATTACGTTCCTCCATAAAGGTCACGCAAAGTTTTAATGATACCGTTTGAAAACAATTATGCGAAATATCGAAAGTAACTCCGAAATTAATCTACCGGGGTATCCTTTACGGCAGTCAAACAGTGACGTCATAAATTAAAAAAAATGTGTGAAATTTGTAAACTCTGCAACTCTAACGCCCTGTCACAATTAAAATGGGAATAAGTAGCTCCTCGAGATTACACAGTTTGATGTTTTTCAGGAGACAGGACTATGGAGGATATAAAAGATATCGCTATTGGATATTTAAAATGGCACCCCTTGGATATTTTCTCCCCACAGTAAGATGAAATGGTTTACGGCGCTAAATACGCCAATCTTATAAAACTATGTATAAATTAAATATATATGGAGAGTTTCCTTAATGGCAACCATTATGTGAAATGATTATTATTTATGCTAATGCGTAAATTGCAAAGAATCGCCACAGAATCAAAAGATCCCATTGAGGCCAAATAATCTAAGCTGTTTCTTTTAAGGGAGCCTTGAAGAGGGAGAAGCGAGTATAGATAGTATTAATGTACGTAATAGGTAGTATTATTAGATTTGTAAAGATAGTATGAATAAATCGCAATGTACCACGTTAATAAATATTTCATGAAATTAAAAGTGTTTATCCGTTTTCAACGGTTGTCTTACAACCAACTAAACGAAAAGTAATTCTAATTTGCGTTAATATATCCCGCAGTCATTTCAACAGAGGGGATTACTTGAACTTTTTTAAAAATGAAATTCTGTTTTGTCACATGCAGATATGATTTTAGTAGTAAAATATTCCTTTCTTCCCGTATGAAGAGCCGGTGCGCAGCTATTTTAAAAACATCTCTTGAAAATAGCATAAATGAATTCAGAAGACCTCAAAACGTGTAAATACACCAAAATCTCGAAGTCGAATTTTTTTCATGATTGCAATACTTTCCTTATATGGTACATTTTCGGAAAGAAATAAATGGTGCTCCATTTCATGTAGTGTCTTAGGTATTTAATGCTACAACTTGAGCCTAAAAAACAGTATGATGTAGAAATAAGACATTTTGAAAGCCAGGAGTTCTCTGCAAACTATTAAGCTTTCCACTTTTTTAATAGTGAATGACACTGACGTAGTTTTTTGAGTCATTATACTGCAATGATCAGGTTAGTACTCATGACACAAACTTTACATTAAGAGTCAAATAATTGTGCTCTTTTTTTTTTAAATTCCACATCACGAATAATTTCGAATTACACATGTAAGGAAAATTTTCGTTTCCTACTGTGCGAAGAACGGGCACGCAGCTAGTAAGTAATAAGGCGCAGTGGATTTTAATTCCATTTTCGACGCCCGTATTTGTACCAGGCCTCGAAAAATCTTAAAATTTTTACATGCCTTTCGGGCATGTTAAATCAAAAGGATAATATTGCCCGATTAAAATATTGACATGCCCAAATATCTGTAATTGCATATTTACAAAAACAGTAACATATACCAAAATTAGAATATTGCACACATATCACTAAAAAATTACTTTTAGTTACAGACAAGTGCATTCCACTTGCCTTGTTCCTTTTGCGCTAAATAGCCAATGTTCAATCACTTGCTGATGAATCAAAGTCTTTTGATTCAACACCATCAACGGTTATTCACATTAAACAATCCATCGTTTCAGATGACAGCACCGCATCGGAATTGATATTTTATGCGTTCATTGCACTGAAATTACTCTCTCACAAGGAGATGCACTGGCAGAGAAACACAGAGCAATATTTTTATGAGTAGGGGAATGTTTGTTAATTTGCCTGTTACTCGTTAGGTTATATTTACATGCCCGGTCGGGGATGTAAGGGCGGGAAATGCATGCCCGATTTGAATTTTTGCATGCCCCGGGCATGTCCGGCAATATAATTTTCGAGCCCTGATTTGTACGAAGCTTCGTTTTCGATGGTCACTGTAATTAAAGGCAATTGAAAAAAAAAAAAAATCAACGTTGTAAAGGAAGTGAGGAGTGCTTTGTCGTGTCCAGTTCAATTCCACGATTTGAGAAAAAAGCCTTTTTGCAGGCTCATCCATCACATTAATTATCGATTAAATGTTATAAAGTAAAAACATGTTAAAAAAATGAAGGTACACAAGTTATATTTACTTTTAGATTTTACGTAACGATTAGTCGTACTTTTACATAGGGTAGGCCCGCCATGAAACATATTCTATAAAAAGTGCCATGACTCAGAAAAAGCTGGGAAACTACTCTTATATTATAAAATAAAGTAATGTCATCGAAGTATTTCATTCCAGTCACCACTCTTCGAGCGTTCTCTGTGGTGTCACTTTGTGAGCTCAGGCAAAATTTGTGCAAATACCACTTCTAGTACAGAATAAAAGAATCAGATTTGTTCCTGCTTGGACTTCATCAATTAGTCCGTTCCCCATCCAGACACTAAGCTCGAATCTTTAGAATGAAATTAATTCAAACTAATATTCAAAAATGTTTAACCGTTGTTCAAATCTCCCCCTGTTATTATTAACAAATAACAGTAAAATTCATTATAATAATTTACAAATACTGTTTTATTATTCATAGACTGTTAGATAATCAAAAATACAAATAAATAGTAAATTTAAAATAAAGTATTTTTTCCTAAACAAGAATTATCAGATAGTTCTAATACTTTTACTTCAATCGGAACGTTTGCAATATTTTAATACAGCAACCAAGCAGCTGTAATGTAATATTGATTGATCAAAGTGATTAAGTAAAACATTAATTACTGCAAAAAAAGTGTGCATAGAACGCTCAATGTAAAGGTATTTCTCTATTCTAAAAAAAAGTAACTGACGCTGCCGCTGTCAAGAGCTTGTTCGGCTATCTTCTCCGCAACCATGGGGATATGAGTTTCGACGAAGGTGTTCACGTATTCGGAAAAAATTCCGGAGAACCTGATAAGCTGACTTAAATTCCGAAATTCCAATTATTTTAGAAGATATTAATAAAAAATTGAAAAAAATTAGCTGAATGGTTGCCAGATTTGGCATAAAATCATTCATTCCTTTGCAACGAAGCAATACCAAGTGTGGAATCGCGTGAAATTCACAAACATGACATAGAATTACACCCATTTTACGCCAAATTACAAAGTATGTGAAAAAATAAATATCAAAGTGTCTTACACAAATTTCATTATTTCACATTTTCGAATAAGTTCGCTTAGATAACAGGAGTTTAGAATTACTGATTATTCGTTTTCCCAAAACAAAATAACTAATTGCAACTGATTTAAAATACGGCATTTTGGCATCAGGTACGATCTGGCAAAAGGATATCTCTCCAAGCAGGGTGAATTTAAACCGTGTGTTCCAAATGTTAGTACCCCTACCCAATATCTTGAAAATGAAAAATAATTAAAATGCAGATTATAGTAAAGCCGGTTAGATTTAGCTAGGGTATTTGTTACCAGTAGAAATATATGGTGGCGTTAACTATGCCATTGTAGCAGGTATAGTACAGATTGGATATTTGCCTGCCCGACGAGATGATATATTTCGTGGTGCTAAATACACCAATCTGGAAAGGATTTTGTATATGAATATATGGATAACGGTTTTCCAGGTAACCTTACATGAGCAGTAATTATCGTTTATGAGTATGTGTAAATCGCCAAATAATGAAATGTCGCCATTGGTGGCAAGCTGTTCTAGCTCTTTTGTAGTTTTCATCAAAGGAAACATATGGAGAACTGTTTTCTTCGAACTAATTATTAACTACTAGCTGCGTGCCCGTTCTTCGCACGGTAGAAAACGGAAATTTTCCTCACATGTGTAATTCGAATTAATTCCAGGGATGTGGAATCTAGAAAAGCAAAAATATTTCACTCTTGACTTAAAGTTTGCGTCATATGCACTAACATGAGATCATTGCAATATAATGACACACACACACAAAAAAAAAAAAAAAAAACTATGTCGGCTTCATTCGCTATCCAAAAAGTGAAAAGTTTGACCGTTCGCAGTGAACTTCTCACTTTCAAAATGTCTTATTTCCACATCATGCTGCTTTTTAGGTTCACGTTTTAGCGATAAATACCTCAGACACTACATGAAACGGATTTTTTTTTTTTTTTGTAAATTTTAAATTACGTCACCCTCTCTTGTAACCCTTTACAAAAAGAAAAGAGATCAGACTGCGCTGTTTATAGAGGCTTTAAATTTGTTTTTCTAGATTACGAATTTAATTTTTCTTTTCACAAATAAATCAAGTATTTATAAGCGGAAATCGAGCCAAGCAAAGAAATCGTCTGGGTGGACATAAGAATATCTATGTACACAAAACGAAATCTTTTGAATGCGAAACTTTTTTTCACATTTTCAGAAGAGCGCTCGTTGTAATTGCTTCACAACTGATTTTGACTTCTAGACGTACAATAACAGCATTATTTGGCGCATTTTAGCTTCAAATATAAGGCAATAAACAACAGATGTTCTAATTCGAATTTCGAAAGAATCCATCCTGGCAAATGGCCATACAAAATTTGGTAGGCCTACGATTTGGCGGAATTCAACCAACTTAAATCAATTGACTTAATTTAGTGAAAATTCTGAATTTAAAGCGTCTTAAATCGCCTGAATAACTGCATTATTTCTGCACCGAAAATTAAAATTCAACGCCCTATTTCAATAAAACCTTGTTTTTAAAAATACGCTCTCTTTAAATTGCTCCAAGCGCTAGAATCATTTTCTCAAAATCGCATATCAACCATTTTGTTTTTCACCAAATTAAAAAGTCGCACATTTTAGTCTCGGAAAATTTCGAAATCCTATTTTTCTTTTAAGTATAAAAGCTTTCATTCCTGCTCTGATTTCACATGCACACGATATTTTAATTGAAAAATAACCTTACAAATAATCTAAAAAAAAAATCGTTATTCTTTTATTTTTGCTTCAAGAGTCTGAATCATTTAATAAACATGCCAAATATGGCAACCTAGATATGCTTAAATTCTCACTCATTACACTGCGGGGTTATAATTGCGAAATGGCGAAGCGAAAAAATAAGCCTTTTGCGACACGTGTTTTATCGATATCTCCTAAAATAATTCGAATTTCGAAAAAATCGCTTCGAGGTAAGGAGGGACCCCTCCTGGAGAATTTCCATACAAAATTTGGTAGGTCTACGATGATCCGTTTCGGAGCTACGCGAGACACAGACAAACAAACAAACCAGCAAACTAACTAACGGACAGTTTACACATTGCTTTATTGATATAGATAGATACATATACGTACGTCGACAAATTACGAAAAATCAACGTGCGGGACAAATGCCCAAGGTGCTCCGTAGGTTTTACATAATTAAAAAGAGTGAGAAGTTTAAAATTTTGTGTGCAAGAAACAAGCAATGTGTAGCTCGGTAACATTCAATCTGATTCAATCTCTGGGTTTTATCTGTTGAAATTATGCCTTTTTTACGAATAAACCTCATTAGGGGCCGAATGCCTCATACGAAAAGCGAGCGTAGCGAGTCTAAGGACCTTGGAGCCTAGTACGGTAAATGAAATTTTTTTTTTTTAAGAAGTGGGCCTCAATAATGAGTTGCTCCTCGGGCCTATTAAGACCTAAATCCGCCACTGTACTGTACAGTTTATACATTATCACAATTTAATGCAGTTTAAGTAATCTAAAAAATATTTTCATATGTGAAAGAATTATAATTAAAGAAAATATAAATAAAACTGGCAAGCTTTGAAGTTGAATAAATTTCATGTGTTTACTTTTGTAAGCACAAAATCGAGGCATGAACCAAAAACAAAGACACGTACAGTAAGAGCAAGCAGGAAGTTGTTTTGGGTCTAATATGGAAACCTTTTATCTGCCCAGAATACAGATGTAGGTTTAAATGACATTAAATTATGTAAAGTATCGGTATCGGCCGATACCATAACTTAAAAGTATCGGTATCGGCGATTTCTGAAAATGAATTTATAGGTAAAGTATCGGTATCGGTCATCGGCGAAAATGTAGTATCGGTCGACCCAGCAAGGTCTCACAACCTTGCTGGTTGCGTCGTGTCTGTCTAGGCCCTCTAGACAGGGCCATCGTAATTCTAGCGGGCCTGCTTGTGTACCCGAAAGAGGCCTACGGACGTTTCCTCATTGGTTAGATTCGGCCGTTACATGACGCATCTACCCAGATAGCACAAACTTGTCCAGAACACGTCTAGAAGACGTCATATAGACAAGCTGACATGTCCATTAAACATCCAGGATCTCGCCCAATTCTCGTCCATTTTACGTCAATATGGCACTATAGGACGCCCATATGACGTCTTATAGACATGTATTTGGACGTAATAATGGACGTGTTTGTCTATTTATAGACCTTTTACGGTCGAATCCTGGACATCAACAAAAACCATTTAATAATTTTTAGCTAATTGTATGTAATGATTAATTTAAATGTATCGTTACATCTTAATAACGAATTTTGTAAAAATATTCGTACCAATCTTTTTTTTTTCAAACCAACCTTTAAGTACTTGCCCCGCTTCAGATTCGAACCCTTGATCATGGTCATGGAGTTATAGATAAGGAGAACAAATCGCCATGCTATCAAAGTACCCAGCTTCAGTTGAGGATGGGGATGGATTGATTAGGAGATTTATCTGATGCTGCCATCTAGCGGCAATAGTTGCAAACAATATTCAGGAAAACTTTCCATAAATTAGGAGTCGATCTATCGATTTTATTAATTATATATATTTCGAGATTGAAAAAATATAATAACGCTTTTAAAAATAAATAATCAAAGTTATGTATGCATATTTAAATAGTTTTTGTGGTAATCCTCAAGCTTTTTGCAGCTATTTAAAACTGCATTTTTAAGATTAATAATATATTTTTTTCTTTTAGTGCTTCATTGCACCTCATCACCAACTTTTTTTGCGACACTAGAAGAAGTTGATAGTTTTATTTAATTATTTTTATAATTTCACTATTCCTGTTATATTATTTAAAGAAGAGGTTATAAAAAAATGAGAAGTTTTGTTATCTTATATCTCATGATAATAGCACAAGTAACAAAAATATAATGGTGTTAATTTATTTGCGGCTTGAGTACTTTTAGAATATTTTTCCTATATTATCTAGTGTCACAAGAAAGTTGGTGGTGAGGTGTAACGAAGCACTAAAAGAAAAAAATTTTTATTAATCTTAAAAATGCAGTTTAAATAGCTACAAAAACCTTGAGGATCACCACAAAAACTATTTAAATATGCATACATAACTTCGATTATTTATTTTTAAAAGCGTTATTATATTTTATCAATTTCGAAATATAAATAAATAATTAATAAAATTTATACATCAACTCCTAATTTATGGAAGTTTTTTTTTGACAACTATTGCTGCTAGATGGCAGCATCAAATAATCTCCTAATCAATCCATCCCATGCCCTTCTTCAAGGTCCGTTTTCAGGGAAGGAATCCCATTGCCGATGTAGGTCCTTTTCAATCTAAGTCCATGATCATGGTCTTCACAGTAGAGTGTGCTAACCACTATACGCAGCGGAACTTGCTCTGATGCGTCAAAATGCTGAAGTAAAGATTTTTTAGTTTCGGACTGGGAACTTAGAAAAAAATATGCAGCTATTCGTTTTTGGATGTTAAGTCGCTAGAGAATTTTCCTTTTTTTGCACGTGGATATGAGTTTCTTTTTACACAATACCGCTTTTATAGGAAATAATAATACACCCTCCAAAAAAAGTATTCGAGCAAGAGAGAAATTTCCTACGTTCGTTCCGTGTATTAAAAATTATTTATCATAGAATATGAATTAGGCTATGTATAAATATGAGTTTTCATATTTCGATCAAGTTGTGCGTTTTGCAAGAACTCAATTATTATTCGCAAATGTAAAATAGGAAAATTCTCTCTTGCTCGAATACTTTTTTTGGAGGGTGTACATAAAAAGTATTTCCTCGACAAAAAAAAAAAACAAAAAATAAAAAACCTCTGGAATGTAAAAAAGTTTTTAAACTTTTGGGGTAAAATGTAATATCATTAAAAACATAAAGTATAATAAATTCATGTGTCGTAAGTACAGTATTGAGTAAAATGAAAATCAATGACAAAAAAGTAACTTTTCCATATTTTGTCCTGTGAAGAGGGAAGGAGGTAAAGGGCTCCAAAAGGAAATAGTGTTCAAGAGCGCTTTCTGCACTAGTAGCAATACTGGACACACAGTTCGTGTCTTTTGAACAGAATTTCATATATAATACATATTTTTTCTTTTTGAGAACCGAATTTTGAGGCCCCTTAGATTTCTGAGGCCCGAGGCGCGCGTCTCATGCGCCTAATGGGAAATCCGCCACTGGACAGTATTATGTAAGTACATATGTATTTACATGTTGTTCATTAAATACGTATGTACAGGGTGGCCATAATTAAACTGCAAGTGTTCAAGGGGTGCTGGAGAGAAAACTACCGAGAATATTCCAGTGAAATTTGGTATCTACACGTTTCAGAACATGCGCAAGTCAAATATGAAAAAAAAAATCGTCATTTTCACCCGATAGATGGCGCTGTACCGTATTTCAAAGCTCACCGGTGGCATATACAACTTCCAAAACCGATAGACAGAGCATAGTGGCATTCTAAGAGGCATATAAACAATATAAAACATCATTTACAGTTTATCAAAATTCCATACAATTCGCTTCAGTAATTAAATTTTTACAGTAACATGTAATCAAAAATTAACGTAAATTAAGATCACAAATTAAACAATTCATAAAGACGCTTTGGAAAACAATTAAACCATTATTTATTCTCATTGACACTCATTGGACCTCTTCTTAATCGTTTCATACGCCGGTATTCTTTCAGAGTAGCTGAATAATTGCTACCATTCTGATAGAATATCTTCACTAACAATGCACGTTCCTTCTTATTCAGAGTCATGATTGACCCATTACTCAATGTGGTCTTGTTTTTACACTGTTCGATGGGCTTAAAATTTGCATATATGACGTCCATAAGCATTGAAACACGATATAGCGCCATCTATCGGGTGAAAAATGGCGATTTTTTTTATTGCATATTTGACTTGCGCATGTTCTGAAACGTGTAGATACCAAGTTTCACTGAAATATTCCTGATAGTTTTCTCTCCAGCACCCCTTGAACACTTGCAGTTTAATTATGGCCACCCTGTACATTGGCCTCCAAAAGTTAAGGAACAACATGCTTTTCGAAGCTCATCATAAAAAAAAAATGACACTAACAATCAAATTTATAGTTTACATAAATGATAAAAATGAACTTTATGCAAATTCATGCAAAAATGATAGCTAGCAATTTTTTTTTTTTTTTGGTATAGAAAAGAACAGCCATATATGAGTGAGAGAAAAATATGCAAATATCAGGCTTCCGTAATTACGCGTGTAACTTTTGTTGATTTACAAGTTTTGTTAGTAGATTCGTTTACAATAGACAGTAGGGATTTCCGCAGTTTCTGAGAGTGGCGGAGAGTGGCACAGTGGCGGATTTAAGTCTTGAGAGGCCCGAGGCGCAACTCAAGGTGCACTCAAGCCCCTCCTCAAAAAAAAAAAAAAAAAAAAAAAACAACTTTCACTAACCCTCCACGGTTACATTGCGCGTTCTATGTACACCTTTTTTACTGTAATTAATGTTTTACTTAATCACTTTGAGTCATCAGTGTTAAGATACAACTGTCTGGTGGCTGTATTTAAAATATTGCAAACGTTCCGATTGAAGTAAAAGTATTGATAAAGTCCAAACAAATAAGAGCAAAGAAATCTTGTAAATTATGTCTAAAATATGAACGTTAGCTTATGTTTAAAATAAAATTATTTTAAAATGTTTTCACTGCTTTTATAGTTAATTTATGCCTACAAACGAGTATAAAAAATTTTTTATTTATAGATTAGTACATTTAAAAAAATCTTTAACCTCATGAAGCTTAATAATTTTTGTCTACGTTTCACTTTTCATGATTAATACTACTAAATAAACATCAGCATACCTCTAAGTATAACCCAACAAATGCAATTTCATATTGGTCAATTTTCAGTGTTCTTGATTATGTTGCATCACTTTTGTGGACCACTGGTATATCGCAAGTTTCAGTCATAAAAATTTTGTGTACTTGACAGGGACTTTTGAGAGTCAGAGCAGGGGAAACTTGATCAGAAACATGACTTTGACATCACAAAGTTTATAAGAATTTTTACTAGGATAAAATGAAGAACCAAAAATTTAACATTCCTGCAAAAGCATTTATAACTATTTAAATATGTTAATAAATTTCCCGCTTGAAACTGCAAAACTTTAAGCAGTTTAATAGTGAAAGTAAACATTACTACTTAATCTAATTATTGCGTTTATTAAAAAACTAGCAATAAGTTTAGGACTATTAGTAACGAGTAATTAGGTATGAATTTAAAAATATATAAAAATACAGGTTGTCCGAAAAGTCCTTGCCACATTTCAAAAATTCACAGAAAATCAAAAACTGTTGTTTGAATGTGCGGTTCGCACAGTAATGCTTCACGGAATCAAGAATTTATTTTCCATATTAAAACAAATTACTACCAAATGTGTTCATAGATGGCGCTGCGTCTCCAGTTTTCAGCAATGAGAACCAATAAGGAGTTCGGTGCGGGAATATTCATTCTAACAGGCAACTGCAACTGAGAAAGCGCATTGCGTAGGTTGGTATTTCGAATCAAAATCCGCAAGTGGATTTCAGAGAAGATTTCATAACATGTTTAAGAAGAACACTCCGAGTAGAAACAGCATTTTGGCCTGACATGAAAAGATTTTAGAGACTGGAAGCGTGTTAGGCAGGGAAAGAAGTGGTCGGACACGAAGATTCGAATGAGACTGTACAAGGCATTCGGGAAGCTTTCTGTGACGGTACAGCGCGACCTATGAACACAATTTGGAAGTAGTGCTGTAAAAGTAACGACAAAATGAGTATCCGTATGTATTTGTTACTCAGATGTTCTCTATTCGTTACTAAGTATTCGTTACTCGTTACTTTCGTTACTACTAATAGAATCGGTAATAGGGTGTTATATGTGCCCCATAACAACACATCCGGGACAGTGTTGTTATGGGTATATTCCGCCCATACATAAACCCATAACAAAACCTAACCAAAAAGAATTTTTTTTAGCGAAGTTGCACAAAGTTGTATTTAGAGCTTATTTTCTCTGATTTACAGATTGTTTTTATACACATTTATGGTTTTATACAATGCTAAATTATCCGAATTACGGAGTGCACATAGAAATCTTCCAAAGACATATGCCATTCTTTTTTTTTTCTCAACCCCCCCTTTTTAAAATTCTGAACGCTGGTTTAACCTGTTCATTCTTATCATAAAAAGTGTAAAGGAAAGCTTGTGACTCGTGTTTTTTCTGGGAGCGGGTTCTCGAATACTGAGATCCAGGGATTGGGCCACATATATTAAATTCACAGGGCAGGGGATCTCAGTATGATATCAACTACTTTGCGTCTCTACAAGCATAATATCTTTATTATTTGTGTGTTCTTAATTCATATCAAAAACTTCTTTTGCTGGACGATTTTTCGAAGTAAATTAAAAATTACCATATTTTAAATTAAAATTGTTTAATTCAGTGAGAATGATCTATTTTTAAGATATTTCCAGTTCTATTTCTGCACTTTTGGGATGAAAGGGGTTAGCCCCTTCTGTGGGTGCATATATGAGAGCATTCTTTAAACAAAAATTATCACTCCTTTCATACAGAAAGAATGGTTGCACCGGACTATGCGTATTCCATGAGTTCATGGAATAAAATGTACCATAAAATAGGGCAGATGGCCCCCTAAACGCCGACATTTTAGAAACATACTGAACTTTATTGAATTATTTTAATACCAGTGGCTTACGCAGGAGTGGGCATAGAAATCCCGGGTAGCTCCCAATTTTTTATATATTTTTTAAAAAATTACTTAAAAAATGTGTTTAGGTTTCCATGCTAAATATTTTTTTTAGTTCCAAATAATATTTCAAATAATAAAAATGTGTGAATTCGTTTACTTTATAAAAATATATTTTTTTAAAAGGTGTATTTAAATAATTTGTTATTTATTACTCATATTTCGATTCTAGCTAAAAAAAAGAAAAAGTTAAGTTCGCAATCCTGCTTCGAAACCACCCTGAAAGAAAGAATTCTGATTGCACCACTATTTAGTACTAAAATGTTAGAAAGCCCGAAATTAGCACCCCTTACTAACATGCTTCTCTTATATGTATTGCTCCTCTACAATTATAAGAACCCCCCCCCCCCTGCAAAAACAAGTTCAACTGCGCATAAGAACATACTATACACCGGATCCTATCCCCCCATTGTACGACCCATATCAATAGAGCAGCAGATAGTATATCCATCTCCATAACTGTAACGAAACATACGGATTCTTCCAAACCTCATCAAAACGATACCATTCGGCTCGGCACAAACGAATTGCAACCAGAACATACTACTACTCAAATACCGAAACTGATTTTTCCCTTCAAACAGCGAGAATCCATAATACTTCCGGTATCTAGTAACGGAACGGAACATACTATTACTCAAATACCGAAATACCGAAATTCATTTTCTCCCTCCGGCAGTCTTGTATTCGAAGTTCGAACCTGGTCGATCCGAAATGCACACTCAAAAGTCATTTTCCCCCTTGAAACCGCGATCCGATATCCAGTAACAAATACAGAACATATTAGTACCCGATTACTGGAACCCGTTTCCCCCTTGTTCGCCTCACCTGCCAGTCTGTATTCGAAGTTCGAAGCTGCTCGATCCGAAACAGCTTCGGATCGAGTAAGGAGTAACGATAACGATATCAACCGCAAAGTAGCAATTCGTTACTTCGAGTCTGAGTGATTATCCGTATCTTAGTACCGAATACATGCGGTTTGCTTCAGCTCTATTTGGAAGTAGGTTTTTTTTAATGGTGTCCCCCCCCTCCCCAAAAAAAAAAATCGTGAACTGTGAAGTATTATTGTGCAAATCGCATATTCATACGATGATTTGTAGCTTTTCTGTGAATTTTTTCATGGAAGACAAAAAACAATTAGCCATCGTTTACAGATATAATTAACCTGTTACTAACA
The DNA here is from genome assembly GCA_038373885.1 of Cheiracanthium punctorium. Taxonomy (NCBI): domain Eukaryota; kingdom Metazoa; phylum Arthropoda; class Arachnida; order Araneae; family Cheiracanthiidae; genus Cheiracanthium; species Cheiracanthium punctorium. The sequence continues at coordinate 184,111 of JAWZYV010011828.1, forward strand.
TCAGTAATGTAATAAGTACATTTTTCATTTAAATATACACTGAAATTAAAAAAAATTGCTTTATTTTTATTTATTTGTTTATTAAATTTTATGATTCCGATAACTCGGGTTTTCGCTAGTTCCAGGTAGGCCCAGTCCCGTACACTTCGAATTATCGGGACTCTATTGTATTCATTACAACATTTTTTGAGTGCCATCAATATTCAGAAGATGCTTATCCTCTGCTAAGAATTTCAATTAAGAATAATAGATAAGACTCCATCAAAAACTTATTTTTTTAGCACTACGGTGCTATTTCGTTCAGTCCCCTCTAGGTCAGCACTAGGGTGCTAATTCGTTAGGTTTTTGTCGACATTATTTGTAGACATGTTTTGAGACATGAACTGTCACAGTGAAGATCTTTTCAAATGTGTTTACCAGATAATGCAGAGGTGGGGGAGGGGGGATAGATTAAAATCTTGAAAGTCGCACAAGGTTTGCAATTTTTGATTATCGATTGCCAAGTTTGCTGCCAAAATATAATTTTAAAACTGAAGAAAGATTGGCGATATCTTCCGAATTTGGCTAGAAATTAGGAAAGAGTAGTTAAAATACGCCTGGCAAGATTGTAAAGTAATGTTAGTAGGCGATTTTAATATAGATTTCAATTCCAAATATGTGTTTTATGGGACAAAAAAGACAAGCATGGCACACTCATGAATTATGATGCCCATTCCAAACAGTATTTAAATTTGCTTGGCAAATTGCTTTGCTTGGCGAAGATTGTAAAACAGTTCCAGTAAGAGATTTTAAGATAGATTTCAATTCCAAAGATGAGTTTTATGGAAGAAGAAACAGTTGGCTTCTGTTTTAACGCTTCCACTCTCGCCAACCTAAGAAATCGCCGCACTTTGGTGAGTTTGCAGTCATGGGTCTCCAAGAGTTATGCACAAATTTCAACGCTCTCAAAAGAACTAGATGAAAACTAAAGTGAACAAATAAGCGATGAACGCACCAGTTACGGAATTTGAAGTGAAGACGCTTCATTATTAAAACTACTTTAATTGGCAACCCAAAATAAATAAATAAGTAATGGAATGCTGTTCTTACATGTTGTACCAAATCGCCATTTTAATTCTAAATTAAGATTGCCACATAAATACAAAAAAAAAAAAAATCGTCGTCGTATTTGCGTATGCTTAATTATCGCCACCTTGGCGGGGGAGTCGGGGGCGTTAAAGTAGAAATCAACCCGAGAACTTGGAGGAGCGAAAAGTAAATTCTCTTCTCCAAGCCCGAGAAAGTCAAACACGGCACACTTATGGATTATGATGCACATTCCAAATATAGTATTTAAAACGGTGAAGTACAGTTGGAATATGCTTGGCGGAAATTGTAAAACATTTTTAGTAGGCGATTTTAAGATAGATTTCGATTCCAAAGATGTGTAATAAGGGAGAAAAATACAGCGCACTCATGAATAATGATACACTTTCCAACTTAATGTGGAATAAGGGAAGAAAATAGGGAAGACGATGTATTATGATACGCTTTTAATATATGAGACTTTAGTGCGTATTTAAAATCTGAAAGTATATCAGATTTTCTTATCTGATGTACTTAAAGATGAAAGAAAAAAGGAAACTTTTTTTACAAGTCAATAGACTACAGCAGTCGTTTTCAACGTTTTTTATTCGCGAACCTTTTCAAAAATTAACAGGAAATTTTATTTTCCAGAACTTCTTTATATATCTCGTGAGCCCCGAGGAGTACGCGAGCCAACGGTACGGAACCATTGGTCTACAATATTGCATTGAGAAGTGAATTCGGTAATCTGACTGTTGCCCATTTTCAATATAGAAATGAAGCCTGATTTTGCGACCACTATCTTTTTTTTATATTTTTAGATAATAAGATAATGAAATTTGGTGCCAGTCAGGGTTTAATCTGTGTTAAAAATTCTATAGTAAAAAAGTTAAATCGAGAAAGAAAGCTTTAGGAAAATGCTAAAAGGTCACTAAAGCTATAAATTCAAATCGCCATTCTTCTTGACATCTTGATATGTAAAATTTTCTTTTGCGAACTTACATTTAAAAATTATCCACACTTTAAAAGGATTATCTATTTACAAAATAACTCTCAATAATGAAAAATGCAATTCTAATCTACATATATTTATCATTAAGACAAGTTCACTCTAATAAGGTCCTCTTCAATGATTTTGGAAAGTGCTAAAAAAATATACATTATTATTCTTTATTTTAATACTCTATCTACCGAGTAAAGAACTGTAAAGCAGAGTTGGGCAAAAACTAACTTTCAACTAACAACTCACAACTAAAACTAATTTAGTTAGTTGACAGGTAAATGACAACTAAACTAATAGTTGTTAGTTGTAAGGTTCAACTAACTCTGCTCAACTAAATTAGTTTTAGTTGAACAGAAAACTAAAACTAATTTAGTTGAGCCAACCTAGTTGAACCTTCAACTATCAACTATTAGTTTTAGTTGTAAAGTCAACTAACTTTGACTCAACTAAATTAGTTTTAGTTGAACAGAAAACTAAAACTGATTTAGTTGAGCCGAGTTAGTTGGACCTTCAACTAAAACTATTAGTTTTAGTTGTAGTTTTCGAATAACAATTAACAACTAACTGTAATCTAACTGTACTTAGGGGCAGAGTTGGGCATCATTATGTAAAATATTAGCTGTCATTCTGAGCTTTGTTAAGACTGTGGTTTTCAGTGGACCGTTATCTAAACCGTTATGTTTGTGACTGTTCAGTGGACCGTTATGTTTGTGAATTGTGCTGTGCGGATTGTTCAACGATGTCGTAGAAGCAATAAAATTATAAGTTTTGTCCTGACATCTGGAATAGTTTCTCAAGCTTTCTACACACCCATCAGCTCTCGTCCCATTCAGAAACGGAAGAACTCCCAAATTCACAGTAATATATATTTCATGTTTAGAAAATGAAGGTGAATAACCCTGGAAGGTGACAACCCTCACCGAGGGTGAGGGTTGTCACCTTCGACAGCTTCCCCTTTATTTAGATTCTGAAAAGAACAAAACTCTACAGAAATATGAAAAATCATAATTCGGCATAACTTAATTAATACGTCATGATCAATAATTTTAATATGGGAAAACAACGTAGTAAGTTTGATATAATACGTTTTTGGTCTCCCCATGACACAAAGGCCTTACCATGACACAGTGATTACGCCACTGATAATGGTAGATGGCCGAAGTGTGAAGGTCCCCGGTTCGGGTCCCATCGCTTGTCCGTCGATGTAACGGTCTGGAGTTTTGGTAGGTTTTCTCCAGATGTAACGTGAATACGCTTTAGAACGCCTTAGAAAGTCCTCCAAGATTCCCCATCCTTGGCAGATCGCCCTTGCGTAGCGTTGCATTATCACAGAAACAAATAATACGTTTTTGAGATGGTGTAAATAAAATTTTTGTTTCAAATAGCCGAATACTTTTAAAATATGCTTTAAAGTAACGGTTCTCAACCTTTTAACGTCGCCCCTCCCAAGAAAGACTAATTTATGGTGGCGCCCTCTCTCCCTCCTTCAGAATTTTAAGCATACATTCAGTTTTTCATTCTTCAACAATGAACATGTAGTGTAGTCGCTTTTTCTATAAAATAATGTTATCAATAAAGTTTGAGTAAACATTTTAAACGGAAATAGATATGTTCTAGAGTAAAAATAAGAATAAGTGAGATGATTTTTTTAAAACATGCATTATCACTTGCCCTTTACTGTTTTTCTAGCGCTCCCCCTGCAAACGCTCTCCGCAAAGGCGGATCCAGGGGGAGGGCGCAGGGGGCGCGCGCCCCCTCCGAGAAAAGTATATTTACACTAGATAAATGGGGCTTTCACCAATATTGAGTGTTCTGTACACTAGATAAAATGAGTATTTACGATTTGCGCCCCCTCCGAAAAAAAGTTTCTGGGTCCGCCCTTGGCTCTCCGCCTCCCTATGGGTGGCGGGGCGCCCCACCGGTTGGGAAACGCTACTTGCCTGTAGAGCGTAATGTGTTTGGGTGCTCCAGTAAAATATCTATTTAAGCTATATGCAAATTTCAATAGATTCCTGGATGTGGTATATATATATAATATAGAATAGCTAACTTACGTAATATGGAATCCCAAGATAATCCATCGAGCAAGTGGAAAGTAAACTTAAGTAGTAAGGAAATTCAGGTAGCACTTGATACCAATTAATAAACTGAAGCCGAGAACAAATTTAGAAAATGGTGGCCATAAATATTATGTAATCAGAGCCTTCAAAGTCAAAGAATGGTTATGAATTTGTTTCAAATAGCCGAATAGTAATCAATATATTTTTACCTCAGTAATTATACGGATAAGCGGAGAAAGAGACAAACCAAAATCCTTGCTGGAAAGTGCTTAAAAAATCATACTTCGTTTTTGAACTAAATAACTTCTAAATCCTTGAAAAAAAGTGCCTTAACACAATGAAACTGTTAACTAGAATGCAGAAACGTAATAACAGCCATTGGTAAAGGAGCACGAATACACAGCTTTGTTCTCTCACAAGTTAAAAGCGGATAAGTTTTCTTTATCTGTCGGCATTATTAGTTATTAGTTTTTATTCGACAATTACAACTAAAACTATTAGTTGTAGTTGTGAGGTTCAACAAACTCTGCTCAACTAAATTAGTTTTAGTTGAACCTTCGACTAAAACTAATTTAGTTGGGACGAGTTAGTTGAACCTTCAACTAAAACTATTAGTTGTAGTTGTAAGGTTCAACTAACTCTGCTCAACTAAATTAGTTTTAGTTGAACCTCCAACTAAAACTAATTTAGTTGAGACAAGTTAGTTGAACCTTCAACTGAAACTACTAATTGTAGTTGTAAGGTCTAACTAACTCGGCTCAACTAAATTAGGGAAGGGGTTAGGGGGGTTACAACCGCCACCCCCGCACACCCTACCCAATGAGGAATTTTGTCATACAAAATGTATTTTCTTCACTCTCTCACACACACGTATATGTATGAGTTGCAGTAGTCGTAAACTCCTCCCCCCGTGAACAATTTCTCGCGACGCCACTGGCCGATGCCTATTGTTTAACTGACGACCTGTGACGATACCAATTTTTTTTTTTTCATTCGCTATAGTGATTTATACGTAATGGACAAATATTTATGCATTTTGAAATGATTTTCGAAAAATCTCAAAATCGAATAACTTTTTTTCTAATTCAACGCCTATATTTTAAGTTCACTAAATTTCATTTCATTCGCTTCAGTCATTTTACGTGATACGTGAACAAAAAAAATTGTCAGAAAAACAGAACAACAGAATGACAGGCAAACTTTTTTTTATGGTAGTATTGGATTCACAGGTTCTTGAAACGGATAGAAATCGCAAAATTTTTGGATTCCAAGTAAAGGACAGACAAAAGTCTAATTGTTTTTATATAAGTAATATCGAAATTTTCTAAACATGAAATATATATTACTGTGAATTTGGGAGTTCTTCCGTTTCTGAATGGGACGAGAGCTGATGGGTGTATAGAAAGCTTGAGAAACTATTCCAGATGTCAGGACAAAACTTAAAATTTTCTTGCTCCTTCGAGATCGTTGAACAATCCGCACAGCACAATTCACAAACATAACGGTCCACTGAACGGTCACAAACATAACGGTTTAGATAACGGTCCACTGAAAACCACAGTTTTAACAAAGCTCAGAATGACAGCTAATATTTTACATAATGATGCCCAACTCTGCCCCTAAGTACAGATAGATTACAGTTAGTTGTTAATTGTTATTCGAAAACTACAACTAAAACTAATAGTTTTAGTTGAAGGTCCAACTAACTCGGCTCAACTAAATTAGTTTCAGTTTTCTGTTCAACTAAAACTAATTTAGTTGAGCCGAGTTAGTTGACTTTACAACTAAAACTAATAGTTGATAGTTGAAGGTTCAACTAGGTTGGCTCAACTAAATTAGTTTTAGTTTTCTGTTCAACTAAAACTAATTTAGTTGAGCAGAGTTAGTTGAACCTTACAACTAACAACTATTAGTTTAGTTGTCATTTACCTGTCAACTAACTAAATTAGTTTTAGTTGTTAGTTGTTAGTTGAAAGTTAGTTTTTGCCCAACTCTGCCTTGAAATGGGTTATATAACGTTTGTTTTCCCAGTTTCATCACTTTATTACCTTTAACAAGTATAATTTGTACACCAGAAACTTTTTACTTTTATTATTTTTTCTTTTCATTCTTTTAACAATCATTTCACTCATTTAAACATTGCATCAACTGAATGTTGTATTTTCTAATACAACTTCGAAAAGAATGAGAAGAGAAACGAAAGAAAAAGAAAAGAAAAAGAAATAACGCCGAGAAAAATTAGGTGAAAAGGCCGTTCTTCTTTCATACACCTATGTGGTAAAAAAATGAATTTTATCACCCAAAAACTTAAAATGTTCTAAGTTTTTCGGTGTAATTTTGAAAATACTATTTCAGAGCTGCCAAGTCTCCGGCTTTTTTCGGAAGATTCCCACCACTAATTTTTACTTACAAATTTATGCTTAAAATAAGTCCAAATATTTAATCCAAAATAAAACTGTCTAAAAATTGTGGTGGGAAATCTCCCGGAAAAAGCCGGAGACTTGGCAGCTATGCTATTTTAGTTGATTTAGATGTTATTTGAGATGTAGATGTTTATTATGATCATTTTATACGTAATAATACATATTTAATATCGTTATCTATTTGCACACACTGGCCTACAATTTTTACTGCAATTCACTTTTATCTTTTGCTAGTTCTGTCTAATACTCATCTATCAAAAACTGTGAATTTTAAAATTGGAAAGTATTATTCAGAGCTTATTTTATCTTATTAGAGTTGTTTTTATTAACACTTTTTTTATAGTGTTAAAAATGCCTTAACTGCAGCCTCGGCAGAATATTTACAAAGGGAAGGGGACACAGAAGGGGTAGTCTTCGCAGTTGCGCTTTTGCAAAGATGGGAGTGTACAGGATAAACATGGGTTCAAGTATGATTAAACACGATAACCTCGTTCATCCGGGGGGCCATAGTAACCCTGTGATTAAAGCGTTATGTTCGTAACCGGCCAATTTGGTTGCGTGTTCGATTTCGACATACTAGTAAAGACCATCGTGTACATAAGGAGTACGTAAATGTTTAATCTGTGGTTCCTAAAGTCCTATCGACAGTCGCTAGCAATTTCCGAGGGGTGCCACTATTCAGAAGTCCCCAACCTACTGATGAGGACCCAAATTTTCCCCTGTACTAAGGCGGTAAGAGCAACTACTTTTAGTTATTGTGGACCAGAGAGTTTCCAACTACTGGTCCGCGGGACTTTGCTGCTGGCTCGAAAAAAAAAAAAAAAAAAAAAAAAAAAAAAACATTACAAGACTTATTAAAAGATAAGGGCCAGCGAATGTTACAATAACTAATAATGGTGTTTGTATAATATTTGATATTCCATGTAAAAAGGGCTCAAATAAATGAACTTCTTCATGCGCTACTTTCATATTGAATAACATTTTCTACAAGCTAAAATGGTGCAATATGTTTCCTATATAGATAATAATCAATTCTTTTTCCGAATCCAAATCCAGTTTTTTCAATCAGTACAGGATAAGATTCATAGCTTTATCAAATTATTCAGATTATTCGGATTCTGATCTCTCTTAGTAACCTCAATTACTCACTTTAGGCATTTTAGACATTATACAATATTATTCAATCAATATTATTATAATTATTAATAATTATTATTGTCTTTGTTGTTGTTGTTGATGTTGTTGCTGTTGTTGTTGTTAATCTTTAATCCTAAAATTTTACCATGGTAAAAGAAAAAAAAAAAAAAAAGAAAAAAAAATGGAGTAGAAAAACCAAAAGACCGAAAATTTGGCTGTGCTGTCTGCCGAGCTCTCAATGTAATAAAATGTGAAATACTTTTTGAATTTTTATGAAATTAAATAAAATGAGCTACAACGCCGCCTTGTAACAATTGAAAAAGAAAGAAGAAAAGTTGGGTCTTCTGTCTCAGCAAGACGAACCAGGTCTGTCACCCTGGCACGATGAAGTGCAAAGGTAGTAGTGGCGGTTCAGGCCTCGTAAAGCTGAAAATCCAAATGGGTCGGCTGCTTGTCCCTCGTGAACCTGAATAAAGACCTTGTATAATATTTGATTTAGGAAACTAATTCATCAGTAGAATATCACCAAATCTCTGGACTGTTAGCCGATTTCGTATTGAGGAACAGTATATCAGCAGGATAACTAAAGTCGCTGGGGTATTGGTTGGGCATTTGTAAATCCGGTGCAACCACATCATTTTAAAACGTGAAAAACCGAAATGCCAAACACTGTAATTTACTTCAAAATAGTCTAAATAATGAAACTGTACATGTGTGGTTGCAAAATCGTTTATTTTTATTTACTCAAGTCGTTCTACACTTCTGTACGCTGAAACAGGAAATACAGGCATAAAAAAGCATCACTCTACTATAGCTCTAATATCTTCACGAGCTTTGTTTATTGATTTTCTTAGTTAACAGAAAGTGTTGAATAGCTTGAGTGGCTTAATAATACTGATCCAACATTTTGTAAGCATTCTTATAACACTAGGTAAAAGTTGTCCCACTGTAAGAAACTATTCCAGTGTTGAAACAAGGAAATGATAACTTTTAAATTTAAATTGTTAAGGTGCAATCTAATGCCTAACTTACAAAAGTCATTCTAAAAGCACCGTTTGGAAGACATCTTTCTCATGCTCTTTGAATGACTTATGTATCTAATATTTAAAAACTATCATTACTTACAGTATTATAGCAAAACTATGGATCAGCATTTAAGAACTGTATGGTTTAGACATAAGTCATTTACAATTTAATATATACACAGCATGATTTTTGTATTTTTCCAATACAAAATCCGCGAAAAAGGTAGGTTAGGCGTCAATAAAACATATAAATTCTAAAAAAATATTATTTTATTTATACTAAAAGTTTGGCTTTGTACTGAACAGAAAATAATACTATAGTACTTTGAGGCGAATTTTGAACTGGAGATTTACTGGAGATCAACAGTTGATTGACATGAACAGATTGGAACAGATACAAGAATATTTTTACAAAAAATATTTAATTACAAATTTGTCCCATAATCAACATCACGTTTTGTGCAACACGCAGCTTCTTGGGCACGAAAAGCACTCTTTTCTTTAAAAAAAAAGTCACAATCCTTTTTTATTTTGAAGATGAATTGTATTGCACGTACTCTGCTATCTTTGTGCGGGAGTCCACTTCGTAGAGTGCACAATATATCAGTTCTCGTAAATTGTCCTTTTTTTACTGAATTGACTTCTACTTGCTTTTGTCTGTAAAAACATTATTCTAACATTTACATAAGCTTCTTCTAACAACCACTTCAATGTCGTGACTGGGACTTCTGTACAGTTGGCATTTATAAATTATCCTGGAAAAATAAAGTTATAAATTTTTAATATATTTAATTTTAGACACAGCTACATATTTTACAATACAATCATCTTCAATATAGGACGAAATAAAAGGAAAAGAAGAGTTTTCTTAGAATAATTTTAAGTTCTTCAACTGAAAAATTCAATTTATTCCATAGAGAATGGGATGTAATAAGATTTAAAGAGCTAACTACCAAAAGTACCTCATGAACTTCACAATATATTTTCAGATTTAAATGCATTCCAGTATATTTAATATTTAATTGGCGGTTTCAGATAAATTGTAGGTTCAAGTACTAGAGTTTCGAATTAAAGGGCAGACTTCCATAATTTTGGAAGGAAAACTATCGTTTTGAGATCCATTGTTAGTTTGCACATTAACTTCAAACCAATTCATATCACGGTGACAACAGATATTAACCCCCATTTCATTTTTCAATGAGATTAATAGATTACAGAACTATTAATATACAAACAGCATGTGGATCACATGTAATAGGGATGTTTGATTGATTGGTGTACTGCCTGAATTTGATGTGAGAGTTTTAGGGTATTAAGTAGTATTCACTTCGTAATGAAACGAATTAACTCAAGACAGCCATATCAGCTATTTTATACTAGGCCGAATTTACGTACAACATCGATAGTAAGAGCTATTTATACCTAGTGAATGATACGAGTCCTAAACAATACCATTGAGATCCTAAAGCGCAAGTACACAAAAAGACAAAAGGTACAAGTGAATACTTTCGACTGCAGACATTTTCCCGATAAATAATTCATGTTTGAGCATAACTTATTGGATGTTCCCTTTAAAAATAAATATCTGTTTATGAACTGTACATAAGAGTAAAATCAAGCCTTCGGTACGTTTCAGGATGTAAAAGATTTCTCCTTCCAAAAAGAGTTAAATACGCAGTAACCACAAAAGGTAGGAAAATGCAGAATTCTGATGGATAATGAGTAAATAGCATATTTGCTAACTTGATGTGGGTCGGTAACTATGAAAATTTTGACAAAAAAGAGAAGCATTGTATCTAATGAAAAGGAGATTTTTATTTTGCTCTTGGATACATTCTTTAAATAAAGTTGCTAATTTTTTTGAGGATAACATCATAGAGGAGGAATAGGTGGAGAGAGAGCATTTCAAAGTCTAAACCAAAACAAGCATATGTCACGTAATTCATGGAAATAGTCCTGCAAAAACAATTTATTATTTCCCTCATCCCTCATTTTGCTTTCTAGAAAAATAAAATGTTTGATTTAGCGAAACAGATGGTGGTAAACAGCCAAATTCGTTAAGTTTCTTTCCCAGCGAATTTATTACCTTAAATTTTCTCCGGTAAATACAACGAGACGCTCTTCTATTCCTGTACTTATTCCTCCTGTATGGATAGCACCAGTACTGTTGAGTATTTTTCAATATCTTAGTTCTCATGTTACTTTCATTTTAAAAATTAAGTTAACTGTTTTTATAATTATTATTACTACAATTACTATTATCAATTATGTTAATGCGCATTTATGATGATAGTTAACCCAGTCATATAATTTTGAAGAACTTTTCGGGGAATCTATATTGAAAGAGTTTTTATAGTACCGCTTCAAATGTCGTATCATTTCAAATGTCTCGCAAATTCCTACATACAATGCGTGTTTTTATTTAAATATGCTTGAAATACATTGTACTTTGACTTCTCAAGACAAAATCAAGTTTTTTGAAATGATATTGACTAACGCCATAGTTTCAAATTATTTCTTCATTTAATGTGAACTCTGTGAGAGCATTAAATGTAATAAAACCGTTTATAGTTGCAAATACAAGTCTAGTGTAATCTTCAACAAATATTCAAATACGTGACAAATTGCAATACACAAAGTTTTTCCAGAATTTTTATCGCTGTCACAAAAACTTGGATTTGCTTTTCACTTTAAGTATAAAGTTATTCATTTAATATTTAAAAAAAAACCGCTTTGGTATTGTGTACATTTTTATAACCATCATTAAGGATTTTCACTATTAGATATTTGGACATAATAAGTATTTGTATGAAATTTAAGGAAAAATGCAGAAGATATATCTGTAAAAAGTAGTTTGGTTAAAGACAGTCATAGCTTTAAAAGTTAAAATTTAAAAATTTTAACTTCAAGAGTATGAATTCAGTTTTCGCCAATTTAAACAGGAAGAATAGGAACTTAAAAGTAAATCATTATGTTATTGCCGAGAAACTTGATTTGGAAAATTTAAAAGAATTATCTATATAGTACGTATCTTTTTCTTTGACTTACTAATAAAGTCTTCCGAAGACTTAACTCTAGCACCATCAGTATTTTTTTCTCTTTTTTTTTTGCAGTACGTACATTTATTCTTTTATCGGATGATCGCAAGAAAAGTTATTAACTGATTGACAAACAAATATGATAAAATTTTGTGTGTTTTTTAGTTTCTGTATATTCTGAAATTAAAACTCATAAAATTCAATATCAATCTTACGAGTCTTTAAATTTTTTTCAATATGTTTATGAGCGAACGACAACGATTTAAAGCGCTTTTATGTGTTTATACTATTTTTAAATTTGATGATAGATTTATTCATATGTAGTCAAAGCACAATAAAATATTATTCGAGCTTCCATTCAAATTAAACAATAACACCGAATAAACTGAATAATTCAAATAAACAAATTATCGATTAAAGGATAATTGATATGCAGCTTTTAGAATATTGACAATACTTACAGTTTGGTAGACTTTATACATTCTTCAATATCCACTCGATCCACCGCCATAGCCGCTGCTCTTTCCACCGGATGACTTTCCACCTCCGTATCCTCCTCCACCTCCTGAAGATCCGCCGTATCCTCCTCCGCCACCAGAGGATCCGCCATATCCTCCTCCGCCTCCCGAAGATCCGCCGTATCCTCCTCCACCTCCAGAAGATCCGCCATATCCTCCTCCACCACCAGAGGATCCGCCATATCCTCCACTTGATGCACCGCCTCCATATCCACCACCACCAGAAGATCCGCCGTATCCTCCACCGCCAGATTTACCTCCTGATCCACCTCCGAGAGATACTGTGTTTAATTTGATTCCAACAAGGGTAATACCTTGTAAACCACCGCTACCGCTGCTTCCACCGCCATATCCCCCACCACCAGCAGATTTTCCACCTGAAGAACCTCCGCCGTATCCTCCGCCACCAGAGCTGCCACCATATCCTCCACCGCCAGAGCTACCGCCATATCCTCCAGCACCTCCTGAACTACCGCCGTATCCACCACCACCAGAACTGCCGCCATATCCTCCAGCGCCGCCTGAACTGCCTCCGTATCCGCCACCTCCAGAGCTGCCTCCATATCCTCCGCCACCTCCTGAGCTACCTCCATATCCGCCGGAACTTCCACCGTATCCGGCTCCACCGGCTCCACCTCCAGATTTTCCTCCCGCACCGCCATATCCACCACCGCCCGAGCTTCCTCCATAGCCACCTCCTCCAGAGCTACCACCATATCCTCCTCCACCACCGGACTTACCTCCGAAGCCACCAGCTCCAGCGCCTCCACCGTATCCTCCACCACCAGCGGATTTTCCACCTGCTCCACCATATCCTCCTCCTGAGCTGCCTCCATATCCGCCTCCTCCAGAACTTCCTCCATAGCCACCACCTACAGCACTTCCTCCGTATCCGCCACCTCCTGAGCTACCACCATATCCACCTCCACCAGATTTGCCACCGGCACTTCCGCCATAGCCTCCACCTCCGGAGCTTCCTCCATAACCTCCTCCACCAGCGCTACCACCATATCCGCCAGCACCACCGGAACTTCCACCATATCCTCCTGCTCCTCCTCCACCACCTTTTCCTTTTCCGCTACCGCCTCCATATCCACCACCTTGTCCACCACCTTGTCCTCCACCATATCCGCCACCTTGTCCACCACCATATCCGCCACCTTGCTTACCACCTCCTTGTCCACCTCCGTATCCTCCACTTTGTCCACCTCCGTATCCTCCACTTTGTCCTCCTCCGTATCCACCACTCTGTCCACCTCCATATCCGCCACTTACTGCACCTTTGCCACCTTTGCCTCCGCTTCCACCATAACCGCCTCCTCCGCCACTGCTGCCTCCATAACCTCCACCACCACTGCTACCGCCGTATCCTCCTGCACCACCACTGCTTCCACCGTATCCTCCTGCACCACCACCACTACTTCCACCGTATCCTCCTCCTCCACCACTGCTGCCACCGTATCCTCCTGCTCCTCCGCTGCTGCCTCCGTATCCTCCTGCTCCTCCACTGCTGCCTCCATAACCACCGGAGCTTGCTCCACCTCCATACCCGCCCGATGAACCACCTTTTCCAGTATCAGCTAAGGCAAATGTAACCGGAACAGCTAACAGAACAGCATGTTTTCCACCGCTACCCCCAGATGATCCACCACCGGCACCTCCTCCGTATCCACCAGATGCACCACCTGCTCCACCTCCGTACCCACCAGACGCACCACTTGCTCCACCTCCGTATCCCCCAGATGCACCTCCAGCTCCTCCTCCATATCCACCAGATGCACCTCCAGCACCTCCTCCGTATCCACCTGATGCACCACCGCCATAACCGCCAGATGAAGCTCCTCCTCCATAGCCTCCAGATGCACCTCCACTTGATTTTGCACCACCTCCGTATCCACCTGCGGCACCTCCTCCACCGTATCCGCCTGCAGAAGCTCCACCACCGTATCCACCAGCAGCTGCTCCACCACCGTATCCACCACCTCCACCAGAGGATCCACCGTAGCCGCCGGCATCACCTCCATATCCGCCAGAAGCGCCGCCGCCACCGCCTCCGTATCCACCAGCATCTCCTCCTCCGTATCCACCTCCGCCAGCTACAGCACCTCCTCCGTAATTTGTAGCTTCAGCAAGTAAATCAGAAATTATTTTAGCTGTCTCAGCCTCGGTGACCTTTTTAGTTTCAGTTTCTTTCTTTGCTGTCTTTGCCGCGACATTTCCGGCAAATAACACCACACATAATAATAACGCAAGAATCTGTAGAGAAAAGAAATCATTGAGTCAGTTGAATGGCTTTTAAAAATTATTACTAAATATTTAAAACAGTACGAAATGTCGACAGAAAGTAAAAAATAGTGAAACTGAGCAAATTTCTCAACAACTTAAATTTTTCATTGGCACTAGTCAAAATTTCAGGAATATTTTCAGCCTCACCATGGCACAGTGGTTATGCCACTGAAAATGGTAGACGGCCGATGTGTGAAGGTCCCGGGTTAGGGTCCCATCGCGCGGCTGTCGATCTAACTGTCTGGAGTTTTGGTAGGTTTTCTCCAGATGTAACGTGAATACGCGTTAGAACCCGTTAGAAAGTCCTCCTACCAAGGCACCCCCCATCCTTGGCAGATACCCCGCGTGCAGGTTTGCCTTAAAACACAACACAAACAGGAGTATTTTCTTTTAGTGGGTGATTTGCAAAGATAGTATTTTATTGATAAAGAATTTTGCCAGACATCAAAACTGTCCTCTTACGTGTGAAACAACAATTTGGGAAGGAGTTGAAATGCACTCAAATCAAATTTATGTTGTGTGGACGGCACATATGCAATTGAGTTCTAGCACTTCGAAGAAAATTATTATTTTAGTATTAAATAACACTATAGTAAGAAATGGGTGTTCTCAATCGACAGATAATTGGCAAAAAGGCAAAGAGAACCACTCATTTTCATAGTTAAATGCTCCGTTTTGATACGCAAGTGGAGCTGTTTATAAATGTATTCGACAGTTAGTTTGGACTTCAGGCATAATTTAAAAGAAAGTGTTTGAGGACAAAATTTTTAAATTAAATATTTTTTTCTTATGTGACTTCTTTTTTAGTTTTCTGAAGGTTGATGCTGTGAAAAATCTACACAAGTAACTTGGTATTGTACTTATGCGTAGATGTTTCAGGCGTCAGCTTGGGACTCCCGGACACTTTTGACAAGAGGAGAGAGTTTCTGAGTTTAATAATGATTAATGTTCTTTTTATTATAATTATTCTTGTTCTCTGTGGTGAATTCTATAAAGTTGAATGTTTTAACCTCTTTTAATAGCAATTGCAGGACGATTTTACATGTAAACTATCCGGACCTGTATAGGCCGGGAAACTATTCGATATTTAATCTATGTGTCTCTTCTGTGTATACGAGAATATACCAAATAAAGAAATTTTAAGTGTAAACTTATTATACGATTAGCTGGATTATGAAAATTTACAGTGATTCCAATTAAAGTCCCTCTCTATTAGGCCCCCTCATGGCCGAGTGAATAAAACGTCGAACATGTGTACGTTTGCCTTAAACACATTATACACCCCGATCCATTTCGAAGAAAACTTAATTTATTAGTTAAAACAACGACAACATAAAATATTTAACCCATTTATGCCTAGCGTCCATTTTTTGGGACGGCATTTTCGCTATCACTCGAAAAAGTTACTTATTTTTCCTAACCTTTATTCGCGAGTATTGAACTTCAATTCCACAAAATATTTTAATATGGCCTAGTAGGATGTTGACATTTCAATTTTTATACATAATGATTTTAAATGAAATCATCCCTTGTTCAAAAAGTTGACATCAGAAATTTATCAATTACTGCTGATGTTAGCAAAAGTCGAAGAAAGTCGCAAAAATATCCAGGCATGAATGGGTTAATTCAGTGGGATTAGTTTGCAGTATGAAGGAAGAATGTTTGCTGTCAAATGTCAATTGTAGCACTCAAAAGTGCTCTAATGGAATGCACACTTTTGTTTTACCGGATAACAATGCACTGATTAATGAAACCAAAGGTTTTGCTCATAAAATAATAGAAACTATTAATTCACTATTCCTATACTCGCAAAGCATCAATCTTAAGCCATAGTGATCAGCTGGCCTTACGCAAAAGAAAACGAACACAAAAGCGTTTATTCTTTGGGGAAAAAAAATTCTAAGTAATTGAATCGCAGCCTTATTAAGAGAGATTACGATTAATAATTTTTAAAGAAATCACATTCACCACATTATTTCTAACAATAGAATGCGGCCAACAAAGGAGCCGTATAAGCGAGTCCTGTGTTTTCTCTACTTCCTATTCAATTGTATATTGCCTCTTTTACATAATGCGATGAAAATAGAGGTGAGGTATATAAAGAGCTCGTGGGGTGCGACCTAAATTTGACCAAGTTATCGGTGTTTCAATTCAGTTTTCGATTTCGATAGAGAGTTTGTGCGGTTATCAATGGAATCGTTCGATATTGATTGTTTATTGTGCTCGGAGAAAGTTCGAATTCCTTTCCTTAACCCTTGTGTCATGAGCCGCATCCAAGCGTAACTGCAAGATCGTGAGGTCTCTTTCCACACGTGGTTATGGTAGAGATGGCCTCGAATTATTAGATTCAGGAATTTCGTGTGCTTTATTCCGAAATGCTAAAGTCTATATTTAGATGGTTTCAGATTTGCCTTTGACTTAACCGCCAGTTATCACTTACTGCTTTATATATTCGCAAAAAATGATGATAGAAGCTTTACATTTCTTGTTACACGAAACAGTACTTTAAGAATGGTGTTCTTTTAAAGAATCATGGAATTTATGATCAGGCCATAAAATAAGCGAATTATGCGGGTAACCGAAAAAATTCATGCAGTTTCTTTATGAGTTGTGTTACGTACTCGTGCAAGCAGTAAACCTATAAGGTTTATGAAATATTCGGAAAAGAATCTTTGAGGTACACTTTTGAGGTACAATTCTTTGAGGGAGAATCTTTGAGGTACAATTTGTTCAACTTTTTTTTGTTCAAATACGATCTGTATTTATTGTTTCTTTCTATTAGAAGTTTCGGAACACACTTTGTTTGATTTTTTTTTGTATATTGCGTTAAGGCAAACCTATACGAGGGGTATCTGCCGATGGAGGGGGAGGTGCCTTGAGCTTTGAACTTTTCATAGGTTCTAACGCGCATTTACGCTACACCTGGAGAAAACCGCCCGAAATTTGAGACCGTTAGAATAGCCGCGCGGTGGGTTAGAATCTTCAACCTTCAAATTTGAGCCAGCTACAGTGTTCCGAGTTTTATCCACTCGGCCATGGTAATGGTAGGGCCCAGTTGATTTTCTTGCAATAATACAGAAGATGGCTTGTAGAGAAACATTGCAAATTAATTTTTCGAATTAATATTTCTGTTATTTATTTATTTTTTCACGTTCAAAAAACCACGTACCATGCATTAAAAAAAACTTTGGAGTATAATGTTACCTTTAAGATCACTGAATAATTTTAATGATGGAGTTTTACATGGTTATGCTCTATTGCAATATTTTGGTGGGGAAAAGGGAAGAGAGAAAGCAAAATGTCACTGATGCATAAAATCATAGCTGTTGGTCGGTTATGAATATACGCAACGTCTCTGTTAATGTACATACATTATATGAAAGCGCTGTATTCTTCGAAGAGTAGAAATCCGTCTTGACCAAGGGCGGCTCCAGTGAGGGGGCTATGGGGGCCATAGCCCCCTCCGAAGTTTTGTTTTGTAATCTTAGATTCGCATACTTCATGACTTCGTGCGTTCAATTTGCATTTTGGACAACGTATATACCCATCTAAAAAGATCAATGGCCCGCTCCGAAAATTCAGTCTGGAGCCGCCCTTGGTCTTGACTGCACTTTTTCTTTATAATATTTGTTTTAATTTAATATTTAGTTTGTACTGATGAACGCACATATTTGCAATGGTTTTTACTAAATTGGATCGTTATCTAAACGTATATTTCAATTATCAGCCATAAATTTATTTTTGAACAAACGATTGAGCAAGCATTATAACTTTCTGCTGTTTTAGTTTAAAATAAGTTGTTATTAGGTTCTTATATCGTGTTTAAAAAACATTCAAATTCATAACATTCACAGAGTATAGTGAAAGCTAAAACAAAGCATTAATTTTATTTGAAAGTGTTAATTAATTTTGTAATTTCTGATTCTTATTGACTGATGCTTTGTTTTCAGTCCCATTTACTTCACTTATATAAATATTAAATATACTTGTTATAAGCATACTTTACTAAAACCTTTTATAAATACATTTATATTAGTTATTTTTCAAAATTTTGCTTTGAAAGAAACAATTGAGTACAGTAAATTTTGAATGCCTAAATATATTTACGCGGGAAAAAACGTAAAATTTCCTAGAACGTAGAAAATATTATTTTGTAATTAAAATAAGTAAAATTATGAAGTCGATGAATGGAATTTGTTTACTGTTAACATAGACTTTAAAACACCTCATGAAAAAATATTATACTAAATAAAAGACATAGAACGCATTTTAAATTTAAGGCAGCATTAAATTTAAGACAAATTAAGACAGCATTAGTCACTTAAAATTATCCTAGTTTTATATATTGCCAATAGAGGGCATCACTAAATATTTTAGAGGGCTCAAAATATGAGCCCTTTCAAAGATTTAATCACATTTTAAATAGATCGGTGCAAAATTGGAAAACAAAATAAAACTGTTTATGATTTTGAATAAATTATAAATTTTAATTTTTTGAAAACGAAACTATTCTTTAAATCCATCGCTTTTACATTGTTAAATACACTGAACAACAGATTAGTGTGGATTGAAATACTTATGTATGTAACTAAACTCATTGCAACAACATACAGATTCTAGTTAGTAAACTGCAGCGAAAATGCTACTGTACATCATAAAAAAATTACTATAATCTGAGCATTTTAAATACATGAATTAGAGCAAAAACTTTTTATCAATTTGACAGACTTATTTCGTTTACACAGGCTGCCATTTAAAATATGCATGAAATGACAACCGATTGAATATTATAACTATTTTAATGCAAAATATTTATATAGCAATAAACTAAACACATAATTTTTATAACGCTTAATAAGTAACAATGTTGAGGAAGGATACTTTTAATTCGAGAAGATGGACCATTTTGATTATCACATAACGAATTAACTGGGTTAACATCTAACTGTAACTGTGAGAATTTTACACACATTCCTGAGAAATGAATTAAAAAAAAAAAAAAAAAAAAAAAAACCTTTACAATCATACCGTACGCAGTCTTCCTTCAAGGAGGAGGTGGGTTATGGACATACTTTATGTTAAATGACTTAATACTTATGTTTTAAAAATAAAAAATATATGGACTGCATTTTAATTTTTTTTTAACAAGGAAGGGGAACGCCATTTCCCAGACAGATAGGTTTTTTTTCTTAACTAATTGTACATCTTTTTTAAGATTATCCAAAATTTGTGTAATATTACTGAACAATAATTGATTTTCTTAAAAAAGAACTGTTGATAAATGTTTAAAATTCTGACCATAATTGATTATTATGATAAGTTTTTAAATTATAATTAAAATTCGCTGAAATTTTAAAAGGTGATTTAAGAAACTTTAGATATTAAAAATAAATATGCATTCAAATGTAGACAGTTTTAATTGAAAATTAATCTTTTGAAGAAAAGTAATTACAAATAAAAAAAAAAAACATTGGGCATTTTGAAAAGTGCGCATAATTTTAAAATAAAGCAAACTTTAACATTTTCAAAGTTAAAAGAAAAGTAATTTTATCTAAAGAACTGCTTGAATCCTTTTTTATAAAACGTTGTACCCGATTGCATGAAGCATGGGGGGGAGAAGCTTTTTGGAAGTTTTTTTCTCTTCCAACGTAAGTCATGTTCACGATGAATAAAAGAACAAAACAAAACAAACAAACAAAAAATGAGGGAAGAATATTTTCTGGGATTCTAATTACTTGAAGTTACTAAGTTACTCATTAAAAAAAAAAATTAAAAAAAAATCAGAGATTTCACTATTGCTATTCTGACGCACACCTCACGGGGGAAAAAAAAATATCTTGTTGGTCCATCCAGTCGAAGTATCCTTGCAAGAAAGAGTATCCAAAAAGTTGAGGCACCTACCTTCTGCGATGCCATCTTCGCAGAAGAGAAAGGAGAGATCACAAGAATGAGAGAAAGCGGTTGCTAATGTCCACTCTCGGCTCCTGCCGGCCCTTTTATACGGAGCTCCGATGACGACACTCAGTCCCCAAAACCCTTGCTAGCACCCTCATTCTCCGCCTCCGGATTAAAAAAAAAAAAAATCCTCGCTCATCCCCCTGACCGACCAATGATAGTCCAGGATTTCGGTCATGATTCCGATCTGGGTTAGCGGGACCGCAGGTAAAGCACGCAACACTGCAACACACAGCTGGATGGTATTTTGGCTTCCGTTACTGTTGTTATCTTCTTGTTTTGTTTCTTTTTTTTTTTTTTTAGTTAATCTTTTCACCTGTGCGTCCAAAACCGGGTCCGAGAGAGAGAATCACCTTCTCTTTCTTTTCTCTTCCCCCTCCGCTTTCTTTTCAAGCTTTCGCTTTTAACAGTCCGGTTTTCCTGATGCTGATCATGGTGATGATTTTTTCTCTCTTCTCGAAGCCTTGCAAGAGAAGCATCGGCGGCGGTGGAGGCTAACTAATGATGTCAAGCCTTTCGCTTATTTGGAAATGGCTGTGCACGGCAACGAAGTTGAATTTTTTTCAAGCTCGAAAAAGTTCTAAAGTATTATAAAATTTTATTGGCAAGCTAAAAAAATGCTTATTAGGTGCGGTTATTAGTTATTAGGAAATCGGGATTGGAAATTGCACCCGAGAAGAAAGAGTTTGGGTGACTACATTTTTGAAGGCACAGCCCGAACTAAATCAAACTGGACCCTGTCCGATTCTGGAAAAGAAATAATAATAATAATAGTTAAAAAATTGTGGGTAACGGCAGGGCCTGACTATAACATTTTTGTACTCAGGTTCACTTCTCAAATTTTGTGCCCTTATATATAACTGGTTCAATTTTTGTGTCCCTTTCTATCGCTCTAAACTCAACTTTCTGGTGTATTTCTGAATGTGTGTCCAGGGCACGTGCCCCCAAGTGCGATAATCGGGGGCCTGGGTGACGGGGGAGATCCCTGTCAGTGTCATATTTACACCCGTGCGAATGCTTAGGTTAAGAGGGCTCAAAGACAACATTAAATATATCTCTGTATTTTTTTTTAAGTTTCACACGGATGTATATAATGAATAAAGTTCTTTTGGTTCATATAAAAGTATTTTTATTTTTTATTGAACAATATGAACACTTTCTCTTACTATGCATAGACATAATACTGAATTAAATATATAATTATATATATATATATATATATATATATACTAGTTGAAATACCCGTCATTGACGGGTTAGTACTGAGTGTACTAACCCGTCAACGACGGGTACTTCAACTAGTATGAAGTACCCGTTGAAGCAAATGCAAATGTGATGCAAATTGATGCAAAATGTATGATGCAAATTTTCAGAAAGCAAGAATATATGATTATGTGATGCGCGATTTGCATCACATTTGCATTTGCTGCGACAATGCAAATTGCATTGCTCAATTGCATCATTTGCATTTGCAATTGATGCAATTTGTATGATGCAAATTTCCAGAAAGCAAGAATATGTGATTATGTGATGCGCGAACGAATATTTACGCATATTGAAATAATTTTCGCAAAATCTCAAAATCTGATCAACGTTTTTGAAAAATTGGAAGCCTAGAATTTAAGTTGAGTGGCAACCTATCATGTCACCAAATTTCGTTTCATTCCCTGCAGTCTGTATTTCGTGATGCTGGAACAAAAATTTCAGCATTTTAAAATGCTTTTCACAAAATATCAAAATATAATCAAAATATTTAAAAAATTCAACAGCTATAAATTAAGATTAGCAACTACCAATCATATCACCAAATTTCGTATTAGTCATTATTACGCGATGCTTGAAGAAACATAACCGCATTTTGAGAGAATTTTCACAAAATCTCAAAATCTAATAAAAATGTTTAAAAAATTGGACACCTATAGTTTATGTTGAGCAACAACCTATCATGTGACAAAATTTCATATCATTCGCTTTAGTCATTATTAAGTAAAGCGTGAACAAAAATTCACTCAGTTTGAAACGATTTTCGCAAAATCCCAAAATCCGATCGATTTTTTTTTTTTTTTTTTTTTTTTTTTGTAGATGCTTATAGTTTAAGGTGAGTGCACACCTACCATTTCACCAAATACCATTTTTTCCCTTTTGCAGTTAATACATGATGTGCGAACACAAATTTATGCAGTTTGAAACAATTTTCGCAAAATCTCAAAATCTAATCAAGATTTTTTAAAAATTCGACGACAATGTTTGAAGTTGAGTGACCACCTATCACATGATACCAAATTTCATTTCATTCACTTCAGTCGTTTTTACGTGATGCTCGAACACAATTTTAAGGAGTTTGGAACGATTTTCGCAAGTATATGATAAGAGAAAAGTTTTTAAAGTAATAACTTTAAAGTAAATAGCTTTACTCACTTTTCTTCTTGCTTACATAAATCAGTATTCCGCAATATCATCTATAATAATTGCTGTAGTATCAAGTTTCTGTGTTCAGAAGATTTTAAAATCTCAATTTTAAATCTCTCTTTCTGTCGGCTAGACAATATAACTATTCTACTAGGTTTTTAAAATTTATTATAAACAATTCATGCAGGTAATGTGTCTATGTTAATTTACTGGAGGTTAGGTGGGGCTTGGTTTGGCTGAACTGGATGGATGGGTCGGGAGGAGAAAGCTTTTGTCACTATTATAAAAAATGATAAAATTAAAAAATAAGTAAAATATAAAGAACTATGGATGAGTATAGGCATGCATAGATATAGTTGAAAAACACGGGGTTTCTATTTAGTGACTATATATTTTTAATGCTAATTTTAGTTTTTAAATATTACATTTCATTATTAGAATAAATTTCTGAAAAATAAACAAAATTGCATGTATTTAGCTGTTACATGTATTCATTATTGTTTTAAATACGATAATTTCATTCATAGTTAATTGGCTATACCGTCTATTTATTATTATTCAATAATTATAATTATAATTTAATTAATATACCTGGATCTTAATACTGTAAAATAATATTAAACTACTATTTCTGGTAACACTTTTATAATCTTAATTCTACTACTACACTTTCCAATTCTGGCAACACCGGTATTTCACTTCTTGATTTTGGCAACATTCTTACACCAAATCTTGCTGTCTCATGATAGCAAGATTTGATATGGTCTACATTATTCCTGTTGGGTATGTCTCTATTTCAGTATTTTTTTATTATTTTCTTTTAATTAATTATGCACTTAGTTTCTTGTTTTCATATAGTAGGATAGGGCTTAAATGTGTGGAGAGAATCTCTTGATATGCCATACAACCGAATTCCTACTATTTTGTTGTCTTTAATTATAATCTTCTGGGTAGGGCCCCTGATGAGAGTCCCAGAGCCTATAATTTCCATTCCATTCATTTTCGTATAATTTATGGTTCATTGTATCTCTACTGTCATACTGTTTGGCTTTCTGATTCTTATGATATATAGATATACGGGGTATGTTATTTTTGCAGTTATATTCTTAATGTTTTACAGAAGTAGTTACTTGATATGCCATACAACCAAATTCCTACTATTTTGTTGTCTTTAATTATAATCTTCTGGGTAGGGCCCCTGATGAGAGTCCCAGAGCCTATAATTTCCATTCCATTCATTTTCGTATAATTTATGGTTCATTGTATCTCTACTGTCATACTGTTTGGCTTTCTGATTCTTATGATATATAGATATACGGGGTATGTTATTTTTGCAGTTATATTCTTAATGTTTTACATATATATATATATATATATACAATATATACACACACATACACAATCGTGGCATTTGATTTATATTTTACAGTTTAAAAGAAGATTATATACAGGGAGTTCCAAAACCACCGACCTAGGTTTTTATTGCTTAAATATTGCTCATAGACATATACAGTGAATTACAAACTCAAGTAGAATTTGTACTTCACTCTACTTGAGTTCTCTCTCCGGATAATTTGTTAATTGAAACAATAAAGTACACGATTTATAGTTTCGATTAAAAAATTTTCCGGATATTATATATTCAAAATTAAAATTTTTATGCGTCTGAAAAAAAAATAAAAAAAGAACAACTGGTAAAATGTTGGGTGATAAAGAAAATTTGCGTCTTTCAACATAAAATGTTATGAGATATACTTAAACAAAGCTGGTAAGAGATTATGCAGTATCAATAATAGCAAAATTATAATGCATTTATGCACAATTCTTTGTTTTCTTTGTAATTTGTGTACAGTCCTCGAAACGCTGTCTTCCGATTTGATTTTTTTTTTCTCTTCGAAAGCCACTAAAAAGTGATTCAAAGTAAGCGGATATTTATTTTCATATCTCCGAGTCTTTTTTATTATTTAAGGCTGAAATTTTGTACATCACCAAATTAATGCATGATGCACATATGGTTGAAATATGCAAATCAAATAAACAAGACCGAACCACTTAAGTGGGTCTAAATTTTAAGGGGCTTATTCAGTAGACCAGTTCAATTTGGAGGAAAATATAAAAAAGTCACGAGAGAGAGAGAGAGTTCTAAATTTATTAGACACTAGTTTAAACCAGAGAAAGTTAAGTGTATCGTATATCATGAGCAAAGAGTTTTTCTCAACAAAAAGTTCAAGCAGTGTTGTAACATAAGGAGGTGAGGTGTTGTGTTTAATAACCCCCTCCCCCAAGGAAGTACCGAGAAAAAAATAATTCGGGGATGCTCTAAAAGGGGAAAAGGTAGAATTTCTCACAAAAATGCTTAATTTATCGTCATTCAATTAACAAAAATCCAATTACTCAACCAATCTCTCTCCTACATATCAGCACTCAGAATATTTATTTTTACATTCAATTACTTTTCAATTTAGTTCGAAGGGTAAGATTTAATTATAAGCAGTTTTTTTATTTTATTACTTTGTGTCCTAGATCAGTCATTATTTACTTCACAATGGAAGCTTTTAACAGGTCTAATTATTATTTAATATATGACTGTGTTTTTTTATATAGACATATAATTAACATAGTTTAAAACTGTGCATATTAATAATTAATTCTTTTTCTCAGCATAGACTAGGTGCAAAAATAACATTTTCTAAATATATTTGGGTTGTACTGAATAAAATGAACATTGAAAGGAAACAGTACAAAGTAGTATTGTTCTTTTAATTTATGAATTAGGTATTTGTTCTTGAAAACATTTGTAAAATCAATCTTGAAATCACTGTATATAATTGTAGTAGAACACCCTTTTAAATAAACAAAACTTAAATTAGAAAATATTAAAGAATAAAATCTTTGTTACAGTATAATGTAAAATAATTTTTTTTTTTTTTTTTTTTTTTTTTACAAATATTCGTTGGTTGTTCAAAACAACAAGCTCTTAAACGGACATTTAAAGTATAATTATTCAGTTGAGTTAAGACAAACCTGCACGAGGGATATCTGCCTATGGGGGAGTACCTTGGGCGGATGACTTTTTAAGGTGTTCTAAGCACGTGTTCACGTTACATCTGGCAAAAAAATATATCCCAAAACTCCACATCATTAGATAGACAGCCACGCGGACGGGGGAAGAATTCGTGGGGGAACACGTTGGGCAGAATTCTGTAATTATTCAGAGAGAAACGTTCTTTGACTTATACAGTTCACTCCCCCCCTTTTTTATAGCTATTCCAATTTAATTTAGAAATGAGGCATTTCTAAATTAAATTGGAATACATGTTCTTCCTGTTTACTCACTCAATTGCTGTGGTGCAGCCAAGGCACTTTTTCGTGGGGGAGTCTGGTATTGGTTATGAAATACAGTTATGTATAAATGAACGAAATTATTTTTTTCTTCGAAAAATTACAATTCATTGAATATTGATCAAAAATGTCTGAAAATTTTCCTTTTATTTTTTTAATTAAATGATTGTAATATAAAGTAGAGACAATGTTGCTACTAAACTTTGAAAACCAAGGTTCTGTTTTAATATGTCGGAGATTTCCGAAATCACGATTTGCTCCATACTACAATGTAAACATTTACTAAAATAAAATGGGATTTTTTGGATTCACTTTAGATTGAATTAAATATATTTCAGAGATTTTAAAAGTACTGGACAAATTAGCTCCCCGTTTTTAACCACATCGATAATATGGCTGAAACGGTTTTCAGTGATTGTTCAGTCAAGACTGCATTTTGGGGACAAATACAAATGCCCTGTGGGTTTCAGCGTTAAGTTAAAGATTAGAGCGAGGAAGCAAAGTTGGGATAAATGGGAAATCTTCGCCGTTGCGTTTCTACAACAATGGCAGGAAACAGGCTAACAGGTTAAACAAGAGTATATGAGGGGAGAAGCAGGGACATAGCCAGGCGTGAGGCATAGGGGCCTGAACACCCCCCTAAAATTTTGGATAATTTGTTAATTGGATGTCGATAAATTAAGCATTTTGTGTGAGAAATTGTACCTTTTTCACCTTTTGAGCACCCTACCTCCCCGAATTTTTTTTTTTTTTCTCTCTCTACTACCTTGGGGGAGGGGGTGATTAAACACAACACCTCACCTCCTTATGTTACGTCACTACCTGAACTTTTTGTTGAGTGAGAAAAAACTCTTTGCTCCTTTTCAAGACTGACAGAGGGTTACATTCTTTTGTGCATTTCAAAACTTTGTACTTCACCCCCTTCTCTACATCACTGCTTAAAATTGTTGTTGCGTGAAAACAACTTTAAATGTTCGCCATTTTCAAGTTACCTAGGAGATTAAAATTACAAGTACATTTTAAAAGTGTTGATGGTGAAAGCAATGGTAATTTCTTGGATAATTCTTATATCATATCACACTCATTGTATTCCGGTCTCTAATTCTTGATTTGCTTTAAGCCATTCATACATCCATCATTCTTGTTTAAGATTAATGGCTTTCATTTACAGCCAATTATTTGAGTACACCTCTCAGGAACTCCTAAAATATCAAGAAAATATTAATGCGTTTCAACTTTCTAGCTCTCATATGAATGGCGTCAGTTAATATGGATCGCACTCTATTAAACTCTGGGTCAAAATGAAGAAGAATGCAATCTTATTGTAGAAATTATTCAAATCTTCCCAGACGGAGTTGGATATCTGATGACTTTTCCCAGTGGCCTCTCCTTCTGGCCTTGACTATGCTTTTCAACTGGGGAAAACCTCCACTCATATTTTGAGCATGATGCATTGTGACCGCAGACACAGTCTGTTCTATCTGACCTTCTCGAGAATTAAAAAAAAAAAAAAATCCTGCTTTAAAGATCACAGATATCTAGTTTTGCATTCAAATAAATAAACACTACATTGAAATTGTTATTATTAGTGATACGTGTTGACAGTTCTGCACTTCTATAAAACGAGAGGAAAATGGGAATTGTGTGCACATCGCATTTACACATCCAAACAACAGCGACTTTACTTTGAATAAATCTATGCAAGCTACGCGAAAAGGGGAAGCCATACAAGGGAAGATTAAAACTTGTCTTCGTTTAAAGCAGAGGGAATTTTAAATCTATTTATAGTACAACTTTAACACGATTTTGCCAGACTTAATTTGCCATCGATTTCGACAACTTTCGCTTTCTAAAAATATAATTTTAATGTAAATTTGAAGATATATTTTTCTACATTAATTCTTTCATATGATTCGCAAACTTATTTTTACTAAGCAACGAATTCTTAAATACCAGTTTAATATTTAAAGTGTGATATTTTAAAAATTTTAGAAATGATAAAACTTATTCTTTTAGGAAATGTATTTAAATAGTTTTCAACAAGCACGTATTTTCTAAATAAAGGCTTGCTTAAGAAACTCGTGTTATAAGATATCTTATTAAAATATCTCTCTGTAAGCCATGAAATTTTAATAAAAAAATATGAACACAAACTTTTGAAACATTTTCAAGAAAATAAAAACAACTCCGTGTAGCATTTTTATGTGTGGAGGACCATTAATATATTTGTAGTTTCATACAGCATAAAAATTTAAACAGCATGATGATCAATTATTAATACTAGGTAAAACCTAATGAAAAATATTTATAAATCGAATGAGAAACATTTTAAACAAGTGTCTAAGTTGAAGCTTTATCAAAACATTTTGAATTTTTTTTCAATGGGTC
Source organism: Cheiracanthium punctorium (assembly GCA_038373885.1). Taxonomy (NCBI): domain Eukaryota; kingdom Metazoa; phylum Arthropoda; class Arachnida; order Araneae; family Cheiracanthiidae; genus Cheiracanthium; species Cheiracanthium punctorium. Next base: position 212,760 of record JAWZYV010011828.1, read on the forward strand.
ATATAGTCTTTGATCTGACATTTACTATTGCATTATTAAGTGAAAGCCATTTAATGTTTCTCTAGCTGTAACGCATGAAACGTTATTTTGTTTACAAAATAATGACGTCTGATCTGAACAACGAATTTTTGTACGAAACTATTAAGCTTAGTATTGAAGTACGTAAAACAGAACGTGTTTAATACTCGAAAATAGATTAGTAAGATACTTAAGTAGCTAGAATAAAAAAATCAGCAAAAAAGCCAGTCAAAATGAGCAGTGCCGACCTTCATTGCGATTATATTTCGGCGTTGATTAATATCATTTAATTTCACGATTATTATGTTTAAACGCTTTTCTAAAAAAATAGTAAAATGTTTGGCTAAATGTATTAACTTTCATTCAAGGATATCTAAAACTAGTTAGTTAATGGTTTCCAATATATTAACTTTCTCATGGATGGCTCTAACACGAGGTCAAGGATATCAAGATTTGTTTTCAGCGAGAGTCTGCCAAATAAATGAAAATGTTATTGATATATTATTTTGTACTCGTTCAATTCCTTTACAAATTTCACTCAAGCTTTAATTTTCATCTTCGTCATCTATTCAGAAGATAAAAAATTAAAATTTTGAAATTTAAATTTTTGAAATTTTTTAAAAGAAATTGTTATAGCTTTAAAGAAAAAACTTTAAAGATTATCCAACATCAAGACAAGTGAAAATCTCATTTAAAGAAAAGCATACAATTTGAGATAAAACTAGAATGTGGACAAATCTTTCCTTCTCTTTGGAAAAACATCTGCACGGAAAAATCTAGGAAAGCTCCTGTAGTTTCAAATCGTAGCGCAAGTTTGCCTTGCTCATCGGTCCTTGTCGAACTTCTTTAACCGCCGAAATTCACGAGCAGCAAAGCACTCTCGCTGTTCTGGTAGCAGAGATTGACTAACAAAGAACGGACCTACAAGGTAAAACCGATCGAAAGCCAGTTGCCTCAGAATAATGAGAATTCTCCAGTGGCAGATTAATGCAAATTTGTCGGGGGGGGCGGTTAGTTAGAAGATTGATATATACATTTTACATTAATTTCTTTTTCGCGGGGGGGGCGGCTGCCCCCTCGGCTGCCCTCTTTAATCCGCCCTTGGAATTCTCCAAGCCTTCCCTTTTATATTCATAATTGCAACAAAGAAGGCGATTATGCAAATTAATGCATTTTATTCGGGGAATAGCGCCAACATTTTCACTAGTGGTGACTTTTGGTACATTTTTTTTTCTTTAAAAACAGAAATCCCATGGTCCACAAGACACGCCCGTCAAATTTGGTTATGTTTCGTCCAATACTTTTCTCGCTCGAGGGGTCTTAACATCTCACGTTATTTTTTTAACTACCCTGTACTATGAAACGAGAGTGTATGAAGTGGCAATGCCGCAACACAATCATATTTTGGCGCAGAAAGATTCCGAGTTATTTTTAACAGCTATTTATACACACATTGTAATAAAAATCCGAACTTCACACCACCTAAAGGTATCTAGATAATGACTTGTCTTGTTATATTAATAATACAATAGAAAAAAGTTTTGCTCGATGGAGTTTGGGAAATTGTTTCTGTTTATGTTACAAAATTTGGCTTCCTCTGAAATGATGCAAAGATGCCGCATTAGAGAAATATATGTACTCTGAAACGCATCAGTGAACAATCTCATTTCATACCCTACGACAATAGGGTAGTGGACTTTACTGATGAAAGGATACTTTTATCTGTGTTCATTTTTTTTTTTTTTCGTGAGAACTCTATTAACCACGTAGTTAAACGTATACATCTGTGACTAGTTACCGATAAATGAAGACCCGTTTTTTGATGGTTGTATACTACCACAGATCTGAATTGATGCGCTTCGTGCAAAAGATGAAACTATGACACCTGGAACTCTGGCAGGGATTGAGGACAGATTTTGTATTGAGCTTAACTAATTTATTAAAAAATTTAACCGTATGCTTGAAAGCCAATCGCAAGAAGAAATTTAAAAATATTATTATTATCATCGTTTTATAAAATTTTAAATATAATGATTGCTAGATAATAATTGAAAAAGTGGTGGGCAGATAAGGGCAAAGTTAAGTTCTGCTCATATTTATCGATAAAACAAAACGAAAATTAAAATATTGTATGTAATGAAATTAAAATTATTAAAATAAAATTAATATTAAAATAATCTATGAACATTTTAAAGCTTATTCTAAACTTTTCCTTTTATTTAATTCCAGCATTTCTTAGAAGCTCAGAATCAATGCTATTGTTAACCATAAAATTTGTAGAAAAAGTCATCAAAAATATTATTTTATAATCTAGTTCACAAATTTTCAATAACAGAAATATTCAATAAATTCTAAAAGAAGACTTTACATAATCTACAGAAATGTTTTTTTTTTCGGTACAGGAAATTTTGGGATAGGAATAAAAGCAAAAATATTCCACTTAAGCTCTTCCAAGAACAGGTTAAATCATATGACCTGAGTCGAGTGCAATAGCTTGACTCAGTTTTGATGTGTTTTCATTGATTTTACATTTTAGGGACAGATTAAAACCTTCAAATTCAGGATTTATTTAAATTTATTTAAAAAAATATTTTTAAAACTGAATTTGGGTTTTACAAATCTTCATTTATGCAAACATTTCATTCAGAAATCATCTTTAAAATAGGCAAAACTTTCTGTCCTCAATAAAGACTTTATTTTTATCGAAAGCGCTTTTTAAGAATTAGCTTTATTCTTTGGCCTTCGGCTTCTTATTTCATTGTTATTTTTATTTTAAAAAATATGATAGACTGTCAGTTGAACTTTCCTATTTTTACTTTTAGAACATGTATCATATATGGAAAGTATTGTAAAATCATGAAAAAATTTGACTTTGAGTCGAAGTGTATTCGCATGTTTTGGGGTTATCTGAATTTAAGCTATTTTTAAACTGATGTATGCATGTGTGTGTGCGTGTGAGTGAACACGACAGCTCATAAACTATGCATTCGATTGAGCTGAAATCTGGTATATGTATTTGATATATCTATTTGATATATACATCGTCGTACGGCCGGTATTGATTTTGGTGTGAATAAGACTTACAGTTTTTTTAACAGGGCCACAAAAAACAATTCATATACATTATGGCCTATGGACGGAAATTCTTAAAAGTGAGCTAGCGTCTAACTGGATTCGATTGAGTGAAATAGGGTATGTATAGTATAGAACACTGTCACACAGCCTGCTTAGATTTTGGTGTATGTAAGGTTCATATGTTTTCTAGAGGGCTACAAAGAACGAATTCTTATACATTACAAGCAATAGACTCAAAACCTTGAATGTGCGCCAGCGTTTATAGGATGCATTCGATTGATCTCAAATTAGGTGCGCATATTATATCTCACTGTCTGACATACTGTACAGATTTTGGTGTGCATGGTGCTTACAAATTTTTACAGGACTACAAAAAAGTATTCTTATACATGGCGGCTTATACGCTCAAATTATTCAAAGTGCGCGAGCGTCTGAACATTACATCCAATTGAGTTGAATCAAATATTTTTAAACGCTTGGTGAAAATAAGGTGTTCGGAAAGTGGAGTGGAGCCACTCTATATTTCTTTATAATTATTTAAGTAATTGCTTTTTGCGCGTGTCTATGCCTGTATCTGAATGTACTTTTTTTCCATATATAAGATGAAAGTCTGATTTACATTCAGATTTCTTAGGACGTTTTTATTAAAACTACTCGGGTAGAAATCAAAGTTTATAGAACACTTCTTTTGATGATTGACTACAAAGCTTACCATGTCATAACCAAACATGAACTCTTTTAATTCATTAGCAGAAAACTCACGAAAAACACCAGTGAAATGTCAAGAAATTAGTAGACACTTTTTTCGAAGTCATTTTGAAATAAGGAAATGGTATATCTTCGTGGACTCTCTTAAGTGTTACAATACTCACCTGTCGAAAAGGAAAATGTTTTAACAGTTTAAAAAGTAACTTGTATAAGTCTTTCATTTGCAAAATCCATTCGCAAGCTTATGCAATTTTTAGCACTTTCCAATGAGGTTAAAAAGGCAAGATTTCAGTCTGCTTGGGCACAAAATTTATAAATGTTATTACTGGTTATTAAACCAAGTGCCCCATTAAAAAAAAAGCGTGAAAAGCATTAATCTATGATCCCTCTGTGTTTTAATAGAGGGATCCCAAGCACGTTCAGAACATTAAGGTCTGTAGGTAATCACTGTTTAAAGTGCCTTTCAGAGATATTCATGTGTTCCGAACAAAACGAAATTAATGGATTAATGTAGGCTATTTAAATAAATGCTCTTTCAAAAATTCGTGTGTAACATGATTAAAAAAAACAAGTTTTTTCCGAAAACAGTTTAAGTACCAATGATATTTCTTTTACTAGGGCGAGAAAAATAATTCGCATCGATTTAAATATAATCCGCATAGGACAGTACTTTAAAGAATACTTCATTTCTGCCAGCCAGGTGGTGTAGTGGCTAAAGAACGATTTCATCACACCTTGGATTCGGGGTCAATTCCGAGTTTGGGGTTAGGTGTTACCTTGTCTGTACCTTCATAGGGGGTAACGCTGGCCACCACTGAGTGTTCCCCTAGCAAAATGACCAGTAATTCGGGTCTTAGTAGTGGCGAACGCTTGATGTGCAAGTACCCGCCCTTTGGAGGAAAAAAACTTAGTTCCTTATTTCTTATAACTTGCTCGCTCCCATCGTTTCAAAGACAAGATGACAGTTGTTCCCCTTCTATGCTGAACACAAATGCAGAGCGTCAGCGGAGCATTCAGTGATCCAAGCTGGAAAATAAGGATGATAACAGAAGAGGAATCACCGCTCTCGTGTCTTTGCAAAGATGGGATCGAACAGGTTAGTGTTTGTTAACGCAACAGTACGTGGTGCACGCTCAGTTAACATTATGTCTATGAACTCCTTGCGTTCGGCACAGTTTATTATTATTATTATTATTATTTGCAAAACGTGGGGACATTTTTCATGCGCTGTTTTTTTTTCGAGAGTTCAACATTATTCATTCGTTTAATTTCCTTTTAAAAAACGGGAAAGTAATCAACATTTCAATGTTCTAATAGCTATTGGAACAATTTAGGTAATATACTAATTTGATTATCCTTTTTCCCCCGACTACTGTTGATATTATTAGTACTTTAAATTTTCTTTGCGTTACACTCTCTTCTACTTCTTCCAAATCTGACCTTATTTGAAGATTTTGAACTTTAATGGTTTTCATTTAAAAAGCGAGTAATACGAGGAAATTCGCGAATCGATACTGCTCTTTTAAGCCACAATAATTTATTATATAATTACACAAAAAATGCAGTGGTCTCGATCGGGTCAAACTTTTTCTTTCGTCTGAAAACCTAACGAGGAACAAGAAAGTGGATTAATGCTAGGTAACTGCGAAATCGAGCTTCTGCCCATCTAGTTTATTTGGAACAATGCCTGTTTATTAAATGCAGCTTCTTTCGCTTAAGGCGTTCAAACTATCTTTATTATAATTTGGTTGTTCCTCTCGTTAAGCTAAGAATACTTAAACTTTCATTTGCCTTTGTTTAATTCTATTCACGATTACCGACAGAGACGAAAATCCACTTTCTATATCGATGATGCTATTTGTGCTAACGTTTTACAGGAACTGCTGACAAAAAGACTTCAACAGTTCTGACATGGTTGATTCAAGTGAACGATAAATAAAAATTAGTTCTCACCAACAATGAGCTCAGGTTTCATGAGTCTGGGGGATTACGTGTCAGTACGTGTCAGTTAAATTTAGCTCTCTAGTATGCATAAAAGTTCCTTTTTTTTTTTAATGGCGGGCACTAACCGTTTATAAGCATTGGCACTAACCGTTTATAAGCATTGGCCACTACTGGGGCCGGAAATTTAGGTCTTTTTATTACGGAGGCACCTAATAGGCAGATCAATGCTGCCTCCTATGAAGTGACCGTCGAAATGAAACCCCAGCAATGCCGCGAATCGAACTGAGACCAGAGAGTGATAGAATGGTTCTTAAATCACAACACAACCCGGGAGGAGTACACATAAACCACAATTCATTTACATCATACATCTATCTGTATCATGGATTCTGTACTATTAACCATACATGAATATTTTATTACAGACAACTTAGTAAAAATTGTATCGTACGATGTAGCAAAATCACACTAAAAGTGAAGAAAATTATACAGGCTGACCTTAATTAAACTGCAAGTATTCAAGGGATGCTGGAGAGAAAACTACCGGGATTATTCCAGTGAAATTTGGTATCTACAAGTTTCAGAACATGCGCAATTCAAATATGCAAAAAAGTCGCCATTTTCACCCTATAGAGGGCGCTGTATTTATGCAGGACGGAGCATCCCCTCACATCGCTAAAGCTGTTAAAAAGTTGCTAAATGATACATTTGGTGCGGACCGAGTCATAAGCTGAGGTTTCGACAACGCTTAGCCTCCACGTTCACCGGAACTTAATCCTTGCGATTTTTATCTGAAGGGACATCTGAAAGATATGGTTTATTGAGAATGACATGCTTCTGTTGCTGAATTTAAATCTAGCAAAACGAGACACGTAAGGTGTGTTACACCAAAGATTTTAAATGTGACGGTGGACCATGCTGTTTTACGTTTTCAGCATGTGGTTGCATCTGGTGGTTCACATATTGAGCACATCATGTGATAATTTCATTGAATAAATAATGGTTTAATTGTTTTTCAAAGCGTCTTTATGGATTGTTTAATTTGTGATCTTAATTTACGTTAATTTTTGATTACAAGATACTGTAAAAATTAAATTACTGTATCGTATGGAATTTTGATAAACTGTAAATAATGTTTTATATTGTTTATATGCCTCTTAAGAATGTCATTATGCTCTCTCTGTCTATCGGTTTTGGAAGTCGTATATGCCACCGATGAGTGTTGAAATACGGTACAGCGTCCATCTATAGGGTGAAAATGGCGATTTCCCCCCCCCCCATATTTGAATTGCGCATATTCTGAAACGTGTAGATACCAAATTTCACTGGAATATTCCCGGTAGTTTTCTCTCCAGCACCCCTTGAACACTTGCAGTTTAATTATGGCCACCCTGTACATTAATGGTGCATAATAGCATTTTAAGTAAAAATTAATTATCTAACTTCTAAAATCAGACATCTTAAAAACTTTAAATATACTGGAAATATCCAACAAGCTAACTGTTTTACTTTTCGGATCAAAATAAAAAACAAGAAAATTTTGAACGATTTAGATTACATTCCAAGAGTAAGTACTCGACCATTTCGTTTAAGCGACCGATGAAGATGTTTGAATTTTGTGTCAATACATGAGTACATCCTAATTAGTTTGTCTGTTTTTAATTTTACACTGTCTATTATATAAATATTGGCGGACCGAGAAGACCGTTACAGACTAAAAGAAATTGTGCTTCAGTCAGTGCTAGATGTTAAATTGTCTTTTTGGGACCATGCCTATAAAATTTAGCATCCGTGATTTTTCCACTATGCTAGTGAATAAATGGCTATTTTTAGAAAAATAATTAAATTTGTCTGTTATTTTATTTCAACTTACTTCTATCTCAAGGTGACCTTATCTTGAGATAGAGTTGAGACAGATTATCCTAAAAAAAGCTTTAGAGGTTTGCTTAGATGAAAATCAGAGTATGTCAGAAATATTTAGTTTGGTTGGAAACCTTAAAGTTCCAGCTTTCAAAAAACTTTTAAATATATAAAGTAGTGTAACAGTACAAGCTTTTATCTGAAAACTCATTAATAAGTAGCAAAGTGAAGCTTATTTGCTTAACCAAATAGGGGAGAGAAGGGTAAAGTGGGTCATTGAAGATATTTGTGGTTCAGTAAATAGTTTTCAAATGAGAAAATAATTTAAAATATACATCAAGCAACTTTGTGGAAAATTTTAAAAATCTTACTTTGACTGTGCCGGGAAGAAAGAGCCATTTTGTTTTCTGATCATCTGCATAAAATTTGAAGAAAGTAAGGCTTTATGTAACTACACTTGAAATGCGTCAAGTAAATATGAGTTACGTGGTATGTTTATGCAGTCTAAATTACCCTCTTATCTATAATATTTATTTAAATGAATATTTTAACGATTTGGAATTTTGTTGGGGAAAATAATATATTGGTTCATACGGGGTACACTGGGTCACCTGAAATGGGGTAAAGTGGGTCAGTGACCCATTGTGCCCCTACCGTTTTTCAACAGTAAGTTAAGGTTTTTACCCATTGCAACAGTTATACAACAGCACTGTGTATGCAAAATCTAATAACTGATAACCGATGTACTGATAAACGAGACAGGCACGTTTATTTAAAGTAGTAGAAAGCATCTGATGCAATTAATGCATGACACGACGCAACTGCGAGCGAAAATGATGCAGTCTGTTAAAATGCAGAAAAACGGCTATGGTCAAACTTTTGCACGTGACTGTATTTATATATTTATTGTATTTCTATAAGTTTCTTACTTTTTAATGTTTCATTGATCTAAATTTATCTAAGTCTTCTGCATCAGCTACAGAATCTACAGTTTCCCAAGAAAATTATGTAAAATAAAAAATAACACCAGAGATGGTAAAAGCCCTTTCCTAAGGCTGATGTAAAAGAGGAAAAACTCAGAGACAACCTTAAAAAAATCAGAAATTCTTGTAGATACACCCGTGAAAACCAAAATCTAAAATGATATGATTGAAAGACAGAAGAGTAAAAAACCTAATGATGTGAAGCAGGAGAGGGGGAAAAAAAAACTGCAAGCAGTCACACACAAGAACAGCTCCACTGAAGAAGAGAAAGAATGAAAAGAATCTTCTAGTGAATCTGACTTTGGGAACTTAGAATTTGAAGATGTAGAAGATTTTAATGTCCTCGTTGGAGGTTTCATATTATTCTACGTCTAAGGCAAGAAAAAATGCAGTTTTAAACACTGTTAGTGAAGTTGTTGGCAGAAATGAAAATGAATTTGAAAGGCACTACATGAAAGGAATTCAGCTAGGTTATGCAATTATCTTTGATGAGGCAAGACATTTATACAGTAGACAGTAAAGATATTTTGAATTGCCAAAACCAAATGTATTGCAAGGTATAGTAGGGATTGAGAGAACAGTAACGTAGTTGACATTTTTCTGTAGATTTTCAGTTATACAACATTATTGTAAAATAACAGTTTTTGATTTAATGTCTTAAAAATAACTATAAAACTAAAATTTTGTAAACTTAATAGGAGTCAAAGTAGTATTATGTAACTAAAACCTTTTTCTTTAATTTTATTAACAAATATAGTGTGTTTATATTTTAAAACCATAAAATTAACATCTACCTTCTAAACTTAAGCTACTCGCTATATCTAACTTAATTCTAAATATTCTCAGGCTATACAAAAGTTTATATTACTCACGGTCGAGTGAAAGAAATTTTTTTATTGTGTTTCTCTTAGCTGACTCACTCTATCCCATTTGTTGATCCAGTGTACCCCTTTATGGGGTACAACGGATTAACAAAAAGTACTTTAGAAATTTTTTTTTTTACGAAAACTTTTTTAAAATTGAACTTAAATTATTTAGGATATTCAATAGATCAGAAAACACAATGCATTGATTTTATATTCTGTTTTGAAATATTTTTAGAATTATATTTAAAAATCCAAAAATTGACCCACAGTACAGTATCTCCCCTACTAACTGATAAATCTAAAACGGTGAAGTAGCCAGAAGTTTTTTTTTCTTGTAATTGAAAGAGGTCTGGAAATTAAATAAAACATGTATAAAAATGTTAAATACATGAAGGCGTCTAAGTAAATATTTAATGTTGTAAATGTGATGAAACCTTTTACTATTAATCTGTTTTGCTCTGATTCATTTAGAAGGAGAGCATATGGGAATGGGAGAGCAAATGATTATAAAAACAGCATTACTGATTAAATTATACTTACTGTGAACTGTTTAAATCAGTAAAATAAATGTAGAGTACAGTGTATTTTTTTTTCAAGGCAAACATAAACGAGAGTAATCTGTTTAGGAAAGGGGGTGCTTTGGGCAGAAGACTTTTTAAGTGGCTCTGAAGCGTATTAAAAATAAATGTGGAAGCGACACTATATATTTTAATCATTTAGAAATCATATGCATAGTATACGGTGCATAATTATGAGGTGGAAAATAATTAAAATAAATAATTATTATGGTAAAAAAAATAATAATTATGGTGAATTAATAAATTAATAATAATTATGGTAAAAAAATAATTATGAGGTGGAATTTTTCTTCTTTATTAAATCCAGATTTGCTCTAGTGTATAGAATTATTTGAAATTCTCTTTTAACTGCATCTGAAATGTAGACAAAAAATTCATGTCCATCATAAAAATAGCGACAGAAAACACACACAAAAAAAGAAAACTTAAGTGCCTGTGTCTAAGAATATTACTTGACCAAAGCCTCGACAAGCATTTGCTAGTATACGATTATTTTAGCCCTTAAATGCACAGCGATGCATATACGCATCGTGCGTTTGAAACACGTTCATTGCTGGATTAGAGTACGAGCCAAATTTCATATGTCAATTTCACATATAAAAAATTGTTTTTAATAATAAATGATTCTTGTCGTGAATCATAAAAATTTTACACATGTCTTTCAAACTGCGTGTTTTTCGAAAAATTAATCCGTTATTCATAAAATTGACATAGGAAATTTAGCTTTTACTCGTAGTTATTGTGTCGTTGGGCAGCAAACGAGTTTGAAATTCACGCATTTAAGGGATAAGGGTGACCAGATGTTTTAAAGTTTATTTATGAATGTGACGTTAAGTTTTATATTCGTAAAGTAAACAGTATCATATAAGATAGTTTTCTATTTTCTTTATGAAGAATCTATTTCAGGTGACGAAATCTAAGAAGCTCAAGCTACTGACAGTATTCCAGAAAAGAGTGTTGGGGTTTTTATTATATAGCTTTTACATATTCCCCCTCTCCTATCCCCCCCAATCTGTTCAAAAAACTTAGCTACTAAATATTAAAAAATATGTTTTTTATTTTAATGCTTAAAAATTTGTTCCGAAAAAACATATACGGGTTCCATCCCAAGCAGACAGAATGAGGTTCATTCATAAAATGAGCTGTAACTGAGTGAGATGGAATTAATTACTAGGTCTGAGTCAATAAGCCTATACAATTATTGGGATCTATTCAATACTGCATGGATAAATACTGCTCAGACTTCCCAATACAAAGAAGTTGAGTGACCACACGTAGACACACGCGATAGCCATTGTCTACTTTCCATTTCCTCCAGAATTCCTTTTGAGGTTGAAATCCCAAAGCACATATTGAATAACAACGGGCAACTGAACTTCACATCTCACGATTATTTGCTTCATTCGCATTCTCTGTTATCCTCCAGCCATTTTTTTTTTTTTCCTTTGGAGGAAGAATAGACGAAAGGTCGGAGAGGTCCAGCGCTGATTTCGAAATTACAATAATCCAGAAGTCGGTTTATGTAAATTACTTTTTCGCCCTGTTTTGCCGTTAATAAGCGGGTTCGGAAAATGGTTAATGGAAAATAAAAAGGGAAACTAACCATCTGTCGCCTCACTCCTTGGAAAGTTTACAAGATTTGTATCTGAATTACAGATATTTTGAAAAGAATCAGGAAGAACATCTCACGCATTTTCGCACTTCCCTAGCAATTTTCAGACAGTTTCTGTCCTGGACACCGAGAGAAACAATCGTCAGTTTTTTAGCTAAAAAAGTTTCATGAGCTGTTTTGTTCACTGACATTAAAATACACACCCTTTTTTATGATTTGTAGTATAACAAAAGACGACTTTTTAAAAGTGACTAAAATTAGGTTAAGATTTCATTTGATGAAAGGAAGTTTTTTTTTTTTTTTCTCGCTCTCTCTCTTCCCTCTAACTGTACAAAGAGAATCAAATTTCCATAATACTAAAACGACTTACTTATAGCTTTATTTTTCATAAATTACATAGTGCTTTATTATATAGCATTATGTTTGAAAAGAACTGTAGCACAAAACTTAATTCTTCTTTTTTAATTTAAGTAACCTTCTGAATAAAGTTCTTTTATTTCGTAGATATATAACTTGACATCAGGTGAGAAAAGCATTTAATGAAGGAAAGTAAGTGTCACTCCCGTTTTTCAGAAAGATTATTTCTATTATATTATTCCGATTTTAATATAGTACCTATTTATAAGTTATAAAGTATCTCAATGTGCATGCTCGTATTTTTTGGGATATGCCCTGGAAAGTTTGTAAATTGAATCATGCAATCATTGATCCGTTAAGTACATTACATTTAGTAAAAAATACTCAATTATTGTTAAATTTAAATTCTTAAAATATATTGTAATTAACGCAAAATGTTCTACTTTAAATGATCTATATATGTACATATTTTTAAAATTGTATGTACAGCTGCGGGAAAAAAAAGTCCCACTTGAACTTTATTTAGCCGTCGTTCGTCGTACAGGAAAGTTACATATACCAATCGTTTACGATTGACGTACACTTTAATATGCTATACATAAAAATTGCATAAGGGGCCGTCTACATATTAAAATTCGCATCAACTTTTGTTTTTCCAATAGTAACCCCTAGATTTCACTTCATATTTCCAAAATTTAGCTCATTTTAACCCCGGATACCAATTTTCAATAAATTTGAACTGAAAATGAGTGAGTTATGATCACCCAAAATCCCCCTCCCCGTATGTTAAAATATTTTTTCATACTTTAATTCATATCTCATATAATATTGATAATAAGAAGATGACTTTTATTCGTACTATTAGAACTAAACGACCCAAACATAATTTACTATTATTATAATTTTTAATAAAATATTAATATAAATTATGAATCATTAAATTAATATTCAAAACAATTATGAATAGCAACCTAGCCAAATTTTGATGGAAATAGATGCAAAAAGTGATTTTAAATGGCTGTGCAAAATTTCAAACTTTTACGTTCAGTAGTTTAATTTATATTAAATAAAATGTGTTATTTTCCTCAGTTAAGGGACCATATATAAATTTATTAAGTGTCAATTTTTTGAAAATTGCGTAAAATAAACGTAAATTAGATTTCTTTTGCGCAAAAATAGTAAAAGATAGCGGTATTTAAAAAATATCAAATTTTGAAGCAAATAGAGATTTTTACATTTTGATGGTGATTCTATAAAGCGTCTATTGCTGCGTCCGCTGCCATATCACACCAAATAAAATGCATTCCATGTATAGAATTAGTTGCAGTAGATGCATGTCTTCCAATACAACGTCCTATTTCTGAAAAACTATCATCAACATTCCAAGCAAGAATTTGACCTTTTTTAATATTAGAAACATCAGGTCTTTGGACTTCCCCATACTTTATCAAACATTCAACAAACATTCAAAATCATGTTTTTCTGTCTAAATTTTCATCTGACTATAAATTAAAATACCACCAAAAGTCTTGTAATTAATTAAGTAAAGAATATTGCACATTGCAGACGATAATCTTATAAATAAAAATGAAATTCTGTTTGTTTGTGGATTTGATTTGTCATCAAATCCACAAAAATGGACCTATCAGCCTGAAATTTTGCACAGATATGTAAAATAATATAGAATAAATGATAGTCCACTTTAAAACTTTGAAAGTCCACGCGTACCCGGAATTTAAGAGATTTTTTATGTTCTCCACGCAAAAAGCTTTCCGTAATTGTAACCCCTGTAGTGAAAAAAGTGTGAAATAAGGATCGTGGTTGCCATGTGTGGCGATTTTGCCGAATAAGATGTTTTAAATTCTCAAAATAAAAATAAAAGAATAATAATGATTTTTTTTTGTTAGTTTCTATTTGTAAGATTATTAATTTTTTATTATAATATCGTGTGCATGGGAAATCGGAGCAGGAATGAAATGTTTTATACGCAAAACAATAAGAATTGAAGATTTCCGAGGCTAATATGTACATTTTTTTAGTTTGGCGAAAAAATAAAATGGCTCAAATGCCGATTTTGAGAAAGTGAGTTCTAGCGGTTTGCACAGTTTTCGGCTTGGCGCAATTAATTGAGAGGTTAAGGAAATAGATTTTTGAAAACAAGTGCAAAGGTTTTATTAGAATATAGCGTTAAATTTTAATGATCCGTGAAGAAATAATGCAGTTATTAAGGGATTTCAAGCGATCTATCTTCAGAATTCTCGCCAATTGAGTACATTGATTTAAGTTGGGGGAATTCCGCCAAATTTCAGAAAGTTGAAATCTTCTCATTTAGTACATCGGAGTAACGATGAATAAAACACGTTATAGTTGATAATTTTAAAAAATTCGGCTGTATTAAGGGATTCCACTTTTCAAATAAATGCGTACAACCAGCGTTCGGCCGCCACTTTACTTTTTGGCGGCCGAACCATTTCCCATATTGATTGCTGCTAAGTCAATGCTTCGAATGATTTCCTGAAAAAACGCTTGCAAAATGGCGTATGTTGGCACTTTGGCGAGGCTTAGATTTGAAACTGGATTTTATTTGAGACTGGGATATATAATGACACTGGTTATAGATAAAAATGAATGTTGGTATGTGTTTATGAGGTTGAAAAACTCCAGCACCGCTGAGCACCGTTGCACCATGAAATTTGGTTCACCTAAGTCTTTTATCATTGAGAAGCTTTTTATGGTATCCGTTTTCCTCTAACTTGAAACTAGGTGGCGCAGCAGAACGTCGAATTCTATTCCGTTTAGCCGTTTACTATGCGAATATCGTCCAACCGATTTTGATGAAATTTGGTACACGCGGATATTAGAACACGGAGAATATTTTTCAGTATCCATTTTGCTGTAACTTGCCGCTAAATGGCGCTGCAACGCATCAACTTCTATACCGTTCGACCGATCGGCATAAAATTTCTTATACTTACACATTTCAGCACGAAGAATATATTCTAACTGTGTTCCTTTTGATGTTACTCACCACTAGATGGCACTGCAATGCATTATTATTTTAACTCGCCACTAGAGGACGCTGCAGCAGGCCAAATTCTTGACCATTCAAACGGTCGCTATGAAAATCAGTATACATAGCTATTTGAACAATGAGAATATTGGCGTTATCCATTTTGCTATAACTCGCCACTTGACGGCACTGTAGCAAATCATTACTTTAATTAACCACTAGATCGCGCTGCAGTGTATCACTTCTTGACTGTGCAACTGATCGCTATGAAAATAGGTATACATAGATATTTGAACACGGGGGAGAGTTTGGCGCTATCCATTTTCCTATATAATTTGCCACTAGATGCCGCGTCAACACATGAACTTCAGGGCTGTCCAGCCGATCGTCCTGAAATTTCGTATTCATCGATATCTGAATGCGAAGAATATTTTCGCCGTATCCGTTTTGCTAAAACTCTCCACTAGATTGCGCTACGCCGCATGGCCTTCTATACCGTACAAACGATTGCCTTGAAATTCGGTATGCATGGTTATTGAACACAATATAAAGTGATATCCATTTTGCTACATCTCTTTATTACAATAAATAGTAATCACCACAAATCGTAATATCAAAAAGTCCATTCATTCCCGTGCGAAGAACGGGTACTTCAGCTAGTATTAAATAAAGAAAGTGAAATAACAAACACAGTGATAATATTGGGTCGGCGAAAAAGTAATTGCGTTTTTTACATGAAATTCAAACAAATAAATTTTCAATCATGAAACCATTCTTTAAGTTCGACCGTAGCTGAGTAACATTCATGATTAGAGAGCAGCCTCTCACTCCTGGCAACATTTCACCTGTCTAAGAGAACCTTCAAGAGAAATACTCAATAACAGTTTAAAATTTGAAAGATTTTCAAAATCGTGAGCAGTCGTTTTGCATTTTCCCTTTAAATAATGTGCACGAACCAAGGACGTTATGGGCTCACGGGTCATTTAAACCACTGACTAAATACTCTAAATTCTACACCTGATATTCTTAGTACACAAAACTTTAAGACTAGAAACAGTACTTTCCGTGAAATAATGTTTATTTCTTTTAACTCTCGCGAGCGAAATGAATGAAGGGCAAAAAGTTCCGAACCTACAAATAGCGCTTCTCAATTTGCAGAAAGTCTCCTAAAATCGCGCAAAAAATGAACCGCAATATCTCCGGAAATTATCGTAGAAAATTGGTGAAAATTTATATTCAGGTTAATTTGAAGGTTTTCTTTCGTTTAATAAAGTCAAAGTAGTATGTTGCCATTGAAAAAAACGAAGTTGATGCAGAATTAAACATGAAGACGGCCCCTTATGCAAATTAAATTATTAGAAAATTAAAGTATACGTTATTTGCAAACGAATGATATATATAACTTTGCAGTCCGAGGAATAATGGCCAAATAAAGAGCAAGTGGGACTTTTTTTTCCGCAGCTGTACATGATTGCTAAGTATGTAACCACTAGTGATTTTAATGACGTTAAACTAATCTTTATAACCATTGATGTGCTGTACCATTATTGTTTATTTAATTTCATACAGTTGTTCTCGTTATAAAGTTTCAAAATGGCCTTAAATTTATATGGGACTCTATATTAATACTTTAGCGTAATTACATATGCTCGGTGTTTCAAATTGTTTAATCTAAGTGTTACTTTTAAAATTGCTGTCGTAAGCACTATACTTCCAGCTGGAGGGAATTGGTGAATGACTAGCAGTTAGTTTCTAGGCGATGAATTTTATAAGAAGTTACTTTTTAAAGAATAAATAAATAATTTTTTATGGTGACCCTATATACAAAAATTCCGATAGGAAAAATGAAATCTGATTTTCTAAAAGTCCTTCTCAAAAAAAGAGAAAATGTGTAAATGTAATATTTACTCAGTCATTCGACTTTAATGTTTTTAGTAACTATTGCCAATGACTAACAGCTTATTCTTTATAAAGAATGAGTTCTTAGTCATTGGCGATGGTACAAACTTTTCACCAAATCATGGTTCAACCTTTCTACCAAATGATGGTTCAACATTTTCACCAAACCATGGTTCAACTTTTTCACCACATTTTGGTTCAACCAGCCTTCTATGACTAAAATAAAACAACTATAAGTATCTGGTTAGCGTAATGCTGGATTTCATTAATACAAGCCACATGATTCTCATCGTATATTTTCAGAAATAATTGCATGTCTTTTAAAAATATAATTATTTTATGGGTGTATGGAAGTAAGGAATTAAGTAAATGTACGAAAGAAATGGAAAAAAGTAAGTATTATTCATAAAACCAACCTGATGATAAAGAATATGAAACAGGAAAAAAAAAAGTATATACTCCCCCCACACCTCCTCCAAAAAAAAAAAAAAAAAAGTAAAAAGCAGTATTCAATCAGTGCACAACCTTTCAATCAGAGATCTGTCATTAAATACCATGCTTAAAAAAGTATTTTTCTTGCAAATGACTTTTCAATGGTTTTCTGAAATATTTTTCGAACAGGGTAACACTGAAAAAGTCGGCTTGGGCTGTGTCGGGTCACACGGCCGTTGGTTTTATGTAAAATGTCAGCGCGTCGCTTTTAGTGTTATTAAAGATTGAATTCGTTCTAAATAATTTAATACAATATTGACACTGAATAAATAAATCATAAAAACTTATTTCCATTGCTGTAGAGGTGATAGCTGAGTCGGTATCTTTTACTAAGCGTGCCTTGGCAGCTTTGAGATGCTCCCGAAACCATCTCTCTCTCTCGGAGCCGGGGTACCGGTGCATGGACCATAAGTTCATCTTTCCAACGATACCCGTTATTTATATTTGCAGATAGCTCTAGTACGAGCTGAGGACGACGTACTATATTTTTATAAATTTTTATTAACTTCTTGGTTATTTTTACCTTTTATTTTTATTTGGATCGATCTATCTTATCAACACCAAAACAATCACTATGCTCTATTATGTCTGAGCTGTGAGTTACACTGAATAGAAAGGAGCGAGATCGCCTTTCTGGGCAGTGCCCCCTACCCCGTCACCGCGGCCTGCCACGACGCACAGCGAGCTGACTATAAAAGCTGAACAAAGACCCCGGATTTATACTTTTAAGAGTAATAGCTTTTTTTTTTATCATGAAGGTAAGACGGCACAGACCTTTTCCTTACGGTCCACTTTTCCAGCCTGGTATCTGTGTGTGATTTTAAAGACGTTTCAAGTCAGATGCGAACTTTCCTTCTTCATTTAAAATATATGGTCTCTTATCAAATTATGCCATAAAAAGTAACTGCATACCAATAGAAAAGTTGTAAAAAAAATTACGGAAGACTTCTGTAAAACACACGGAAATAACTGACATCCTGGCTGACAGTTTTTTCTGTCAGTTTGACAGACTTTTTTTTGTTTAAGTGCTCAGACAAGATATAGGGGGCTTTGAAAGGCAAATGCACATATACTCACGAAAATAACACACATGTTGCTTAATGAGATATTCTAGCTATATTCAGTGTTTGTCATCTGCAGCAATATCCATCAGCATACCAGACATTGAATGTGTAGTAGCGTTTGAGGTGTTACCCTTAGAAGATCAAGTGAAACCTGATCAGACATGCAATAATTGCAGTTCATGGAGCAAAATTTGGAAAGCTGTATATGATATTTTATACAAAGATCAATACAATCGAGCTAGAAGTGATAAATAAATCAGGAAGTTCGGATATGAAACTGTGAAACTAATTATTTAACGGTATTTGAATATACTTTTTTCAGAAACATCCATTTGTATGACAAGTTCACTTTATTATAATAGTTTACTTTATATAATATCATGCCTTAATCTTTTTAAAACTATGTTTTCTAAATATGTGTTAAAAGCAAATTGAACTTCTCCATTTTGTGCACTCTTTACTAAATCTATTAAAACTTCCTTGCTAATCGTAGGTCAATTCAGTTAGCCTCCATTCGTAGCCAAACGATTTCTTGAAGCTACCCAAATTATTGACAAGAACTCATTCCAATGCTAAAAACTGTTAGGAGACAACGTAATAATAAGCGGCAGATTTGCGTTACGTGACTAAAGAATTTACGGGTGGATGAAAAGCATTTGACATTTTACCCCAGAATTGCTCACGTTTTATAGTTTAAATTCAAGATATTATATAATCACTCAACCAGATAATAGTTTTTTCCGGGTAATTGTTTGTATATGACTTAATTTGGAAAGATCTTGAGAAATGTTTCTTAAAAGCCACTCTGGGTACATTACCAAAAGAAAAATTAAATTTTACAGGAAAAACAGCAAATTGTTGACAATGTTTGTTAATATTTGTGTGCTAAAGTGTTTATAATGATGGCAGATTGATGAGATGGTTTTTAATAAAGTATGAAAATAAAGCTCCAAAATTGTTTGATTTCTTTTGTAAAAATGAAAGAACCCCCCCCCCTAAAATACTGTTAATTTAATTTGATAAAAAGTAACATAAAACCTATATATACTCATTATGCTAAGCTAATTTTGCCGCTGATCATAATTTTTGTTTATTTTCTAATAGCTCCTGTGATTAGCGGAATTACCCAGCGTTTTTTTTTTTTTTTTTTTTTTTTTTTTTTTTTTTTTTTATTTTAAACCCTGTAACATGTTAAATTTCAAAAATCTCATTCTTACGAGTATATAGGGTGCCCCCCCCCAAAAAAAATAAATAAATCCCAGATAGTAAAATGTGTCCTGTTCATTAAATAAGCAATGTACAAAATTTAAACAATGTACAAAATCCCCTAGGAAAATTATGTGTCAGGAGTTGTATGCAAATTGCAAAAGAAAGCAATAATTAAATAAATGCATACTAATATTTATGCTATTACTGGCATTGCATAGCCCTTACCAGTTTTCTTTAAACATATCTCTGAAGCTTTTTATGATGAAAGGCTGAAAATTTGCACCTTACCTAATTAATGCATGGGACACATTTTACTGAGAAGCTTCTTTGTACGGGGGCCTTATAAGAATTTAAATTTTGTATTTATTTAGATTTAATATTCTGGGAAAAGTTTAATCGATACTATACAATTCTGCACCCTTTTTTTTTTTTTTAACGGAATTTTGTAATTTTTGCTTATGTCTATGATTAATATTAGATATATCAGCCTTAGTCGGTGTTTCCGGGAATCCTGTATGTTAAATAATGGGTGAGAATAGTCATCATGCTTTCTCGTTCTCTACTGAAAACGATGTTTTTGGGATTCATAACCCTTTTTTTAAAAGTACCAAAAAATTTCTAAAAACACTGTGGTTCATCAATATTTTAATTTTGACGACATTGTATTTTTTTCTGATAGAAGAAAATAAATCCATATTATAAAAACTTTACACGATAGTTGCGTAATATTAATAAAACGCTGTCTTGAAGCTACTTTTATTCCCATTAAAGTTTTAAAATATTTAATAAATAAATAAGTAATAAATGACAGAGTAGTGTTAAGTGAAAATGTTAATGCGAGGGTCACTTTTGTGCAAAGAGGCATTGACAGGATAATTAGCAGGTCTAAGATCAAATGTTGAATTGCAAATAAGCTTAGCAAATGGTCTCTAATTCAGTAGGTAGATTAATAATTCATGCTTAGTTTATGAGTGTTTAATATAACTTTTATGAAAATACTCGAATCCTGATTTCACATGAAAACGCGTTTGCTCAATATCACGTTTTCCCTTTTTAAATTATACCTTTCTCTACTGAATAAGAATATTTTTAATTTTTTTATCTGAAATTCTTGAATGTTTTGTTTAAATGTCAAACCGAATAAAATTGTTTCAGTTGATTAAAATTGTTTTAGTTTATTAAAAAACAATAATTTTCATATTATTTTAGTTCAAATTATTTTTAAAATTGTACTGGCGGTGATTTTACATTAAATTTAAGGCACTTTTTAAACTCCTACTTTATCAAACCTTTTAAGGAGAGAGAAATTTAATACTATTATACGTTTATCACTACAAAGGCTTCCATATACCACAAACTCCCCTAAAAATAATTATTATTATCAACATCTTTTTTTGTCGGTATTTCTTTATAAAATATGAAGTACAGAAGTGCAGAATGAATGAAGTACAGAATGAATGTTCTACTAAATTATTTCGAATTCTAGTGAGCGGCCAACTAGGGACAGTCACGAAAAGTGCGTTGTAAAGTGAAATATCTTTTTTTTTTTCCCATTATAAACTCAAAAGAAGTATCTCTCTCATGTAGCACAACATTCAATCAAAATTAACCCTTACTATATGCTTAACGCTACTTATACTTTTATAGCTCAAGTTCAGGTTGATGAGTTTTATGGGTACTATATTTCTTTTAAATGAAGAAAGATAAACATAAATATTTTTTCTTCAACATGTACTGCAACAAATATGCATTCGAGTAAGTTTTTTAAATTTTGAATAATTGTAATTTGTTGCCAAACAGGACAAATGCATTCGACAGAACTAATAAACCATGGTTACCAATCCCTTATCCATTTCTCATGGAAATATTTGCATCCGTGAATAAATCCGAATAATAAATTAGATTTGTCATAACTGCATTAATATGGCTACTTTGTTTCGGTATGCTGGTCAGCAACTGGTGCAAAAAAGGAAGAAATTACCAAAAAGAATAAACGAAAAAGGAAGAAATCACGGGAAAAAAAAAAAAAAAAAAGACTGGAACACTTTTATATTTGAAATAAGCACTAAAGTGCTATATACTAAAAATGTATCATAATCCATACGTCGCACCTACTTTTATTCCTTATTCCATTAGGTTTGAAAGTGTATCATTATTCATGAGTGTGCCGTATTTTTCTTCCTTATAAAACACTTCTTTAGAATTGAAATCTCTATTAAAATCGCCTACTAAAACTGGTTTACAATCTTCGCCAAATATATTCCAACTATACTTCTGTAATAAACTGTAGCGTTTGCCAGTTTCTAGCCGAATTTGGAAGCTAAATATTGCGAATTTCTAGCCGAATATTGTCCAGCTTGGTTCAGTTTTGAGGACTTATTTTTTGGCGCCAAGTCATTTTGGCGACAAATCACCAAACAGGGCAAAGCTTGCCGACTTTCAAAATTTTATCCCCACCCCTCGCTGTCTGGCACTTTTAAGATTTCTCTCCATAGGCCGTAATGTATGAGAAAAATTTTGGTAGCCCTGTAAAAAACTATAAGTCCTTTGCATACCAATACCGATCGTACGACGGTGGTCTATTATATATTAAATGTGAGCTCAATCAAATGCACCGTTTAGGAACTAGCGCACTTTTAAGCATTTCTCTCCATAGACTGTAATGCATGAGAAATATCTTTTGTAGCCCTGTAAAAAAAAATATAAGTCCTATGCACACCAAAATGAATACTAGTCGTACGACGGTGGTCTATAGTATATATACCAAATTTGAGCTCAATCGAATACCTCGTTACCCTGTTGAAAAGTGCAACGAAAATGTGTCAATTCAAATCGGTTCACAAAAAGTATCCGCAAAAATATATCCTCAGATTATGTCGACAGGAAATAACTGAGTGAATCTCCGGAACAATCGGGACGACAGCTTCCTGACTAAGGGTCTCAATCAACCAACCTCTAAAACCTGAGTGAACGAAATAGCACTGTAGAGCTAAAAAGTACAAACAACCTGCAATCAACAGAAGACGTTAGTAATGGGGATTTCTGACAGTAGCAAATAAAAGCGGCTGCCGCTTATGTTTACATTTGGTCGTTGCAAACGTTACCATTCGCAGAGTAGAAATATCGGTTCGCATCAGTGGCGGCTCCTCCATTTGAGCACATGAGCACGTGAACCCCCAGAGAAAAACTAAAGAATAAACACATTAACAAATTAAATTTGAAAAAAAAAAAAAATACATTAAGTACACTTCTAGATTTTTGGGAATTTAAAGCATGAGTTTTACTTTCCCCTACCCCCCACAATTATTAATTTATAATAATAGTGGGTTATTATAGCTAACGCACTCTATGGTAGGTTACTACAGCATAGTCTTTCGTCGCTCGCACGTGCGATCGACCCGAGCAGCCCTTTCAACCGGTCTCTGAGGAAAGACGCGAGAGAGTGAGAGAGAGTTGCGGGGGAAGCGAAGCGCTTTCGTTCGCACAATTTTATTGCGCTCACAGCAGATTTTTTTTGACATTATTTCCTCTGGATTCTCTCTTGGCTTGTTGTGTTCGGTTAGTTAATCCATTTTTTCATATTATTTTCTTAATTTTTATGATTTTTCACTACAGTATTTTTTACGAACTAGTGTAAATAATTAAGATGGGAGTCCAATAAGTGTTTTGGAGCTACGAAAAAATCAAGACAATATTTTTGCTAAAACTTAGCGACGAAATGTAAGATCAAAGATGACTTTTCTTTCAGTTGCGTGCATTGTTTTCCTTTAATTGCTGGAAATGCAAATATATATTAACTTGTAAAGTGCGTCGTATCTGCATATTTAATTTTCGAAATTAATTTTGTGAACCTCCATTTAAATAACCCACGAGCCGCCACTGGTTCTCATACGTTAGCATTTCATATAATAAGAATGTTGATATAGCTGTAAGTCTAGAAACACAACTTAGGATCATATTTTACGCCTATGAATGAACATAAATAAATAAATGATCATGCATGTTGCCTAATTTCTTTTAAGTTGAAATTGAAGTATATATCATCATATAATATGACTCATGGATTGGCTTCAAATATTTTAAGGTTAAAAATAAGTTTCGAACACATCCGAATGGAAGCGGATTTCACTTCTCTACAATACCTCTCTTCCAGCGAACCCGAAATTGATTCATGCCCCAGTACGCAAAGCATTGACCTAATTAACGAGAGGATGTGACCACACCGAGTTTATTTCACTTCGACGTTACACTATATCATTTTTCTCCCACACTGAATATCCCGATGTGAAAATTTTAATTAGTACCATAATGACTAGGTTTAGAAGATAGGCGTGTTGCCAGTTTGACAAGTAAAGTATGCTCGTTGAATTTAGATTGCAGACAGAGATTACTCTCTGAAAAGACTAGAGAAATTACAACTCTTCCATTTAGTTTATTTTAAAATTAAACGTCAAGGTACAATTTGAAACGTGTAACTTTTCCTGCAGCAATAGTATTTTTTGTCAATGATTTGTAAAGCATTACAATGCTTAACAAATCATTGCAATGCTTAACAAATCATAACAAAAGCAATATGATATGAGAATTCTAAGTATAGAACATCGGCGCGTAAAAATAATAATAGTAAAATTAAAAAATAAATAAATGCACTGAAAGCTTACACTTTTTTAGGTATCCAAAGAGGAATGAAATACTTTGAAAAACACTATCAAAAGGCGAAAATTTGTACGCAAACGGAACTGTTATCATGAGAAATATTTAGTCAAATGAATGCACATTCGGGATTTCTCAGTTTAATAACTGAAAAAATTTTAGACTTGTTTTGTGTGCGTTCTCATACAAATATTCTATATTCCATGATTTTCTCAGTGTATTTTCTGCGTTTGAAGCTGATTGGACAACATAGAAATTGTAATGCAGATAGTAAATTTTGACGTTTAAAATTTTCTTTTATTTCTGCACCTGTAAAACTCTCATTGTATATATTTACGTCATATGTCCTTTTTTTAATTTTCCTTCCTAAATTTGTGCTAAAATTATTCTTCCACATTAATTTTTCGACTTTTGTGAGACTGCTGTATTTAATTAATATATGTAACCTCTTATCTGCATGTCTGTTTCCATTTTAAGATGATATCTACTATCAAATCCGACGAAGTAAAATTCTCTTGGTTTACAGAATAGGCTTTGTTTTGTACTTGAATGCTTATATCTCCTAGTTTTTAATGTAATCCGAAAATTTTAAGAGTAAAATCAAATTTTTTATTGATTGTGAATGTTCTGACGTTTTCTGTCGTCTCGTCTCGTGGACATAGCGGCTTATGCTTGGTGTTCTTTTTTTTTGTGTCCAGTCATCAGCATTATCTTGTCATAATCGTGTGGCTCAGTTCTGTTACTGATTTCAAACATTTTACTCTTAAAAACTTTTTCAAAACATCGCAACACTTGCCACCCCCTCGAATTCACAAGTTGCACGGTTCAATTAATAAATAAATTTCTCATATTTCCGACTACTTTTTGGTTTCTCAAATCATCGAAATTTCTTTAATTGCTGGCGACTTTGTAAACTTAATTGCAACTCCAAAGCTTCTCCAATGAATTACTTGATTGTTTAAAAAAACAAAGTGCCGTTTGCAAAATACAAATTACAAAAACAATTACTGAAAGTTACGAATGTGTCGATTTTATGTTTTTGTTTGTAGAACTTCCTTCTTTGTTTAGTTTCTTCTTGGACATAAAGACAGTTTTCAGATGAGCATAAAAAATCTTTATGTATGAAATTGGAGTACAAAAATTATTTAAATCACTCATATTCTAACTAAGATTCAAAAAACAAGGTTCGGCTTAGGTATCTTTGTATTCTTAATGCCCCACCCCCCTCAATATATATTGATGTTCTTATCATCTTGTTGAAACACACCATTAAAGTCTCTACAATTGGGTAGTATTGATAAATTCGACGTTGAGAAGAATAGGATATTTAATTTCTTTGTCATTATTTTTTCACCGTAGTTTTAACATAAAATACTTTCAAATATAATAGACGAAAATTAATTAATTGGACATGTGGGTGCATACATGTGAAGATAAGATCATACTAAATTAAATCATGGTAACCCCTTTGAAAATTCATTTCAATCATCTGCGAGCAATTTTAATCAGCCGGACTATAGTTTCTATACTACCACCGAACTTAGTAGTTGGACTATCTCTCACAACTCCATTGCATAGTCAGTTCTATTTCATGTGAAGCTGGTAAATTTGAACTTGGGCATCAACAAAGCCTATTCGTTAGTTATAGTTAAACGTAATTTTCATTAAAGAGTTAGTAAAACGGATGATTGGAAACGTTTTTACTTTAAGCGATTGCCTTGGTTGTCGATAACTTTCTTATGTTACTTTTTTTTCTCAAATTAATAAAATCAAATTAGCTTTTCTTTATTTAAATCATAGATAATTATTTCAAAATAGATAATATCCGATGAAAGTAATATAGATGCCTTTGTAGAAAACGACAATGTTATTTTCATTCGTGACATAATTTAAAGTGAAAACTGTTTAATAGCGATGGGGAAAAATTTCGAACATAACTCTCATATCTCAAAAACTATTAGTGGTAGAATGTTGAAATTTTACATTTAGAAATATTTTAACATCTAATTGTGTACCTCTCTTTTTGGTGTCAATCTACTGGATAATTCATTTACGGGGCTACCCAAAGGAAATTCGATACATTAAAATCTATCACATCTTCAGTATATCATGTCTATAGTCATTGTTTGGGCCATGCTCAATGTCTGGCCAATTCTCGTCGACGTTGGAGAGTTTTGTCAAAATATTTGCCAATTTTTGAGCCAAAAATAATCAAATATTCCGCATAACTCTAAAACTTTCAACCGTAGAAGATTGAGATTTTGTATTGAGAACTATTGTCACATCTTATTGTGCATCTTTTCTTCGATTGCAATCGATTGGGTAATTATTTACAGGGTCACCCAAGAGACTTTCAATCCATTATGGACTACCTTTAATTCATTAAACTTGGCGGCTTTTCGCGAAATATCGTCAAATTAAGTTCCGTAAATAAATCTTTCAAGCATAATCCAGCTTGGCGATAGCTGAAATATTTGACTAGAATTTGCTAAACCTAGTATTATTTCAGTATTGCATCTCTTTCAAATGGAAAAAAATTAGATAAAGTGCACCGAAAATATTTATGATTTAATAGACGTACAAGAAAGTCATGTGGTGTCCACATCCGATTTTTCGAATTAAGATAATAGCAAATATATAACACATATTTCTGAAGGATAATCTTTTTCGATTAAGTGCTTAACAGTTTTCCTTTTTTCTTGTAGGTCGTGTAAGTACGTATATGAAGATCATCAATCACTATATAAAAGTGTTATTTATACAAGTATGCGTTTTTATACATTTCATAATTCAATGGCATTTTACTGGCTATATTTTACCGAAGAACAGAACTCAATTATTCAAATTAGAACTTAAAAGAGGTGAATATGCTGAATTTCAATAAAGTACTTGAACCTGTGTTGTTTTAACACAGGTTCAAGTACTTTATTGAAATTCTTTACTTTACAGAAACTTTATAGATTACTTTATAGAAACTTTTTTATTAACATTAGTGCTTTCATCTTTATCAGGTGAACTAAAAAAAAATTTTCTTTATTTTTACCAGCACGATGTGCTGTGGCTGCAAGTAACTGCAGCACAACGACGTGAAGATAAAAGTAAAGCATTTCAGTGTGAAAATTCCATGATCTACAACATGGTTTTAAATGCAATGTTTTGATGGCATACTACATGATGAGATACTACACGTCTCTTAGGTGTACTTTTGTATCGATAATTACTTCAAAAATATTTATAAAACATATTTAATGGTTATAAAATGATATGTGTTGTACTTTAAGAATTCATGTGTAAGCATTTTTGGCAAAACCAAAGAATCAAAATTCAAGATATTTAGTTCGGCTGAGAGCCATTTTCTTTCAAGAACTAAAGTACTTTCCAACCATTTTTATTATAATGGATTTTCTCGATAACTAGTTTGGTTGCTAAGTTTGTTGTTGGAACTTTCAACATTCTACTGCCTGTTACACCGTAAGGGAAGTTTAACCTGCATTCAGAGATCGGCTTATTCAAATGTGAAGAGCATTATTTCATTTACGCACGCAATGTTAGCGTAATAACTACGAATGTGTAAGTATTTCTACATGTGGCATATCAAAAGAAAGATTGTAAAAGCTACACGATGATAACAGAGGAAGAAGAAAATTGATTGCAAATAACCTAAAAAAATTTAAACGAGTATGATTCCCTTTATTTATTTATTTAAATAACAAGAGTTGCTGTAAAATTGTGTATAAAAAATTAATGAACATTCAAAAACTATAATTTTTTAATATTTCATTTATTTATTTATTTGTAGATTTCCATATACGATATTTTTAAGTAAAATTATAAATTAAGTAATTTAAGACACATTATAGGATTTTAAACCACTTAATAATGCGGTAAAAAAGTCTCATCTAATTTGTTTGTTTTTGTTCTGCTTTTTCGATTATTTTTTTTTTTAATTTAGCATTAACCAAGAGCATAAAAACTCAAATTTAGATCTATAAATTATTACTATTACTATTACTATTCTTGTTGTTATTATTATTTTATTTCTTTGTTTTTATTTCTTTATTCATTTTTTGAGAATAAAATAGTTGCTTGAACAATAAAAAGCATACTTAGAAATATTCATTCAGATTAACTAAATAATGTTCAAATTTATTAAACGTACAGGTAAGATTTACGTTATTAAAAGACATTGATATAATATATTAAATTTTACGTGTAGTAAACATTACACGTAAAAACTAAAATAAAATTAGAATCAAGCAATTAATTGATTTATAAATATGTATTTTATGCATTAAAATATTACTAGAACAATAATCACAAGTTTAACAAAATTTATTGATTCTAGTTAAAATTCAAGATCAATTATTTGAAACTCTCTTTTTGATATAATCATCATTTCCTTAATCTTTTCTTTTCATTACTTTATCCAATAAATCTTATGCTTAAAAATATTATATTTCCGTTAAAACAAAGAAATAACAGAACAGGTAATGGTAAAAATTCACAGTAGCTGTACTCTCTTCCAAATCACCAAAACAACGATTGGACAACTGTATAGGACTAAAATTATTAGATTTTATTTTCAGTGTAAATAACTTATTTTCTAATTTCATCACTCATCAAAATTTCTTAGAATTCTAAGAAATTTATCTGAAAATTTGAATTAGCATTTACTTTTAAAAAGCTGGAAGCGATTTTATTAACATTGTGTTTCTCCTTAAATTTCTGCGCTTTAATTGATTGTATCAACACTCGTGTTGTGAACAGAAGAAAACTGGCGCAGGTATTTGGATTCCCATTGCAGCAGCAGGGTTATTGCTGTGACAAGTATCGCGGTAAAAATCAACGGTAGTCAGAGTTACACTTAAAAGGAGTCGAAAAATAAACACTATTAGTAAGTATATCGAAAGACTTCGATGTACACGAAAAAATTAAGCTCATAAAGTAAGTGGCTAAATGTATTATTATAGTATTTAGGTCAAATGCAACGTCTTACTTAACCACACGTATTATTTATCTGCACAGATGTAGTAGAATACTGTAAGTCTGTTGTATTAAAATTTCATTTAAAATTTTCTTTCTAGCGTTTATATTTATTTTATACACTTTGGCATAAATATTTCAAATGTTTCACAGTATCCCTTGTGATCCAAGAATAAATATATGTATAAATATCTCATTATTGGAAGACGATTATTCAGTAAAATACTAATATATTTGAAAAAAAAAAGTCCGTATGGTTTAATACGATTCGTTTCATAATATGCACGTATTCACATAACTATTTAAAACTGAAAGGAATCTACGAGTTGGGTTAAATTCGAATACGGGCAGTATGACTTATTTAAGGTTCTTTCCCCTATTTCTTTACTTTTTTCACATTATTTCATTACTCCTCTTCGAAGATTTAAAAATCTATAAGAATACAACTTTTGTGCGTGTTATTTCACAAGCTTTAATTATTTTAGAATGCTAATTGTTTTAAACATATTTTTATTCAAATCGTTTGAGCCGATACCACAAACGGCTTGTTCTCAATTATACAGTAACCTTGTTGAGATGTCATAATTTATCCGAGAATCACCCTTGTTAACGGTAAACAATATTTCCATTCCAGTACGTGCAGCTACCACTAATTATATACTGAATACTACTACAGTCTTTTTTTTTTTAATGTTTGAAGATGAACGTGCAATGATCTTAAAAGGTTAATCCTCCAAACATCAAATGAACAGTTCGTTTTGATATAGCAAATTGGTCTATTTTTATTTTGGCATTAGATCAATGGTCGTACAAAATAAAAGTATTTTTAATATATTTCTTAACTATACCCTGCTCGAAAGTCAGAGTGTTGCTCTATAAAGTTCAGCAGGCAAACTGGATGCCGCTGGGCATCACGAGTTTTCGTGAATCGAAGTGTTTAGAACCTTTCAGATGAAAATGATGATGAACGACTAAAGGAAAGTGTTATTTACTTCCCTCAATTCAACATGTTGAGAGATGATTTCATAGGAGTAGACTGAAATGCAATCCTCATTTTTATCGGGGATGAACACTGTAAGTAATTTCTTTTTTAAATAGACATTACATGCCGATTCATTATATTGTAAACAAGCAAGCTACGTTGCATGAAGTATAAATAATATACCACATAACCCATTTGTCTAATACATATAAACATATTTGCTTTAATGACACACGGGAAAAGAAAAAATTACAAGATTTTTACTCAAGACTAACGAAACTAGGCAAAGGAATAATAAATAGTTTACATGTCTTTTTTTTTTTTTTTTAGAAAAAAGTATTTTTAAATAAAATGGTGGTAGGTAGCGACTTATATTGTGTAAAACAAATTTTTTAAAAAACCTTGTACTAGTAACACATGTTTCAGAAACCGTGTATTGCTAAATCTCGAATCAAATGTGTTTTATGTAATCAAGTACCTAATTAGATATAAGAAAAATTTATTTTGAGTCTGAGTTTTTTTTTCTGAAATACGCTTGAACATTTAAATAAAAATTCATTATTTTAGAACAACGGGAACTGTTAGGATTCCTGAACATCAGAATCGACTAATTTAATACAGCTTGAAGATCCTAATCATTTTTAGAAGCACACCAGGGACAAGATTTATCTTTTTACCCTATGTGAAAAAGCCAATAAGTTTGGTAACAAGCTCAGACATTCGAGCCAACCAAACCACCTTCACTTAAATTTACGTATTTAAATTTCATGCTAAACAGCTCTAAAAAGAAATAAAACAAATTGAAGTGCTAACCAATCGATTTCATTACTTTCTACCACTCCGAATGTTAGATCACCAACCAAGGCCGTCGACAGGATTTTCGGGGCCTAGGGAGGTATTTCCGACACCCCCTCCCCACTACCTAAAAAAAAACCTTCCACTCTTTTATCCAGAATTCTTTTTGAAACACTTTATAGGATTAGTAAACTTTAAATTTACCGCAGACCATAATACAAAACCTTGTACATGATAAAACTATTTAAAAAAATCTGGAGTGACTCCACTCGACTTTCCGAACACTTACGATTAAGATCATTACCAAGCACTTAAACAAATTTTAATCGATGAATAATTCAAACATATATACCAAATTGAAACTCAATCGAATGCACCTTTTAAACGCTTGCGCACTTTCAAGAATTTCTCCCCATATGCCATTATGCCATAACATAAAAGAAAGATTTGTCGTAGCCCTGTAGGAGAACTATAAGTCCTATACACACCAAAATCAATACCGGTCTTAGAATGGTGGCTTATAACATGTATACCGAATTTGAGCTCAATCGAATGTATCGTTTAAACGCTAGCGCACTTTCAAGAAATTCCCCCCATAGGCCATAATGTAAAAAATCTTTGTCGTAGCCCTGTAGAAAAACTATAAGTCCTATACACACCAAAATCAATACAGGTCTTGCAACGGTGGTTTATAACATATATACCCAATTTGAGCTCAATCGAATCTACCGTTTAAACGCTAGCGCACTTTCAAGAAATTCCCCCCATAGGCCATAATGTAAAAGAAATCTTTGTCGTAGCCCCGTAGAAAAACTATGTCCTATACACACCCAAATCAATACCGGTCTTGCGACGGTAGTTTATGACATATATATTCAATTTGAGCTCAATCGAATGCTCCGTTCAGGAGCTATCGTGTTCACTCACATACACACAAACACACATACACACACACACACACACACACACATACACACATACATACATACATCTCGTAAAAATAGCATAAATGGATTCAGAAGACCTCAAAACGTGTAAAAACACCAAAATCTCGAAGTCGAATTTTTTCATGATTACAATACTTTCCTTACATGGTACATGTTCGGAAAGTAAAAATGCAAGTATTTTATCGGAATTTTTTTAAAGTAATGTACATATAATTCGGAAATTCTTTCTTAATGTATGTAAAGAACCACTTTTTTAAATGTTGAATACTCGCTATTTGAAAACTAAAGCAGATTTATTATAAAATTCGTAGCCAAAGGAAAAAAGCAGAAAGAAAAAAACTTAGCAAACACCAATGAGAGTTAATTGAGCGGACTGATTTCGGTAAGTATGACTTACCAACATCAGTGTGAGAATGTATTCTCCCACTGATGATAGTAAGTCATACTTACCGAAACCGGTTTGCCGCATTAAATCTCATTGGTATTTGCTAACGTTGTTTTTTCTGTGTTAAGCAGAGTTACCTTCTTTATCAAATTCCCGTGGGATTCATATGCTAAAAATTCGTAACACATGTCCTCCAGACCAAGGCCCAGGGGGCAATTGTTTCCCCTGCCCCCCTCCCTCTCCACGGGCCTGTTATCAACTACCGATTCACCAAATTGTAGATCCCGATCTCTAGAATAGTGGTTCTCAATTAAGCTTAAGCCAAGCACCACTTTTTCACTTCATCTTTTCCATCCTAACTCATGAACTACATTAAAAAAATTGTGGCGGGGTGGGGTAGTGGAGAGCAAAAGCCGTAAAGGACAAAAAATCGCATTATAGAAATACGTAGAAATACATAGTTTCATTCACAAACGTTCCTATAGCAATTATTATTAGTTTTTTAGTTATGACGTGCTTGCGGAATACCTGTGCACGAATCACCAGTTGGAAACCACTGCCCTAAATTTATACAATCAATATATTTAATCTTCGTCCACCTAAAATAAATAAGTTTATATTCAATTTTTATTGTATACCCAAAACGAATTTCATGCTCTTCCAGAAAAGCGCGGAAAATTTTCGGATTTGAAAGATTTCATGCAGACGATTTATGCATTTATTTTATATTTGTGAAAAAAAAAAACTATGTAATCTGGAAAAACTATTTTAAACTAATTGGAATCACACTTTCCTTTCAAAGCCTGATGACCGTCATGAATATGGCGTCATATCGATTGCAACAGCTCATTTTGTCACGCAAATTTCCTTTTTTTACTCTCGGAAATAAAATGGAGCTTAAAATAACTAAAAATCGCTTAAAAATTAGGGAACCGGAGAATTTTCAGATTTTTAAAGTAGCATAGATTGTTTTTACATTTTTGTACATAATTATGAAAAATTTCAAGCGGATCGTATAAACAGTGTAGATGTTACTACGTTTTTTCTGCTTTTAAATATTTTTTAACTCTTTTATCTCCTTGGAGTAATGGCGGTAAAATATTTATGTTGAAGTGGTTGCCCGGAATGGTTACAGAGTGAGTCAGGGATCAGCTTAACTATATAGTAGGATAAAAAAATTTGACTTGCATTAATTCCTTTTTCGTATAAATTCTTTGTAAAATATGCAGCAAAAGATCCAACTCATATACTAAAAAGAAAATATTTGTGACAGAGATTTAAATTATGCCCCGAAGAATGGCAAGAAACAATGCTAACATACACAAAAATAATGTAACTTGAATCGTAACAAAAGAAAACGCTATTGAGGTCGAAAATTTTTGTTGTTTTCCGTTTTGTGTGAGGTTATTGTTGTAAGAGAGTCTTTTACAACAGTTGTTACATAAGATCCCCCCCCCCTCTCTTGTTTAACGGTGTTGGATTGGAAACTCAAAGCTGCCAGTTTTTTATCTCCAGCGTTCTTTATATTCTTTATTTGATAACAGGCAGAACAGTCTTCTTCATTGTGTTCGAATCGGCAAACAAGGCAGGGGCGGATGCAAATTTGCTTTCTCTTGATGCGAGAGACGTTAAGATGCTTGAGTGCTTATCATATTAACAATGCTGTTGCGTCCGAAGCAAGAGGATTGTTAACATGTTGCATACGCGTTCACTGTCAAACTTCGGCTAGAAGGGTCAGTCGTCGTTGACCAAAACGGGGGCGATATCGCGTTATTAAATCAATGACGACCGGTTTCTTCATAGAGAGGGTTTATTTCATTAAACGGCGCTACAAAAGGACGATTTAAATATAATTACTCATGAATAATGAGCCTGCTTCTTTTAGTCCCGTGAAAGTACTGCATTTGTGAAACGCATCCAAGGCAGTTACTGGAGATGGAAATGCACAGTTTCTATTGTTAAACATATTGTTTTGAAAGGGAAGTTAGTGAATGCTTTATCAAATGGAAAGCAGGAACTCGAAATATAAAAGAATTAAATTCATTATGCATATAAGACTACAGCAGTATTTTATATGGCTATACAACTTCGATTCGTCTGATGATATTCCAGTATTTTCATATAATGGATTATTAAGTCGGAACAGTTGAATCAATCTGAGTATCATGTAGGTAACCAATAAAAAGTTCTCCAAACCTACTATTTTTAAATCTAGCTTATTCTGTAAGGAAAACACGTGTAGAGACCAACAATCATTATTGTATCAACGTAAAAATAATGATTTTTATAGATCAGCAGATTGTTTGTGTGCATGAAGGAGTATGAGAGAGAGACCATAAATACAAAGATCAGAGAGAACAAAATGAGTCTGTAAAGAAACAAACTGAAAATACATTCAGTGCATTCCCACCAAGTGTGACTTACAAAACTAGAAGAGAAAAAGACAACAGTATCAAACATCATCAAGAACAGCTCATAAAGCAGAAGTACAAGTTTTTAAATTTAATTTCAAGCCTCTGACAAAATACATGATCATCAAAGTTTGCTTGAGAAGCTTTCCTACCTATACTTCTGAGTCATTTTGTGAACATTTTGCAGAACTACCACTGCAACTCGGTGAAGAATCCATAATTCAAGTGAAACTATTTTTCCGTCCTACTTTATCTATCTGGCCTTTCTACAGGTTTAAAAGCAAGAATATTGAGCAACTTAGTCATGAGATCAGCACTTATAAGATGCTAGATTGTACTGTAAGCTACAGCTATAATTTTTTTATGAGTAGTTTACCGAATGAGAATTTTGTAAGATAATGTACATATTTTGCGTCAACATATTTTCCAGATATTTTGGGAAGGCAAACCTCGAATTGGGCAAGTGCGAGGTTTCTTTGTTATGCAAAATGTTGAATTAAGATTATTGTTTATTAATTTCTGTACAACTTATGTTTTGTTTATTTTTTTTGTAGTGAAAATGTGTTTCAAATTCGTACGTTTTCAAACAGTTCACAATGAAATATGAACACTTATACTAAAAAATGCAATTAATAAGCAGTACAGCTTTATCTTTGACTCTTAGACCAGTATTGTTTATTATGATCCAGAGTAGAGTTGGAAAGTTGAACGAATTATTAAATCAGTAAAATAAACATTTTTTCTGTTATTTTTCGTGAAATATCGTCAAATTAAGTTCCGTAAATAAATCTTTCAAACATAATCCAGCTTGGCGATAGCTCAAATATTTGACTAGAAATCGCTAAACCATAGTATTATTTCAGTATTGTATCTCTTTCAAATGAAAAAAATTTCAGATGAAGTGCACCGAAAATATTTATGATTTAATAGACGTACAAGGAAGTCATGTGGTGATAAAATAACAATAATATATAACAGTTACCTTTAAGAGATTATCACGCTGAACTGATGAGTATAGTCTAATACCTATCTAGTCGTTTTATTACTCACTGTATTACTTTTGACATTGTATTACTTTTAGTTATTGTTAGAACACATAAGTAATTCGCGCACTACATATTCATTTTTACATCTTTCACTGTAAATAACTATTTAATGAACAGGAATAATGTACTTATTACATATTAAATTTTGTTTATAAGTGTGAACATAAATTGTTAACAAACGCAAAATATTTCTTGTTCTGTTAAGAAAATAGTAATAAGTAAAATAGAACCGGTTTCTCATCATAAGCAAAATGGGAATTCACAGAGGTACAGCCATATATCTTCTTTAACCGATCTTAAACATAATTCAAAATTTTTCTCTTAGTAATTTTCCCAGTATCCAAGGTGAAAGATTAGTGTTTCTCAAGTCAAATGTCCTCGAGAAGAGAAAAAAAAATCTTGACGTGATTTAGCGTTTTCCTTGGTTAAAGTTCAACTAGATAGTTTTGTTAATTTTTAGTGTACGCCCCCAGAAATGATAAGACTGGCTTATAACTTAATAAAATGAACAATAATTTATTTTTTATCAACAGGATCGTAATTTTTTTTTGCATTATTTAACTTAAGCATAATAAGAAATAAAATAAATGCAATTTTATTACCTTTCGTAAAATTATGTAGCAATCATTTATATTT
The DNA here is from genome assembly GCA_038373885.1 of Cheiracanthium punctorium. NCBI lineage: Eukaryota > Metazoa > Arthropoda > Arachnida > Araneae > Cheiracanthiidae > Cheiracanthium > Cheiracanthium punctorium. The sequence goes on from JAWZYV010011828.1 coordinate 249,273, forward strand.
TAAATATCATTAAGGCTTTGTTTCTTTAGAATTCATCGTTTATAGGTACTGTGCACATACTAACTATTTATAATGACTCTTTACATTTTATTTCAGCAAGGCTTTCATTCTTCTTACAAACTTTTTCAGTGTGAATATAAGAACATTTCTTTAATCTAAGTGATATTAATTATTAATTATATAAAATAAGGAAGCAGAACTTTCGAATGCAGTGATATAAATAAATAAGCATGTGTCGGAATCTGTTCTACGTTCTGAACAGTAAAAAAGTGGAGTGCATTGGCAAATACCGTGAGAAAATTAGTTGATAACGTCAGAATTTTTACCTAGGTAAGCCTTTGGAATATTTTTACACATTTTTGTAGTTCAGTTTTATTTGAATATCACATACATCTACAATCATCATACATCACAGACAACTTTCAACTGAATGTCAAGTACAATCAGATAAATCTTTCACTAGAAAATTATTTAGTGGAGGAGTTAGATCAAGTCAGACGAGTTTACTTTTAACTGTTTTATTTTTAGTTGTTTCAAAAACACGCAAAATTCCTAAAATATCTCTCCATGAATTAAAAAGGAACTTCATGATGTTTATCAAATAACATAAATGGAGAATTATTCAACTACACACTTAAAACTGTGCCTCTCATATGCAAAGCACAAGTGGAATGTACTTCCTATTATTTTACCGTGGGGGAAACATAGTCAATGTACCTTTCTTATAATATTAAAAATGAAATCAAATTTAAGAGACGCAATTGTTCAAAATGCGTCATTTAAATCGGAGATACACTCTTAAGAATGAACAGTAAGTTATGCTGTTTAAATACTAAATGTCTTTATTCCATCCTGGCTGTTCATCATATTGTTGATTTCTTCATGTAAAAAAGCTAAAAAGCTATTCTTTATGTTGACTTATTGGTGGAATTACCAATAACTTTTTTTAACAACACATCAATTCTTATGTGTGTACTTTCTAAAACTGCAAAATACATTGGAAATTTTATTTTTCAATTACAAGCAATCTCTGTGATCTCGGACATCTTGAAAACTTCAGCATATTGAGATGCATAAAAAAGTGCTTGAATGTATATAAGTGAATTTTACTTTACAATTTTCTTAAATATAAGTTTTTTAATGAATTATTAGCAATTAAATGTATTATTAAAGACAACAATTATCATTAACGACCTAGAGATGCAGTCCATTTATTTCCTACTTAGAAGTTTACTTTTCATATTGGCAGTTCATTTAGCACAAATATAGTAAAAGCATATTGTTATTTGCATTATTATAACAAAATTTTATAGTGTTACATTTAGACTAATGGTCTGATTTTAAGGAGTTTTTAAATATGTAACTGTTTCAAATATACTGTATTTGAATAATACATTTTTCAAGGTAAATATCTTGATATTCAGAGAAAATTATCTTAGCTTCACCATTGAAAATTCACACATCAACTTCAAATAATTTCATTGTAAATAAAACACTTATATCACACATCGTTTAAAACTTCATCCCAGAAATTGCCAGTTAAATATCCCAACCAATTCATCCACGAATTCATTTAGAATATAAAGAAAATAGATAGTGCAAGCTATTTTGAACGAGAAAAATAACGTGCTATCATAAAACATCCAGTTTATTCTTTTCCGGTTATAACAATTGGTTTTATTCATCGTCTATAAACCTTTGATCTACTAGAGCCATTTCCTACACGGATTTATTTACACTAACTGCGTAGCATTAAATATTCAGGCTTATTTACTTTAACAAATACCCATGTCACGTATCCATCTAAGTAGGTACGTTAAATTGATAGGTAATAAAAATTTTGAGCCCAAACAGTTTCGTCCGCAAGCTTAAGGAAATGAATCACTGGAGGGAACGGAAGGTGTTTGAAACAGTGAAAGTTTTTACAAGTATGTAGAAAGTGGAGGCCTCTCTCAGGAATAAACGCCTGAAGAAAAGTGCCTTTATCTAGGTAAGAGTATCGCACAGTTTTAAGTACTTCCTAGATATATGTACTAAGCTATAGGTATGTACGATCATTCAAAATTGAAGTTCCTGTATTAAACGAGTTATATCGCCCGCTAGGAAATATGAGGCATGGCAAATCACATGTGAGCTCATAACATATATATAGTAAACTATCAAGTGCTATATAACAGTTTCTGAAACTTTTTCTGTGATGAAGCATTTCGGGGATCTTTAAATTAAGAAGGGGCAACTTGTACCAGTTTCCTAGACATCAGTGTATTATAGTGTATATCAGTCGACAATAATGTATTATAGGTATAGGCAGCTGTATATTTTTTCGCGGATGACAGTTTGAAAATTTCTGTTCTGTGTAACATCAGTATACCTAGCAACAATTAAAAAATATTTTATAAAAATTATTAATTTTTGTTTTAATTTTAGTTTTAGGTTTTACAGTAATTATTTCTTATTTTCAATTGGCAGAGAGATGAGAATTTTATAGATAAAAAACATTAACACCATCTAATCTTATACTATGCAAATTACGAGTCTAGAATTTGCTGAATTTATGATAAATAGAGTGTTGAGATGTTTCAGTTATCCCTCAGAAGTTACTGAGTTATTTGTATGTTAGTTTGCTTGATGTAAGCTGCAAACTATTCCTTTTCTTTTTTTTTTTTTTTTGTTAAGCTTTCAACAAAATTAAGACCCTAAATTTGACGGGCTACAATGTTAGCTTTAAAAAGAAAAATAAGAAGTTAGGAAGGCGATTATGTAGCATAACTGTGCTATTCAAGCTAGCAATTTGTTCTTCTGAAACAAGTAATGAAAAAAAAATTGTTAATCCGATAAAACATTTTTGTTGACTCAAACAAACTATTCAATTGAAGTTATATATCAACAACATAATTTGTTGCTTCAAAAACCACTTTTATTTCAAGGGAAGTACAGTCTTCAGAAGAAAAATCAAGTTTATGTGCTTCATTTATTTCACGGAGGTGAAAAATATACAATATTACCTCATATTTACTAAAAATAGAGCATCAGTGGTAAGCATTTCACTAATCAGAAGTTTTCGACTTTTAAAACAGAAATCAGTTTCAGTTTTTCGATTTATTATTCTAAGGAAATAAATAGCACTGTGATAGGTATATCAACAACAAACTAAAATGTCATCTTGTAAGTGGTAAAGGAGAATTTTTTTTCAACTCAAAATCCAAATTCTTGAAGGAAACTACTTTGTTCTCTTTATTTGACATTTAAAGTATGCGTGCATCTTTGATTCCCACTGTGCTTCGCAATTATATTGTCTGAGAGAAGGGGTTAGTAATTGTATGGTTAAAAGTATGCTGCCACACACACACGTTGACCGCCATCTTTACTTATTATAACACAATCGTTTACATCACGAAATATTAGAATCATTGGAACTTTTCTACAGAGCTGTCACAATACTTTAAAACATTCTTTCCGTTTGGATGAAGACTATTATTTTACAAAAATATATGTCACGCATTTCGTAAAGATGCATTTTTCTTTACGTTTAACAAATTATTTTACGCGCATGCCAGCAGTCATGCTCGATGCTGGTATATCTCAATTCGAAATTAAAATGTGCTTGAACCAAAGATTTATTTGCTTGAGTGAACAATAGTGTTGTAAAATTCAAAAACAAGATTGATAGTCAAAGTGAATTACGGTTGTTATTTTCAAGTTTCTTTTCCATGCTATACAAGGAATTCTATCTGTGCCGAAATCTATATACAGCGGACATCTAATTAAATGAGTAGATTTTTCGTGCCTTGTCAAATCGTTGAAGTAAATTATCAGCGTAAACCAAAAAACTGTAAAACTGATACTCTGCTCAGAGCTCAGAGTACGACTTAGAAAGTTTATTACACATTAATTTTAAATATTTGCTAAGTAGTACTGTACAATTTATAAAGTAGAAGCTATTATTTCAAAATATTAAATTAAGCTGTAATAAAAAACTGCAAATTTTTAAAATTTAGAAAAATGTTTAATCAAAAATTTGGCATGTGATAATTACTAATAAACAAATAATCTACATAATATATCTGTTTGACTGCTATCCATCAGAATCCTCATACACCCTCCAATAAAAGTATTCGAGCAAGAGAGAAATTTCCTATGTTAGATTTGCGAAAAATAATTGAGTTTTTGAAAAACGCACAACTTAATAGAAATATGGAATGTCATATTTATGCATAGCCTAACTCATATTCTATGATAAATAATTTTTAATATAAGAAACCAACGTAGGAAATTTCTCTCTTGCTTGAATGCTTCTTTATGAGGGTGTACATTCCAGAAGCGCAGTAGCGCTGCATAGCAGTCAAACGGTTAAAATACTTAAAAGATTAAATAACAGCTATACAAATTCTGGCGTTAACAGCAACAAAATGCTTTGGAGTCACCGAAAGTTAATTGCCAGTTTCTATTACACAATTTTCGATCAAATTTTAGTACATATGTGAAAAAAATGTGGGAACAGAATTTTTGATTCTAATTAGTTTGTATTACACAGTATTTTCAATAATACAAAGGGTTGAAATGTCATAAAAATAACTGTTTTTGAAACATGTGCCCCATAGCCTTAATTTATCTATGGCATTCTAAAAGTTCCTATTTCGTATAATTTGTAAAAATGAGAATGTACTGGACTTGATGTATTTGTCTATGGTTTTAAAAATTCTCCAAATCATATATAGTATTTCGTTCCTGTGATACTTCTTACGTAATGGCTGATGGTATATTTGGACAAAACCCAATGTCTTCTACAGAAACATCTACTAACTAGGGAATGCAATCCCGCACTGTTTTTCGTCTTGCGGGATTTCGGGATTGAGATTTACTGATCCCGCGGAATTGCGGGATCTCGCGGGATTGACATTTCATTTAGCTAGGACTTTATTTCAACAGAGAAAAAAAAGTATGATTTTAAGCACTATGAAGTTTAACTTTAATAATAATAATTAATCTTATGAGATAATTTACACAATAACTTAAGTTTTTTAGAAATATGAAAATTATAATCGTGATTTTCAGTATGATATACGAAGTTATGTCTCAGTATATTAGTATTAGTTATGATAGTTGCTAAAAATCAGGAATTTACAGAAAAATACAATTTATAAATACTACATTCACACACTTGCGTTATTTTCTTAGTTGCTGAAAAAAGAACGTACAAAATCGAACAAATCCAATGAATCATTTCCTGGTCTAGATTTAATTTTAGTAAAATAATTAGATGTGTGAATGAAAAAAAATTAAAACTGAAATTAAAACTTTTTATAGTTAATTCGTGACTGTTCGCTAAGAGATAAATTAGTATGAAATATTTCAGTTCATTTGGGATTGGAAGTTTGCGAAAAATTTATATTTAGATGTTTGATCCAGACTCCCATTGGAAGATATATTAAAAAATAAAACTTTAAATTTAAATTTGTAATTATTGATTCGTTTATTGTTAGATAAGAGACATGAATATTCAAAAATTTTCGTTCTATTTATTGAGAAAGTGGCGTGAAATTGTAATAAAAAATAATTTATTTCTCAGTATCAATCCCGCGGGATTAGGATCGTAATCCCGCGGGACTAGTCCCGCAAATATTTGTGCGGGATCCCGCAGGATCCCGCTCCCGGATCGGGATTGCATTCTCTACTACTAACTGAGTGAACGTGAATATTTATACTCTGCTCTAAAGCATGAGTGCAAAATAAAATTCCCAAGAACACGCCTAATAATTAAATGAAAAAGTGCATATTTACTTGACACTATGAGAAATAGAAGTTTGTTGGAGAATATGTATAATATACACATATATATATATATGAAGTGTCACGCACACACACACACACACAGATTTTCCAGTAAAGTTTCAGAGTTAAGGCAGGTAAAACGGTTTATTGAACATTATCTTTAAGTTACAATATAAAGTGAGAAGAGGGGAGGGGAGACGTACAAAAATCCGCGTGGATTAACTTAGCAGTTCTAATGGCAGAAGTCTCGATTTTCGAGGTGCAGGGGTATTTACGCTTACCATACCACGTGGGTTGCTAAGACAAAAACTCCGCCTTTCTCTTATCTCTAATCGGATTACATACATTTATTAACATGACCTGCATCCGGGGTTACAAAGGCGTGGGAACACGTGTACATTGAAAAGAACAAAGAATCGAGGACCTGGTGTCTGGCAATTAACTAAAGAAATAAAACACAGCTCCAGAGCGCGCGTGGCAAGTATGACAGGAAAGCAAAGCTTACAGTGAAAGTACCCGCTTGAACAATATCCAAACTAGTAAAACCCAAACTACCTTTTTATATATTACATATATATATATATATATATATATGTATATATATATATATATATATAGAGAGAGAGAGAGAGAGAGAGAGAATGATAAATAACGAAATATAATTCCCGATATTTAGAGCCCCTAAATCATTCGATTGACTAAATTTTTGACAAGTACGTTAAACAACTTGAACATGTTGAAAAACATGTGCATTACAGTAATAAAAGTACTTCAGTACTTAACAATATAGTAATATCTTGGTATTAGTATATCTATCATTTTTATTACTTGAAAAGAACGGTTTTTCAATGAAATAATTAAATTGCGTAAAGCTAAGTCATTTGTGTAAAGTGTAGTAAATTTTAAATTTAAAATCGTATCTTCATTTTTCTTCAATTTCTGGAATACTATTACATCTTCATATTTTTCATACAATAATAATTTCCTCTGTGTTGGTGAAATTTAAAAAGAAGAAGCAATTTCCGGAAAAGTTTTTAACTTCTTTCAATATTTATTTTGTGGCTGATTTATCAGTAAATCTGTGTATTGTGATAATTAAGCCGTATTGAAATGTTTAAGAAGTGATTGTCGTTGAAAGTTTTCCTAATTACTGTTTTTATAGAAAAATAAATTATTTGAGTAAAATTCCAATTACAATTTTCAAGCATATTTTTATTAGCTTAAATTATTCTGAAAGCTTAAACTATTATAAAGTTTCTATGTTTGTTTATTCGTTCATACCATGAATATTTTGCTATTTTTAATTACATTAGATTGATACTGAAAAAAAACTTTAATATTACTTTACAAAATATACACACATCAAAATTTGTAAGTGAAAAGTTTAATTTTGACAATGTGTTTTGAAACAATCATATCATCGATAGCTTCAATGCAAACTCATAGAATTATAAAAAACAGAACAAAACTGCAAATATTCAATCAAATTTGACAAAAGAGAACATATGTTTAAAGCTTGAATACAGGGAAAACAATTATTTACAAAATTGAGGTGACTATGGAGATAGTAATATTAGGCTGATTTTGTGCACCAGAATAAACACACCAAGTTTTAGAGTCTAAAACAGTTCTTCTTAAACGAATGTCATCATTACATCTTTCGTGTTAACTGTTATTATGTTTCGAAAACTAAATGAGGACGAACTAATCCTTTCCACACTAACAATTTGCTCTGTAGCCGTACGGATGTCCAAGCGCTGTTCGGGTAACTATGACTGTGATGAAAAGGATTGCGTGTGATTAAGTCTGGATTTGACACTACAAAGGCTCGTCAAACGGAGATTACGCTAACAATCAGACAGCCCCCCCCCCCTCCAAAAAAAAAAATGCTACAGGAAACTAAAATACAAAAGGCTGTTTAAATATATAATGAAGAAACAATTGTACGAAAACAGTACGTTTCCATCTCCCCGTATTCATTATTTTATTACTATGAATAATTACTCATCATTCTTCAGGCCCGTGGAGAGAAAACTTGGGCCCGGCGGGTGGATAATGTAACGCCGCCCCTCCGCCCTTCTAATCTCTAATGATTAAGTTATTCACATTGTATATTTGAAATAAAATGCTTTCCCATTCACTCTTGAATTCAATTTCAAATTTGTTTAAAAATATATACAGAGTGATTATAATTAAAGTTCCAGTTTAAAACGATCAGAAAAGGAAAACTACTGGACCCAATGTTATCAACTTGGTAATTGTGTAAAGGTGATCATGGAATTTATTATCCGCGGAAGAAAAGTTCAAAAATTCAACACCAGGGGCAAGGGCGTATTTAAGGGGAAGGGATGCCAGGGGTCCGACCCCCTCCTCCCATGAAAAACATTTTGGAGGGGGTCCAAAAATTTCGGAGGGGGTCCAAACGGTAGAAAAGGCAGTATTTTTCTGAAAAGGACACTACATCGTTATCATTTTAGTAGCAAAAATCAAAATTTCGGGGAGGGCGGGGGTCGGACCCCTGGAACACGCTCCCTTAAATAAGTCCTTTCCCCTGGTGTTGAATTTTTGATCTTTTTTTACGCGGATAATAAATTCCATGACAACCTTTACACGATTACCAAGTTTGATAATATTTGGTCCAGTAGTTTTCCTTTTCTGATCGTTTTAAAGTGGAACTTGAATTATAATCACCCTGTATATTAGAAAGCTTAATGCTGATCTTTGGAATACAAATAATTGAATTTTTTTTTACAAAAACAAAATTGCTTGCTATTATAAATGAGCTTTCCTCGCTTTTGTGAAGGTGAAAGCATCAGTAATAAAAGTATATACGTTTAAAACAATCTACATTTTTATTCGATTTTTCATGTAGAATCAGCTTAACAAATAAATCCAATGATCTCAGCAAGTTGCGGCACTACAGATAGTTGTTAATAATCATTTTGGAATAATAGTGAACATTCAGACCATGGTTCGTCAAAAACTAATGGATCTTTCACTCAGCGCTTGACTGAAATTGATTATTAAAGTAGGGAATACATATTTCTTAAAACTTGATTACACAATTGGTCATTAACAGATAGGTGAAAACGGCATTTTAGCCCCCGCATGGGTGTGTGATTCAAATGTCTTATTGTGTGCTCTATCTCCCCTTCAAGTTTATATTAACTCTTTGGAAACACCCTGTAAGTCCTCTAGAAGTGTTCTGTGTGTAAAGCAGGTAAGTATGACCATGGTGTGTGGTCCTCGGCAATCCAGTTTCATTTAGCGCATCGGTTATCCACATTATTGGGTTGGTGCTGACTTTCACGAATTCTATTTCTATCTGTAAAAAAAAAAAAAAAAACCGTTTTTGGAATTTTTAAAATGGCTCTCCAAAAAACCGGGCCCAGGGCCCACAGGGGGGAATACCTTTCCCCTCTCAACAGGCCTGCGTATCATAGTAAAAACATTAAAATGTCTGGTAAGAATAGCAAAATAAAACTAAATAACTTTGTAAAGCACATACATAAAAATAGCTCAATATGTACGTTTCAGGTGGTCTTTAGTTGAGAGTGAGATGAAGCATCAGGCTTTGACAGAATTTTAATAAGTTCGCGCTCTCCTGCTGTGTGGGGTTTGGAGCTTTTCGAAACTAATGAAGGGTAGACCTTTAGTTTCAAATGAAACTTACGTGCTACGCTAGTTTTCATGTATGTTATATAAAATGTTATTTTTTTAAAATAAAGTATCATGGTTCGAAGCGAAAAATTAATTTGATACGAAATGCCATCTTTGATTTATTTAGTGAAACTAAAATTCTGTTTACTATAATCTCTTTATTTACTAAATTTAACTCAGCAAGTTTAAAATATTGTAAGTACTGCAAGGAGTTTTTGCTTGCTTTAGAACAGGACTGGATTTAGAAGGTACAAACCACACAATTTCACGGGGCTGAAGTCGGTTGGGCAGACTGTTCAAAATTTTTATCCCCCCCCCTTTTTTTTAGGGGTGTCAGTGTAAGTTAGAGGCCAGATCTCTATTGTCGTAGATACTGTTTTAAACGCTTTTAAGCTTATTATATATTAAAATGGTTTAAACACAAAATTGTTGCCAAGTGCCTGCAGAGGACCTTTCTATCTACAGCGTTAAACGCAAAGTTTAAACTACGGTCGCCATTTCTCACAAAATGCGAAAAAACCCTTCAAGTATGGTACAAATCACTTACGCTAAAATGTACACAGGTTTTAATAAAAAGCAGATTTCTATAAAATGCGACATGTTTAAAGCTTATTAAAACTGACATACAAAATATAGTTAATTTTTACCAGATTAATTTCTTCTGAAGAAAACACTGAAGGATCAGTTTAAAGAAAATATGTAATTTTGGTAAAGTGTTTGAGGCGTGGGCCAGTTTAAAACAAATTCTGAAGTCTAAACAGAATTATTGATTTTTGCAAAACTACACGAGAACTAGCTGCCTAAAGAGGGGTGGAGGGTGCCTTGGGTGGAGGACTTTTTAAGGAGTTCTAACGAGTACTGACGTAACATCTGGTGAAAATCACCCAAAACTCCAGACTGTTAGATCGACAGCAGCAGAAATGGCCAGAAACCTGGACCTGTTCACTTCATCTATCTCCCACTGTTCATTACCATATCTAGACAGCCATTGTAGTTCTAAGTATTGTAAAAATAATAATAAATTCTTTCTCAAACTTGTTTGTTTTCATTTATAATTTTTCAAGCTGCTTAAAAAATGCAGCCATCATTAACTTTTAGAAGTTAATAGTCATTTCAGCATTTTGCAAAAGGTTTTTTCTTTAATTTTCACTCTAACGGAATTTCTTTATCTACTCAAACCTTAACCCTTTAACGCGCAGTGTTCCCGCTCTGCGAACACCAAACTCTGACGTTTTGACTGTTGCCAGTCACGAAGAATAGATCTGATTTCTATAAAAATAGTTGCGTGTGACATAGCTCCACGAGAATTCTTTACTTTTTAGTACGTCATTTCCCTTAAAAAAATTGTCACGATTATTTTTAACAGCACTGACATCTGCTTAAAAATGGAAGCATGCGAGAACAGCTGGATAGATTGCCCAATGCTGAAAAAAGGGCAGCCGTTGCCATCGCTCGACTTAACTACCAGCAAGATGATGGACGATTGAAACGTTCATCGCGTGCCACAGATCTAGAGACCCTTTTTCGCGCGATGGCAACGGCTGCCCTTTTTTCAGCATTGGGAAAGGGTTACGCCTCAAAGGGTTAAATGGACAATGTTATAGAGCATCAGACTAGTTTTCTTGATGCCGGAATGAAGATCTATGAATTTACTAGTTATCATTATTTTTCTAGAAAAAAATTAAATTATTAGCCTAAATAAATTAAATGCAAGCAAGCCTAGCTCACACACGGAATATTCCTCCGAGATCCGCGATTTTTCCTGCAATAGTTTAATTGAAAGTTTAAAAAATTGTTGTTTGATACCGATTTTGGTTTTTCCCTTTCACAGAAGAGTTAAAAAAGAAGAAAAAACAAGGTTAACAAAGAAGAGAAACCACTCTGTTGTTAAACAAGGTGGTAACTGCAAAAAGAACTCAGTCTAAAACGAAGTTTTTAAAAAATATTCACCACTAAAGGCTTTCTACACTGTGACATAGGAGTGTTGAGTAATTATATCTGCTGCGTACGGACAATGTTATGCTTGATTAATTTCTTAAAAGTTTAATATTATGTATGGTAAAAGCACCCAAATATGACACTGAATTCCGAATAAGTTCTAAAAGTGCAGTATCGTCCTGATTCAAACTATCAAATCATGAATTTAAAAATGAAACGTATTCGGAATATTTTAAAGTATTATTTTAAAATTTATTGCATTTTAAGATAAATTGATTATACCTTTCAAATGTGGCACACTGCATGGCCAAAAGTTATGGAACATTTTGAATTTTAGATTATTGTCAAACTTCTTAAGATATATCTAAATTCAAAAGGTAACGAAAATGTTTGAAGTCATATTTTTCAGGGGTGATTCAGTCAAGAGAAAATTTACTGGACTGACAACAAGTTTAATTAAAAAATAATATATTTTGGATCTCCCTCTATTTTAAAAAAACTAAAGTTAATCTGTATTTTTTACAATATATTTAACTTGTTATTACACATGCTTGTATGCTTTTTATCAAATATAAAATGTAGGAGAAGGTGGCTTAAAAGATTCGCTTTTAAGGTGAAAACTAGTATAAAATAACATATATGTTTAGATAAAACTTGGTCATTTAAAAAAAAAATATATCATTTTGCTAGCATGTTTTACACTATATTTTTCAAAATATTTCTATAATATTTTCAACCCACACTGAGTAATAAAAAAATTGGAATTCTGGAAAGTGTCAAAAAGATTATTTTACCCCCCAATAAACGACAAAATATTCCTTTGTTAAAAAATAAGTGTAAATTATTTTTATCGGTAAAATAAAACTATGTAAAAATAATAATGACTACACAATTAAATAAAATAATTTTCACAATGAGACAGCACGCATAATTTATGTTATGTTAAATTTTTAAAATAAAAAAGTGTCACCAAAAACTAGAATGTTTGAAAATTATAATTCAAAAATTATGGTTCACAATAAACGCAGAAATAAATTAAATAATGTATTTTGCCGCCGCTTCGATAACTCTGAATATTTGACACATATCACAAAAATACACATGACCATCATTCTCAGGTATTTCAGCGCATGCATCATTCACCCACCTAATCATTTTTGACACTTGATCTAACCTACATAATAATCTAAAAAATACTCTCTATTCTGTAAACCAAGCCATATTTCTGTACATGAAAGACTGTTTAACTAAATAAATAGAAAGTTAGTCCTTACCTTATGACAGACAAACGTTATAAATCCAATTTTTCAAAGAATTCTATTTAGATGTCTAATACTGTGATCACTTTAATACCGCCATTGCTTCTTCTCCACTTGGCACAACTAGTTTATGTTTTACCCGGTAGATAGCGCGACCTATATGCCAGAAAATGTATGTGGATCGTATTACCAGCTAGGATCATTTTAGGCCACCTTCCCCTATATTTAAAAAATATGAATATTCGGAAAAATTAAAAATTTATTTTGAAACTTCTTTTTTAATTAGCTTATAGCTTTTTCACTAACATTTTTAAAACTGATAAGAAAATAGTTGAAAAGCATTAAATTGAAATTGAAATATAAAATATATATAACAAAACATTCAAAATAATACAAAACATAAATAATAAAACAATAAACATAAACATTTAAAACATAAATAATACAAAACTTTGCAAAACAACACCATAAACGTTACTTGAACGTCCATACAAACATTCAAAGAAAACCTTTGGAACAAAAACATTCTGTTTTTCTTCAGTGGTAAACTTTCACCTGATGCCAGGAACGGGGAACTGAACTCTTCGCTTGTGTTTTCTGTTTACATTTTTATTTTTCAGTTCCCCGTTCCTGGCTTCAGGTGAATATTTACCACTGTAAAAGTACAAAAAGGTTTTGTTCGAAACAGCTGTATGGCCCTTCAAGTAACCTTTATGGCAGCGGTTCTCAACCTTTTCACTGACGAGAGCCAGCTGAGTCAAAAAAAGGGTCTCTAGATCTGTGGTACGCGATGAACGTTTCGATCGTCCGCCATCTTGCTGGTATATAAGTCGAGCGATGGCAACGGCTGGACTTTTTTTTCACTGGGCAATCTATCCAGCTGTTCGCGCATTCTTCCATTTTTCAGCAGATGTCGGTGCTGTTTAAAAATAATCGTGACAATTTTTTTTACGGGAAATGACGTGCTAAAAGTAAAGGATTCCCGTGTCACCCGCAACCGAAACCGCACCGTATGTCACCCGCAACTATTTTTTATAGAAATCAAATCTATTCTTCCTGACTGTCAAAACGTCAGAGTTTGGTGTTCCCAGAGCGGGAACACTGCGCGTTAAAGGGTTAAGACAAAATAGAATCATCATAAACCCAAAAGTTCCCCTTACTTTTATCTATGCAGTGTAAGTTTACTACGACGTTGATAATGTTTGTATTGTATTCTATACGGAGCTATAGAAATAATTTTCCCGCTGCTATAATTACTCTATAAAGGAAATTAAGGACAATGCATAAGAAAATGTATCAAAAATGTAAAGAAAACATCCAGTGGAGCATAACATTCCTTTTTCAATTATAAAATAGAAATACCGAAATCAATTCATCATTTTTTTCTGCTTTCTATTCTAAATATGCTTGAAGCTGAATGAAACACCTTACCTGAACTTGAGTGAATGGATCGAATTTGAACTAGTTCGCATTCAGCAACGAATTTTCCTGATCAGATATCTACTCAATAAATTATGATGCATCTGATAATGTAGCATAAAGAATCTCAACTCATCGTATGCATGGATCAGGCCAGGTAGCAACACATTTGCGTACCATGTAAAAAGTATTGGGGATAAAAAAGCCAGTATGTAAATTTACTTGCAGATAAATTATTGAAAATGTATTTAAAAGAGTTTGTAAGAGTTTATGCTTTTTAATACGTTGCATAATATTCTTTGCTTCAAGTTCTTTCATTTATTATTTCTAAAAAAATGCTCAGAATTGACCACCAAAGTAGGTTTCTACTACAATTTTGCGATTAATTATTACACTATGGCAATCGCGAAATTAGTATCACGTGAAAAGAACAGAATTTTTAAAAACTAAAATAATATAACATACGTCAATAAAAAAATAAAGCATTTTCGGTGTTAAAGTTACCACCAAACCACTCTCCTCTGCGTGCGTCCATATTAAACTACCCTTCAATTACCAACTTCAAACACTCAGCAGTCTATTTATTAATGATTTTGATAATTCCCTATCGTCTGATAAACATTTTTGGGCAGACAGCTATAAAAAAGTCAAGTAAAACTTGTTATATTTAAAAAATTTGTTAAGTCAATTTCAGAAGCTCTGTTGAGAGTGACATACTCAAAATCACAGAGGATCGAACATTGTATAATAATAAAACATTTTGAACAATTTGAGAAATGAAAATTTATAGCAATACACTGCGCTGATGAAAAAAGCTGGAGATATTGATAAGTTCCTATAAGCATCGGGAAAGAAGTGTTACTGAAATTAATTTTATTGAAACAACCCAGCTTCACATGTGTTGAAAGTCTAAAATTTATTTTAAGCGATAATTAATTTAATGGAGTAGAAGATAAATAAAATTATTGAGAAAAGACGAAAAATATTTGAATCTTTGTTAAGTCTGTCAAAAGCAAAAACAAAAAATTAAAGTGAAAAAAGTTGGAATTTACAGTACACAGAAATTTATTAAAAATGTGAGCGAAATATTTTGAATGAAAAGGCTCTTTGATTATGCACTTGATAGGCTGGTACAAGAATTCTTGAAAGGTTTCACACAACACACATTTTTCTGCAAAAATTCGTGTTTGCAGCTAAAATTTCTATTAAAAAGACTGCAATCCAAAAAGTTGAATTTCTATTTTATTCATAAATCTGCCTTTTTAAGACAACGAGCTACTAAAGAGGAAACAAAAACCCATTTTACAGTTCGAAGAACGAAATATAAATGCATATAACGGAAAAAGCAGAGGGAAAATCAAGGAATCAAGGAATCAAGGATCAAGGAATTTGAGATTTCAGTTTTTGTCCCTCGGATTACTTCCGGTTCAGATTTTGCAATATATAATAAAAAATTTCAGCATTTTTGTTGTGAGTTTTTGTTTTTATTTTGAAAATTCATATATTTTATTTTTAGAGGAGTTATGAGATTGTCAGTTTACGCTCTTGCATAAGCTCGAAAGGTGAATTGCATTTGGTTATACATCTTCCATAAAAGAATTTTGTAATTTAGGCAGAAAAAGTAAAATAAAAGTCAAGGGTGTGAAGTCTAATGTGTCTGATATAGATAACAAAACTCTTCTGTTATAAATAAAAGTTCAACTTTAACTACTTAATTTGTAATCTAACACATGCGGTATATTAAAGGAATGGTGAATTTTTTAATTCTTTTTTTTTGTGTGTGTGTGTGTGTGTTTGCATGAATATAGAATTGAAATTTTATTTGTCTTTTATTTAACTGTGGCTATTTAAAATTGCAGGTAATCCCCTCCATAAATATTATAATTAAATATTTGCTTGCTTTACATTGATTTCTACACTATCTATAAAAAAACGATTTAAAAATAAAAGAAAAGAAATAGAAAAAAAAACTCATTTGATAGACAGAATTATAAGTGCTCACAAATCTATTTTCTAATGTGCATGATTCCAAAAGCACTTTCTTTTTCACTTAATATAAATTACACTTCAGAATTCAGACTTTATAAATTAAAATCTTGCTCGACGAGAAGTAACATCAAGTTTTAAGTTTACTATCACAAACTAATTTCTAAAATGTATGTTGAAGTTCAATAAATATTTAGTAAAATATTCCGCATGAATAAATGTAACAATTGTTTGTATTATTACATTTAAGCTATTTATTTTAGAAAAACTGAAATACTAACTTTTTTCACCGAACAAACCACACATTTTGAGATTATTTTTTATTTCAACCAGCTGTTGTGTTGCATTGAAATACTGTGTGAAAATTCTGATATTAATAAAATACCATGACCGATTTTGGGGCAATTATCTGAATCATGTAAGCACAGGAAGAAAAAAAAAAATTGTCTGTTTCTTCAAATTAGTTAGAACTTCTGCAAATAATGAGAGGAACTGCATCTATAGCTATTTTTCTTTACCCTTGACTACGATGTACATAGCTTTTATGAGTAATAGTGATAGCTAATCACAGCAAAAATTGTTCATGATATGCAAATGCCAATAGTCACGCTAATAACTAACTAAATAAATTTACGTGGATTGTTCAGAAATGATGTTTTAAAAAAACCAATAACATGTGGAAAGAAATTTTTGTATTGATGCGTATGAATTTTCATATAGTACAAAAAAAAAAAAAAAAAAATAACTCATTAAAAAAGTTGTCTTTATTTTTTGTGGTAAGAAATTTAGTTTTCTTATTACCAGATGGCGCAAGTAATAAAATGAGGTACGATTCACGAGAAAGAAATTCTACTCTAGTAGAAATTAATCATATTTTAATTCCTTGAATCTTTATTCCATTTTCGTTAATTAATTATCTCTTGTTTTTCCTTCTCCCTGTGAAAAAAAGAAACGATTAAAACTACAGTAAAGTATACAGTACAGTAAAAAGCACAGCGAAAAGAAATCATAACACTTTGCATAGGAATTAATTTATTATAAATTCTCTCTATTCTAATGAATTGGCTTGTCTCTAAAGAAATTTCCCCGAATATTAAACTTAGTAGCTTTTTCATAAATTAATGGATGATATATAAATGCATTTGAAGACAATCCTTCGAGCTAGTGGATTAAGCCAAGTAAGAAAATTTAGCCGTTTCATCCTTCTAACAGCCCCTTAATGCCCGGTGGTTTCGCAGTGAAACCACCAATTTTTGTCACTTTCACTAACAGTCGTAAAAATATCTAAGCATTCGACAATTTTTCTACCTCTGTTTCACAAATAATACATATTGTTTCCTCAAAATGTTTATAGATTACAAACAGACATGTGAATCTTCACTTTTTTTATAGGTGTATTTAGGAAAAAAATTGAATTATTTATGAAATTAATATTGGAAATTTATTAAATACAACTAATATCTCCAAAATCAATACATCAGAGATACAATTATCTCCACGTGGTATATTTTGTTCAATTTAATTAATAATTATGTACGCGAATTTATTAATTATCAACAATTATGTAACTACGTTGTAATGAACAGTAATCCTATTTATTTGTAATGAATGATGGATTTATAATTCAAATTCAAATTCACAGTAGTATAACACTTATAATTCAAATAATGTACAGTATATAATTATTAACACTGTCCACATTATCAAATTAACTTTATTGGACAATAACTATATAGCTTTCCAAAAAAAGTACAGATTTTTAAATAAATAATCAAAAATTGTAGCACCTACCAGCTAGAAAAAGTCTGCACTTTTTTGCAAAAACCTATAGATTGTACATAAAAGTGGATATTTTTGAATATTTTGAAAGTATACACTTGTTGTGCAAATTATATGCGGTTTTTATACATACGAACACAAAAATTTACTCAGTTTGAAACGATTTTCAGAAAAATCTCAAAATGCAATCAATTTTTTTTTAATCCGACGTGTGTAGATTAAGTTGAGTGATCACCTATCATGTCACCAAATTTCATTTCTTTCGCTTTAGTCGTTATTACGTGATATTCTAACAAAAATTTACACAATTTGAAGCAATTTTCATAAAATCTCAAAATTTAATAGATTTTTAAAAAATTCGAAGCGTGTAATTTAAGTTGAGTGAGCACCTATCATGCCACCGAATTTTATTTCATTCGCTTCAGTCAGTTTTACGTGATGTGCGAATAAGAAAAGCGTCACTGTCAGAGCGACAGACAGACAAACTTTTTTTTGATGGTCGTACTGGGGCCCTAAATGCTTAAAGCAAATAGAAATCGAAAAAGTTTTTAATACCAAGGAGTATACAGGCAAAGTCTAATATTATTTATTTAGATACATAAAAGTTCCCATTCCGAAATTGAAACAGCAATCACTTCAAACTTTAGTCGTTTCTTTCCGAGTTGAATACGTCTGGCGTTTAGAACGCTCGCCTTCCACTCCTTGGGTCTACAGTTCGATACCGGTCGCGGAAGCTAGAAGGACGCAGTTTAAAAGTAACTTGAAGTTATTGCGCATGATAACAGACGGTCACCTTTTTTTCCGCATGTATCTGAGCGTGACGGTCACACGAATTCAATGCTTTTTCCCCATTCCAAAAGTGCCCAACGTGCCTAAAGAAGTTTTCACTTCAAAATTTTTTTCTCAACGTCGAACCATTTGACGAAGCTATATAAACAAGCGCAGCAACAACTGGGTCATTTGATTTTTCAAAACTTTTGCAAAGGGTTAAATTTCATTCCCGGTTCAACTCTTTACTGTTACATGACAAAAAGTTACGAAGTTGCGAAGTACGAAACATTGGTAAAGCTAATAAAATATTTCATTAGCTTACAGGGACGTACCCAGAAAAAAATTTCGGAGGGGGTCCAAACGGTGAAAAAGGCAGAATTTTTCAGAAAAAGCCTTCATCATTCTCATTTTGTTAACAAAAACTAAAATTTCGGGGGGGGGGGGGGGGTTCCGGACCCCCTGGACTACCCCTCTGGGTACGTCCTTGTTAGCTTATACACAACCACCTTTTGGGATAGTGGCTAACATACGGCATGTTCAAGTAGTAGCACAGAGTTCTATTCCCACTGTTGCCGCATGCATATTTGGCGTCTTGTTAAAAATGTAATCGAGGTAAATTCCTAATATTGGAAAGTGAATTCTACAGGCACTTCAATTTTTGAGACATTTGCCATTTAAAGATTAAATATTACAAATGTATTTTTCAATGTTTTGGATTTTATGGTTCAATTTTTTTCCACTTCATGGTAACACATACATAGTTAATGGTTCACTAAATGTTGATACAAGATTTAGCCATCGCATGAAGCCATCATTTTTAGTATCATGTTTCGGTGTAATGTTGCTCCAAGTTTATAATAGTATGGATTCAGTAACAGATAGGTTATGCCACTGGAAATGGTAGATGGCCGAAGTGTGAAGGTCCCGGGTTCGGGTGCCATCGCACGGCTGTCGATCTAACGGTCTGGAGTTTTGGTATATTTTCTCCAGATGTACCGTGAATACGCGTTAGAACCCCTTAGAAAGTTCTCCTACCAAGGCACACCCCCCTTGGCAGATCGCCCTAGTGTAGCGTTGCCATAATCACACACAATCAGTAACAGATAGTTAAATTGGACATATATACATTCTTAACGCATGTACATAATGCAGTACATAATGCATAAACTTGTCAAAGAGGATTATGGGATTTTAATAATGGTTATTTCCATTCAAGTCTGAATACCGAAATTTTACAAGATGACAATACTTCCTTTGCTTCGCACATGGAAGAAAAAAAAAGAACTGGAAAAAAAAAAGAGAGAGAGAGAGAGAGAGAACAAAACACATAAATACTCAAAGCTCTTCAAATCTTATCGAAGGATTAGAATGCTTTTTTAACTTAGTGATTTTTGCTTGGCTCAAGAATGTTTACAGTCCTAATCATGAATTCAAGAATCAAGAAATCTAATTTCAATGAAATTAGAGAAGTGAAAAAGAAAAGTAGCAAAACTGGGTATGTCTTGGGGGATTCCACTAATTTCAGTTCTCTAATCTCCACAAGAATTGAATCTAAAAATACGAATTACTTAATTAAGATTTTATCACACGTAGATTAAAAAATATAGACGCCAGGTGAAAAAAAGTATATATATATAAATGTGATTTTTTAATTTCTGTTTCTCTCTTCTCCTTTCCTTAAGTTAATCACTGCGAAACCTTCAATCGCTTTTGGCGAAAGGTTCAGGAAAACCTTAAAAGATCAACTATCTTGCACCACAAGACGACCACAGAGTGTCAAAGATCAGATATAAATAATAGTGTAGGGCCCCCCCTTAGGCTGACGAAGTTTTTTTGTTTTTTAAGAAAAAGGAAAGAGGGAAATCACATTTGATCACATCTTCCGCCATAGCGCACAAAGCGGCCTATGTCTTCGTTATTTTTCTCTTTTTTCTTTCGTTTCGTTTTGCACATCTCCCAAATCGCCGTCACATTTCGTTCATGATTTCGCTGCGGGCTCCAAGTTTTGTTTCATGATAACACTCTTTGAAGCAAAAGACGATCCCCCCTTTTTTTTACTGTTGTTCTTGTTAGTGCAGATATAGAACGAATCCACTATTATTAAAATCGAGTTAAGCAGCGGTTTCTGGATAAGGGACGCGAGAAAACGTAATTAGATGTTTGGCTTTTAATTAACGTCTCACTTTCAGAAATAGGATTATCCTTTTTTTTAAATGGAAAATGCGTGTCACTAAAGGGATGTACAGGCTGGCCATAATTAAACTGCAAGTGTTCAAGGGGTGCTGGAGAGAAAACTACGGAGCATATGCCAGTGAAATTTGGTATCTACAAGTTTCAGAACATGCACAAGTCAAATATGCAAGAAAAAAATCGTCATTTTCACACGATAGATGGCGCTGTACCGTACTTCAAAGCTCACCGGTGGCATATACAACTTCCAAAACCAATAGACAGAGCATAGTGACATTCTAAGAGGCATATAAAGAATATAAAACATCATTTACAGTTTATCAAAATTCCATACAATTCGCTTCAGTAATTAAATTTTTACAGTAACATGTAATCAAAAATTAACGTAAATTAAGATTACAAATTAAACATTTAAACCATTTAAACCATTATTTATTCACATTGACATTCATTGGAACTCTTCTTAATCGTTTCATACGCCGGTATACTTTCAAACTAGCTGAATAATTGCTACAATTCTGATAGAATATCTTCACTAACAATGCATGGTCCTTCTTATTCAGAGACACGATTGACCAATACTCAATGTGGTCTTGTTTTTACACTGTTCGATGGGCTTAAAATTTGCATATATGACGTCCATAAGCATTGAAACACGATATAGCGCCATCTATCGGGTGAAAATGGCGATTATTAAATTTGCATATTTGACTTGCGCATGTTCTGAAACGTATAGATACCAAGTTTCACTGGAATATTCCTGGTAGTTTTCTCTCCAGCACCCCTTGAACACTTGCAGTTTAATTATGGCCACCCTGTATATTGAAGCCTTGGCAAGACGAATTCATCTCGAAATTTGGCTTTGTATATAAAAAAAAAAATTAAATATCAATATTTAAACAAACATAACAGCATGAACACCTGTGCACTGAAATATGATTTGTTGAAATTTTGCTGTAGCAAGGAATAGTCCGTTAATTCAACAAAATTATTCGATAAAAATATCACCAACCGAACTTTCGTTGAATTCAACAAAACCTTTTTCAAGCACTTGAGTGCCATTAATTTCAGAACGCCGAATCACTTTTCAAACGTTCCCTGGCAGCGGTGGAATAATAAAATGTCAATCTTGGGGGGACGGGGGTGATTTACCACCACGTTTGGTTAGGGGGGGGGGGTTCTCAAAACAGAACCCAACTTGGCGATATTTTTTATAGTTGTAGAGACATTGCCGAATCCTATTGTCAACTTAATGGGAATATTAATTAGCGTCTACAAAGGTGTGTATCTATATAAATAAAACAAAGTGTAAAATGTTAGTTGGTTAGTTACTTAGTTTGTCTGTGTCTCGCCTAGCTCCTAGACGGGTGATCCTAGACCTACCAAATTTTGTATGGAAATTCTCCAAGACGGGTCCCGACATACCTCGAAGCAATTTTTTGAAATTCGAATTATTTTAGGAGATATCGATAAAAAACCTATCGCAAAAGGCTAATTTTGCTGTCGCCATTTCGCAATTGTAACCCTGCAGTGGAAAGAGAGAGAATTTAGCATATCTAGGTTGCTATATTTGGCAAGTTTATTAAATGATTCAGACTCTAGAAGTAAAAATAAAAGAATAACGATCTTTTTTTAGAATAAATTATTTGTAAGGTTATTTTTTAATTAAAATATCGTGTGCATGTGAAATCAGAGCAGGATGAAATGTTTTATATTTAAAAGAAAAATAGGATTTGGAAATTTTTTCCGAGACTAAAATGTGCAACGTTTTAATTTGGCGAAAAATAAAATGCTTGATGTTCGATTTTGAGGAGATGTAATTCTAACGCTTGGCGCGATTTATCGTCTGCTACTCGAATTGTGCATTTTTCTGCGCAGTTCTCCCCCATCTATTTCTAATGTATTGCATTCAGGAAAAGGATGTTAGAAATATCAATTTTAATTTTGTTTAATCACACTCATGAATAATGATATACTTTCCAACTTAATGGAATAAAATGTGGAGTATGCTAATTTTAAGTTCGACGTCAAAAACGTCGCTTCAGCGGCAGCGAATGAAATTGGTCTTTCAACTGAATAAAAGACAATGAAGACAAGGATGATCGGCATTCAGTGACTGCTTTGTTTCGATGAGTACGATGTCTCAGCGAAGTCATTTAACCGATTCAGAAGCTTGGAGAGTTTTCGGTAGGTTAGAAGGGGGCCAAACTCAAGCCGAAGTAGCACAAGCCAATGGAGTGTCACAAAGTGTGATTTACAGGATCTGGAACAGGTTTGTGGAGACTGGAAGTGCAGGCCGAAGACCAGGGCAAGGTGGTAGACGGGCAACAACGCCAAATGAAGATCGTTATTTAGTGTTAACGACTCGGAGACACCGGAATATGAAAGCTATTCTTCTTCAACAACACCTTCGCTCGGCTACTGGCACCACGGTTTCAACTCAGACTGTCCGAAACCGGCTCCATGGTGTAGGTCTGTATGCTCGCCGACCGATGGTATGTGTTAGACTAACATCAAGGCATCGTCGCGACCGCAGGGAGTGGGCAACAGAGCATGTGAACTGGAGGAGAAATGAATGGAGCAATGTTCTTTTTTCTGACGAGTCCCGTTTTTCAGTTCATCCTGATAATAGGCGTATTTTCATCTGGAGGGACCGTGGCAGTAGGAATAATCCTGCGTTCGTGCACGAAAGTGTCAGCTTTGGCGGTGTGGTGTATGGTGGCATCTCCATTGACGGGCGCACAGACCTCTACATCATTCGAGATGGACCTCTGACTGGTCGCCGATATAGGGATGAGATCCTCAGACTTATTGTAGTCCCTTACGCTGCAGCAATCGAAGATGACTTCATTTTAATGGACGATAACTGCAGGCCACATCGTGCTAACCTGGTGGAGGATTTCCTTTTCGAGGAAGGAATCGTACGAATGGAATGACCAGCGTGTTCTCTAGACATGAATCCAATAGAGCACATTTGGGAAGCACTAGGAAGACGAGATGCTGGCCGCCAACCACCCCCACAAACTCTCCAAGAACTGGAAAGAGCTCTCCTGGAAGAGTGGGACAGAATACCCCAACTCGTGATAGCCTCATTGACTCCATGCCTCAAAGGTGTTAAACGTTGCTGGCCGTCAGTGGAAACCATACCCCCTACTGAAAATGATTTCCTTTGAAGAAAACACCTTTTCTTATTCTTTTTTTCTCATATGCACAAATTGTGTTTTTTTCCTTTTGTATACAAATACGCAATAAAATGCATTTTTTTCTTCCAAATATGTGTAATTTATTCTCATATAACCCACTACGTCTGTCGACCATGTATCAATCAGCTAAAAAGTTTCCCAGCCACAAGATCCACCTAAAACCGCAATCTCCTTTAATTGTTTTGAGCAGTGTATATAATCCTTTGCAGATTGGCGTATTTATCACCTCGAATTATATCATCTCGCCGCGCTGGCAAATATCCAAAGTGTACTATAACTGCTATAATGGCACAGTTAACGCCACCCAATATTTCTACTGGTAGCAAATACTCCAGCTGGGCCGAACCGGCTTTAAAATAATCTGCATTTTAATTATTTTTCATTTTCAAGATATTGGGTTCTAACATTTTTGAATTTGCGGTTTAGATTCATCCTGCTTGGAAAGATACCATTTTGTCAGATCGTACCTTATGCCAAGATGGCGCTTTTAAAATCAGTTACAATTAGTTATTCTGTTTTGGAAAAACGAAAAATCGCTAATTCTAAACTTCTGTTGTCTAAACGAACTTACTATTTGAAAATTGTCAACTTTGTGTAACACACTTTGAGTTATTTATTTCATATACTTTTTAATTTAGCGTAAAAAGGGTGTAATTCTATTTCATATTTGTCAATTTCATGCCATTCTATATACTTGGAATTGCTTTGTTGCAAAGGAATGAATGATTTTATGCCAAATTTGGCAACCATTATGTTTTATTTTTTTAGTGTTTTATTAATATCTTCTAAAATAATTCGATTTTCGAAATTTAAGCCAGTTTATCAGGTTCCTCGGAATTTTCGAAATCCGTGGACATGTTTCTCGAAATTCAAATCCCCACGGTTCAGGAGAAGATAGCCAAACAAGCTATTGACAGCGCCACCAGCGGCGACAGCCGCCTTTACTTTTTTTTTTTTTTTGAATAGAGAGATTATTTGTAAGGTTATTTTTTAATTAAAATATCGTGTGCATGTAAAATCAGAACAGGAATGAAATGTTTTATACTGAAAAGACAAATAGGATTTGGAAAATTTCCGAGACTAAAATGTGCAACTTTTTAATTTTGCGAAAAATAAAATGGTTGATATGCTATTTTGAGAAGATGTGATTCTAGCGCTTTGCGCAATTTATCGTCATTTTATCGTCTGCTACTTGGATTATGAATGCACCTGAATAAGTTTCTGAAACTTTCATTCAGTTCGAATTGTGTTTTTTTCTGAGCAGCTTTTCCCCAGCTATTTCTAATGTATTACATCCAGAAAAAGAATGTGAGAAATATCAATTTTAATTGTGTTTAATCACACTCATGAATAATGATATACTTTCCAACTTAATGGAATAAGGAAAGAAAATAAGGAAGACCCATGGAATATAATACGGCTTTAGTATGTAGCACTTTAGTGCGTATTTAAAATCTGAAAGTGTTTCAGATTTTCTTACTTTTTTTTTTTTCCTTTCTGTTTTTTGATAAAGGCCAGTATATCCAGAATCTCTTCAGAATTAATATAGGACGAAAATAATTTGTACTTTTGTAGATTTTTATTACTTAACCATCTTATTTTTGTAACTAGGGGCGGCCCGACACGGTAAGCATCGCATCGGGGAGCCGGCTTCGAAGGGGTGTCATTTCGAACTCAAGAACTAAGTAGAGCATAAAAGGGGGCGTCTTTTTTACATTAATAGGGGGAGCCACTTACCCTAGGGCTGCCCTGTTTGTAACCATTTTAATTTTAAATTCCATTTAGAATCTGAGAGATTTCAGTGCCAAGGAAGCCAGTGAGGAACAGGATTCTCTCCGAACAAGATTTATTAAGATGGCGAACCAATTGGTCGCCGGAGGCGGATAGTATTTGTATAAATAAAGGTGAAGGATGGTTTGAATGTGCTTGAAGACGATTGTAAAACAGTTTTAGTAGGTGATTTAAATATAAATGTCAATTCTAAAGAAATGTTTCAGGGAACAAGGAAGACAAATATGGCACACTCGTGGATTATGATACACTTTCGAACAAGAAATAATAAAAGAAGAAAGAAACTTCTAATGGAAACTTGAAAGGAAGTTGTAATTGAACAAGAAAGACAAATAGGGCTGATACATTGATTATGGTACACTTTGCAACGTGATCAAGTTAGAAAGACAACTAGACTCGTTGCAGGGTTATGATAAGCTTTTTATTTGCAGCGTTTTAGTGCATATTTATTTAAAATATGAAAGTGTTTCTGTTTTTCTTTCTTTTTTTGTAGTGATTTTCATCTTCATTAGCTTAAGATCCTGACATCAGAACAGAGCTTGTCATGCGAACTCGAGTTTTGTTTATGAAATGAAAGACGATTACACTATTTAGTTAAAGGGAAAAGATACAACATACAATTTTTACCCGGATTTCGGGTCTATCCATAAGAATTAAGGATACATTTACAGCAAAAATGTGTAATTCAAAAAATCATGAAATACGCGGTTTTTTGGAATGACTAATTCAAGTACTCGTAAACAGTCCAGTACAGGGTTTTATTTCTGTGCCTGTAAAATGGCTTTAAGTACTATATACGAACTATATTTAATCAATCACTTCAGGGAACATTTTACTTATTTAAATTTCGTGAAGTTCAATTATTTTAATAAAAGTCAGAGCACAGATAGATAAATAACCGTTCACTCTGACAGCGCTGATAAACAAACTGAATTCATAGGCACATTTTAATAATTTTGAAAGTTCCTTGTTCCACAGCAGTTTGTTTTTATGAAATGGAACTGTATATATATGTGTGTGTGTGTGCTTATGTAGACTTATCAACAATAATCTAAATTTCTGAAAAATTACTTCTTTTTTTAAGAATCAATTCCTTTACTTAATATTATGTAATACCTGCTCTTATTCGAATAGAATCAGGACATTCTCGTCTTGAGATTCATATAGTCAGAGGGGTCAATGAAAGGGAGAAGTTCCCTTTCGAAATCTGGATAGTTGTTAAAAAAAAGGATAGTAATTAAAGCTTATATGATATAGTCTTCTTTTTCCACCTTTTGTCCCCTACCTCGGTTATTTTTCTGACAAGATGCCGGCTTGAGTGTAAACAAAAATATAAGAAAATTTTAAATAATTTTTTCCTAAATATTTTGTATGATTCCTTAAATACGTGCTCTATTTTATTCAATGCCGAGTTCTATATAAGACGGAATATAACTTGAATCTGTAAGAAAACATACATGAAAAGTGTTTTCCTGTGTTATTAAAAATATAATACGAGATACTTTGGATGTAACTCTTTATTCATTGTATTTTTAATTCATATTATTCAGAGAGTTTGGAATAATTAGATTACCTATAAATATAACAAAAGATACCATGGGATTTCCGCATACATATCAATGAGCTACCTCAGATAAAAATAGAAAGATGGAACACGTTTAAATAACATTCCTATTCTTACAGAAATGCTATCTTGCCGTTATTGAAACAGATATTGCGATAATAACCTAGATGTAATTGCACGTAGTTATTGAATTACATCTTCTAAAATTGTTTAATTTCTTTGTCATTTATTCGTGTCATTGTAAAATTATTATGTGTAATCAAATAATTGGTTGATCACTCGTACATCCTTATTCTGTAAAGAGCAGAATAGAAATCTAGGGCGAACGTTTTTGCTAAGGCTTTTATTTATCATGATAAACTGTGCATCCATGTCACGAATTTGAAAAAAATAATTTGAAAATGTATTTTTAAATATAAATTAAACTCTGAATGTGAATGGGCTGGTATATTTTTATGCTGAAAAACTTTTCTTTGCTAGTTTTTTTAAAAGATCCATTAAATATATTAATTCCACAAAATTTCAAATTTTACAGAATGATTTTGTAATGATCTCAATCTAATGATTTTGAAATGATCAATGATAATGATCTTCTACGATTTAAAGATATAAGCCTAGCAGCATTCAAAACAAATGGGATGCTAAAGATGGCATCCAAAAATAAAGTGTCAGTAGAATTTTACAGAAAAAAAATCTACAGTTTTAACACTTATGAATGATTAAATAAGGTACGTCGCAATACACTGGAACAAAAATTGTAGTCATAACATCAAAAAAATTTTGTGATATTACATTTGAGACACAATGTTTCCTCAAAATTATGTGTACAAATTTGATATATTGATATAAAATTAAGTAACTTTAGAGGCGTTAAGGAAATTATATTTATTTGTGCATGCCTTACAAACCTGAATAATGGTATATACTGTACTTGTTCCTACATGTATTATTTGTAGAAATTGATTTTACAATATTACTACAGACTTGTGTTCTTAATGTTATATTTTACTAGTAACTTTATAAAGTTACTTATAAAGTTACTCAGAGACGATAATAAGCTGATAATGAGTAGAAATGATCTTGTTTCAATAAAATACGTATAATAATACTTGTAAAATAATAGTTTCTTTTACATAAATGGCTAAAAATTTTATTTTCAAAATATAATGTACTGAATTAATAATTTTAATAGAGTGCTATCTTCAAAATCCAAAATGTGAGATGTGGCAACTGGTGTTTATTATATTTCTTTTTAAAAAAGTCATTAAGTGGAATTAAACATCGGAAACAAAGGAGCATGAATTATCCGTAGAAAATTTCCTCATCCCTTTATGTACCAAAATATACACAAAATAAAAATTATGTAAAATATATAAAATAATACAAAACAAAATACTCTCTAAACAAAACACTTCCTTAAACGAGCGTCTCCTGAGTCGTATAAAAATAACAGGTTCGGTATAATAAACTTTTGACTACAAAAAACTTAAACCGTTTTATTTGGTCTAAAAATTTGGCCAGGGACTGCATACTAAAAAAAAAACATTTTTAGAATCTGCATATGCACCTCAAAATTCGTTCTTTTTGTTCAAAAATTAATTTGTTTTATGACGCATACACAGTAAATTTTTTTCGAATTAAATTCTCGCTCAAAAGGTTTCTAAAAGATACCCGGATCCCCACCCGAGCCTTATCTATGGAGTAAACCACGTTATGACCAATCAGCGCATACTGATGTCATGGAAACTACCATTCATATTCCTTGTTAGCACCCCGTATGTCACATGGGGATCATGTCATCTCAGCGTATATATAAGGCAGTCCGGAGAGAGAGAGAAGACGATTTTGCCTATTTACCTGCTATCAGAACATTATCAAGTAGAGTAGAGCCTCTCTAATCCGTCACCTTTGAGACTAGGGATATGACTGAAACGTAAAAAAAGGCAGATTATCAAAAAATACAGAAAAATGCGGATTTACAGTAAAATAAGTAAACTGTGAACTCGAAAATGACTGTATTGTTCATTAGTAAAAACGTAACAATGAACCGCACAAAAGCTGTTATTATTATCGAAAATAACCAAAAATATCTGCATTTACTGTACATTATGTAATGTGGGTTTTGAGTCACCGACGATTCGGGATAAAGTTAGGCTCGAGCACGGTCTGATTTACCGGTGTGGCGGACCAGCCGAGGGCGGACGAGAGAGTTCTACTGTATTGTAACTTTTAGAGTGGGTTTCGACCCTCTAATTTGCCCGTGACTGACGAAACTGTAGCTTTGGAAAGTAATTAATTCGTTTGGACTGAATATTTTCTTGACCTATCTATATATACAGGGTATACCAGAAAGGTAGTAACACGCTTTAATTCTTTATCTAGTAGGAATAAGTGGTAAGTAAGTTTAAAATATGTTCAAAATAAGGTAGGGAATGAGATTACGCCAAGAAAAAATTCCTCTCGTTAATTTTCAAAAAGTTACACTTTTTAAATTTGTATACGATGCCCGTGTGAAAAAAAAATCCCAATTAGTAAAAAGTGCCCCATACACAAATGAGATTAGGTACAAAATTTGAGAATTATATCCTAATAAGTGTCAAAGGTATGAACATAAATATTTGCTGACTCAAACCCCTTTTCAATGACTCTCGATGGGAAAAATCGAATGATCGCATTTTAGGGGTCCTATAGAAATTACGAAAGAAAATAATTTTTTCTACTCTGACAATAAATGCTTACATTCATATTCATGAATTGGAAAAAATCTAAACTCGGTGATCTCGAGAAACTATTTTCAACGAACTGGAATCACAATTTTCCCTTCAAAGCCTAGCGTGACATCAAAATGACGCATTTCACTTACGATACAAAAGTTTCTGTCTCAAATGATTTACGTTTTTTACTCTCGATATTCAAAGAAGCTGAAAATAGCAAAAACTTAGGCTCTATTCTGCCACGTTCGTTCAAGCGAACGTTCGTATATGTGACAACAAATTGACATCATTCACAACCTGCTAACGTATGCTGGTATTTTTCAAGGTACGGTAGAGCTATAGGTGCAGATTCTCCCTATATAATGTTTACATTCTAGCATACGTTTCGAATTACGTCACAAATCCAAAGTTCGCTTAAACGAGCGTGGCAGAATAGAGCCCCTTATTAAAAACTGGGGAACGGGTAATTTTCAGATTTCTAAAGTAGACCACAATTTTCCCTGTATCTTTTTGCGTACTTGTGCAAAATTTGAAGCCTATTGGTCAAACGATGTGGTATTTGTATGCTAATTATCAAAACAAATACACATTTTTTCATTTTTATTTATAGATATATACAGTGTTGTCGCCAGAATAATTTCGGAGCGGCAAGAGCTATAGTCTTAAAAGTAGGGTCTAGGTATAGAAAAGTTGCCTTGCGCTATGCAAGGAAACCGCTTACAGCACCACCTGTTGACTAAATTTGGAGTAAGAGTTCCTGTTTCAAAAACGATTCGAGATACGGGAAAACAGTCAATTGCAGAGTTGCGTATTATCTATTTAGTAAGAAAAAACACCTCTATTTGCACATAATACTCATTAATTTGCACAATAATGCTGCAGATGGAAGGTATAGAACTCTTTTTTGGGGGGGGGAGAGGCATGGTCCAATTTTCCAAAATTGCACTAATCTGGCATTAAGCTTCTTTATACTCATGCTTAACTTGTTTTCTGTCAGCAACAATACGCATCTGGAGACTGGTCTGCTTTTCTCTCTGGAAGTTTTACAATATGGCTAGTGGCACGCTGGCAAAAGTATCAGTAATACGTTTTTCCAATAATACTTGCATTTTGCGCCTTCAATTTTCAACATTAATGTACTGAAGATGTCTTTTCTTAATAGCCGGTGATGCTGAACAACTTTGTAACTGGTATTTATTCCATAATCTCGTCCTGTTTTTGAGATAAGAACGCTAACTCCAAATTTAGTCGCCAAGCGGCACTGTAAGCTGCTTTTTGTGTAGTGCATGACAACTTGCTATACCTAGACCCCATTTTTATGATAGTTCTTACCATTCAGAAATTATTGTGATGACAATGGAGTTTATCGGGCACACTGTAGGCGAAGGTGGCCCAAAATGATCCTAGAGGGCAAAACGATCCACATGTTTTCTTAGATACATGCAGCGCTATCTAAGAGGTAACACATAAACTAGTTGTGCCAAGTCAAGGAGAAGCAACGGCTTTATTTAAGCGATCGGTGTATTATGTGTCTGAGCAGAATTCTTCAAAAAACTGAGTTTTATCATCTCTCTTATATGGTAAAGCACTAATTTTCCTATTTATTCAGAAATATAGTCTTTAATGTGCAGAAATGTGAATTGGTTTATTGAGTAGGTATGTTTTTAGATATGAATTACACTTGCTGAGTTTGTTAAATAAATTACCAAAAATTACTATGTTACCCGGCATGCTACAGAAATATGACTTAAAGTGGATAGTCATATTGCCGGTAAAATGATCACTCGGCTGACGAAACTCCAGTACAATGTCCTAGGAGTCATGGCAGCAGCCCTTCAGACGTTCTCAAAATGCGTGACTCCCCATTAAATTATTTAATTTATTTCTGCGTTTATTGTAGGCCGTAATTTTTAAATAATTTTTAAATATGCCATTTTACTGCTTGTGACACTTTTTTATTTTAAAATTTTTATAAAATAAATCATGCAAACTATATTATCGTAAAATTTATTTTATCTCATTCTTTACAGTCATAATTACTTTTACATCTTTCATTTTGCCGATAAAAAACAATTTAAAATTATTTTCAAATGAAGGATCATTTTGCCCTTGGGATGATCCTTTAGACTATTTCTAAATATTTCATTATTTTTTTTTCATAACTTAATGTGGGTTTAAAATATTAATAAAATATGTTTATGATGCAAAATATATTATAAAATATGCTAACAAAGGGCAAAATTTTTATTTAAACACTTATGTTATTTTATGCAAGTTTTAACATTAAGGGGATTATTTTGGGCCACTTTCACGTATATTTATATAATCACGTATATATATATATATATATATATATATATATATATATATATAACCACGTATATATATATATATATCCAAGTTTAAGCTGTGTATACTGCTTCAGTGTGAAGTGCAACACTAACTATGCATTGTTTCTTTTTTGTATTGCATTTCTAAAGATGGAATATTCTTAAAGTTTTATTACCTATAACTATCCTTTTATTTCTGCGAAAAATCACTTTCCGTATCATTTAAAAATTTAATATTTAAAATTAGAACTCCTGGTTCATGATATTCGATATCTCTTAATTGGAACACAATAATATATCTCGCCAAATGGCATGCATCCTGTAAATAAACAGCTGCATTTGATAGTATCTAATATTTCACAGGAATAAATCACTTTTCTTAACCAAATAAAGCACGTAACTCGATCTTTCGTGTTCGATCAATATTTAAATATTTAAAAAATTCAAATCGTGATTTACAAGTTGTTCACCTCCTGGATATTACCATACATTTTCCCACATTGCATAAACGGTGTAGGAAAATCATTACTCGAGTTCACAGATAAGTACTTGGTAGTAAACTGAGAATTCGAGAGCGTGCTTGACCCCTTAAGTTTGACCCTAAAATAATTAGTCTAACTTTCTTTGTTGGTCTTTTCGCGGACTTTAGGTTATTGTTTCTTTTTCTTTTTTATCGTAAGGCCAATGAAAGAGCAGTCAACTTCGAATTCTATTTTCATAACTCGACGTGGCTTGCAAATCGGTTACATCAACAGAATGTAGGTGGATTACAAGGACTTGAGGGAATTGGACACTAACATATATTTGACTGGATAATGATTCGTGATCAAAAATATCGTTTTAAGACAACAAATTGAATCGTAATAAAATAAAAAAGTGTTTTCATTGGTTGCCAACTTGTTATTTTTTGCAGCAATTTTTTTTATTTTAAAATAATACTTCTTTGACAGGTAAAATCAATGAATTTATTATACACGGGGGGAAATGTTTTGTTGAATTCAACAAAATTTTGTTGAATAAAAAAAATCTGGTTGCCCGGCTTCAGCCGAATAATTTTATTGGTTTTTAACAAAATTTTTGTTAAATTAACAAAATATTTCGTTGAATTAACAAACGTTTTGTTGTTTTAACAAAAACATCAGACACACACACACACATATACATAGTGGAAAGGGACGCTTTACTAAATAGAAATCTAACCTAAATAAAAAGATCTGGCCCTGGTTCGATTCCCTGAATCTTAACGCACCATTTTTCAGAAGATCCCGGGCTTTAGTGGAAAAAATGTTCCGATCTTTTTCAGTTCGATTTCAGACAGATCTTTAATGTAAATTAAAAAAGATTTCTATCAGCTGCATCCAAGAAAATACATAAAACTTCTAAAGTTGGCTATAAACGTATTTTTATCGTTTACCAGGTGACGATTCTCATCAGATGCCTAACCTTCACACAAGTCGAAATAAATGGAACTTGAAAAGCCAGATTATGAAGTAAACCGTTTTTGTGTGTTTTTGTGTCATGGCAAGCCTTCACGAGGGGCATCTGCCATTGGGATGGGGTGCCTGGGTTAGAGGACTTTTTAGGGGCTTCTAACACGTATTCACGTTACATCTGGAGAAAAACTCCAGACCGTTAGATTGACAGTTGCGTGGTAGGCCCGCACACAGTATTTCACACTTCACCGTCTACCAAGTTTAGCGTCTTATCCACTCTTCAGTAGTGAGGTCCTAATGTATTAGAAATGAGAATGATTATTTTCACTCGAATGAATGCCATGATATCATAGTTTAGAAAAAAGAATGACAGATATTTTTAGATGTAATCAAACTGAAGTTCCCTCGTTACAGTTATGCCATAATTGTTGCATGCAATTCTGTTAAACCTTGAATTAATCTCTTGCGTCTGTTTTTCTTATGCTTCGAGTATGCATACAATATGCAAAATTTCTTTTGCAGACACCTTCCTGACGAAGATAATTTTGAAGCAATCAGTAATGATTAGTTTGTCAAAGGTAAAATCTTGCAGTCTCATTACAGTGTGGTTT
The DNA here is from genome assembly GCA_038373885.1 of Cheiracanthium punctorium. Lineage (NCBI taxonomy): Eukaryota > Metazoa > Arthropoda > Arachnida > Araneae > Cheiracanthiidae > Cheiracanthium > Cheiracanthium punctorium. Next base: position 283,693 of record JAWZYV010011828.1, read on the forward strand.
ATGTCCTTTGTGATGAATCAACAGAACTGCACGTAGACGATAAACATAAAATAGCCCATATCTTTCAACTTTATTCTATCGAACACAGAATCCTATTTCGGATCACATTTTGAATGAAATTAATATTAATTAAAAGAAAAAGGCATATAAATTATTTCTGTATCAAAACATGTTAAATTATTCAAGCTGCTCATCATCTTAAATGATTTATAGGAATAAAAACACCCGTGTATCAGAAAATCGTGACGCTTAAAGTTGTTCACCTACAAATCATTAGCATTCTCAATCAATTTTCTAAGGAAAAAAAATCTTTCAAATGGGAGTAAACAACTATCAAAGAAGTAAACGAAAGAATCTCAGGGAAATCTCTAAAGTGAATTTGATTCTTATCGTGGGAATATCTGTAATAACTGCTTTGATGCCTACCAAAAATTACTATTAGTGATAATTTGTATCAAAATTCTATGATTTTTTTATGTTATGCTTCTAACGTTTGTTATTAATTATTTAATAATGAAATATCACATGGTAAATGAAAAAAATTATAACGGGTTTTTTCCACGCTTGACTTTATATTACATTTGGTATTTTCATAAATAACGTAAACTTACTCTAAAAAATATAAGCATTTCAAAATATGTGTATCTATACACTAGCAGTGAACTACACTGCTCTAAACAATTAAAAGTTGTTGTTAGTTCTATATAAAAACAACGATATAAAAGATTTGCTTTGCAGAAAATAGGAGAAAACAGTCAAAAATGCAAATTTTTCACAGTTTCAAACTTTGGAGCATGCAAATTTTCAGTTTGACGCCATAAACGGCGCTTTAGTGGGAGCGAATGAAATTTGGCCTTCAACTTAATAAAAGATAAAGTGAAAAAGAATGGTCGACATTCTGTAAGTGCTTTTTTTTTATGAGTGCGATAGCTTGGAGTGTTAATGATCGGTTACGGGGGGGGGGGGGGGGAGAACACAAGTCGAAGTAGCAGAAGCCATTGGAGTCGCACAAAGTGTGATATCAAGGATCTGGAACCGTTTCACAGACACTGGAAATGCAAGATGAAGACCAGGGCAAGGTCGTAGATAAGTAACAATGTCCATTGAAGATCGATATTTACGCTGACGATTGGGAGATACCGAAACATGAATGCCTCTCTTCTTCAACAACTTCATTCGGCTACTAGCACGAGTTTCAACTCTAACTACCGAAACCGACTCCACGCTGCAGATCTGTATGTGTTAGGTTAAGTGCAAGGCATCGTAGGCCTCAAGGAGTGGACAACAGAGCATGTTAACTAACAAATGATCCAATATTCTTTTCTCTGACGAGTCCCGCTTTTCTGTTCATCCTGATAATAGGTGTACTTTCATCTGGAGGGGGGGGGGGGGGACGTGGCACTAGTAACACTCCTGCGTTCATGCTGGAAAATGTCAGATTTTGCGGTAGGGGAGGGATGGTCTATGCTGGTATCTCGATTGATGGGCTCACCGATCTCCACATCATTCATAATGGAACTCCGGATTCTCCGGACATGAACCCAATAGAACATGTTTGGGGTAATCTAGGGAGAGGGTTGCTGGCCGCCTACCACCCACACATACTCTCCGAGAACTGAAAATAGCTCTTCTGGAGGAGTGAGACAGAATACCCCATCTTCTCATTACAGTCTCATTGACTGCATGCCTCAAAGGTGTTCAACGCTGTTGGCAGGCCGGGGAAATCATACCCCCTATTAAAAACATTTTCTTTCAAGGAAAAACCTTTTCTTATTCTTTCATTCTCACATGCACAAATTGCGTTTTTTCCCTTTTGTACCCAAATGCTCAATAAAATGCATTTTTTCTGCTAAGCATATGTATTTTTTTTTTCAGATTAAAAGTCTGTTGATTATATATCAGTTATCTAAACAATTGCCCTGTCGCAAGATTCACCCATAACCTCAATATCCTTTAATTGTTTTTAGCAGTGTAGGTATGTATACTGCTGTCTATTACTAAGGATGGTGAAACTCAAAATCCAACAGCATATGTTTTAAAATAACTAGTCCATTTACAAAATAGGGGTCTGTATTTTCTCGAGATGTGTTTCGAATGCCTGAATAAAGGGCAATATTACTGCTGTAAATTTAACCTTTTTTTTCCTATAGCATTTTCTCGCGAAATATGAATAGAAGTACCATGAAATTATTGCAGGTACGTTTCGATAATTTGTGGGAAACAGTACTTTTTGGCGTATCCCCAACACGTTTAATATCTAAATATTTCGTTCAAATTTAGTATTTTTCAACCGTTCGAAAGGTTTAGACTTCCAGGTCTTTCTTGCGGATAAAGATATATGCAAAATACACATTAAGGGATACCATGTAAAGAAAATTTTAAACAACATTCCTTTTTGTTACTATTCAGAAAAATTAGAATATATGTTGCACATTTATAAATTTTTCATTCTACTCATTTTGAAAATAAACTTTCTAATGTGAGTGCGTATATTCGATTGTGAGTACGTACATTCCATTACAGCGAAATACTTCGCAGTATTTGCACGTACATCTTCCATACATTTTTATGTATGTACATACATCTGTATGTATTTATGTATCATCTGTGTGTACATCTTCCACAAGAATGAAGATGTAACACTAACATTCATATTCAAGATTAATGAATTGTTTTTAATTTTAATTTTGCAGATATGTTATGATTGAACAATAGAAATAAGTTAACCAAAAAGTATCTTGCCATAAAGTAAAATTAAAGGCATGTTTTTATTTTCAGTCTAATATTTTCGGCATATTTTAAAATCTTCTAAGATCATAATCTATAGACGAATAGTGAACTCCCAATTTTCGAAGGAGAAAGGTGGACGGTAGCTTCTCAAAGAAGTTAAATTGAGTATTTAAATTTATTCTTTGTCACTAGTATATGTTTGAGTTTATTGTATCCAGGGTACCCTATCAAGGTGCTGTACATTGTGTTTTTTATTTTAATTTTGAAGATAGGTTGACTGCAGTTTCTGTAAAATTATTATCACCATCAAAGGAGAAAAATATTTCTCTGGTAACTTTTTCGTGTGGGCATTTACTGAGAAGCTGCTCTAAATCGCATGGTGATTAACGCTCCATTGACTAACATTTCGGGCCTTTGTGCTGTCAAATGCCTATACGGAAAATACCCGCACTTATAAAAACATATTTACATAGGGAAGCTTTCTGACCTCTTTCTAATTAAAGATGCTAAACGTACATCGTTGAAAGAATATGAGTTGAACCACGTTCAGTATGCAAATAGCTAGACTAAATCAATTTTTCTTGGGATGTTACCAAGGAGGAAAAATAAATTAAAATGTGTTATTTTAAAATTACTGCTAAAGCAGGAAGGTTTGAACATAATGATGCCGAAATATCTTTGTTAAGAAAAGTTGCGTGATGTGTTAATTAGAAAATTGTGTATGCAATTGTGTGTCACTAATTACAAATTAGGTACAGTTACACGTATCCAGTTTTAAAGATCTACGCATAAGGAGAGACACGTACATCACTCTATGCATGTCATCGTTGTTGAAGAGTTTATTTTTTATTTACTTATTTATTTAACTTACTACTATTCAAAAGAGAAAAGTTCTTCATCTTGCGAAAAATTGATGTACATATATAGATGAAATTAGGTGATGGAAACAAATTAATCTTATTTCTTCTTGCAGTCGAGGATGTCTGGAAATATAACGAATGAAAGTAATTGTATTCGAAAGATAATTTTCTTCGTGATTTCACCTGATCACTTGCGAAATTCCGGTTAGTCCTTGCTTTTAATGACTTTTTAGAAGGTACTGAAATCAAAGGTTTGTTGAGATCGGAAAAAATTTTCGTGACTCTCGTATGATAATTCAAACACGAATTTTCATAGATGCAAATTTGTATTTTGTCGTTAATAACAAAGTAATAATTTATCAAACCGCGAATCTGCTGAATAAGGAAGCGTTGTTGACCAAAGATTCAAAAATGAAGTACTTCTAGACCTGGAAAACAGTAAGCGAAAAAGATATAACAACAAACAGAACTAATCCACTTAGAAAAAATCTACACTAACGACATATTTAACAAATTTCCTTCTAACGAATTTTTAACTCTATATCTCAAAGGATCATGTCTATTAGAGAAAGATTTTTTAAAGCTTTTCATTTTTAGATGGTCATTATATTTTTATCTTCGGAAAAAGCAATGGATTCTTTTCCGAAAGTTTTAAATAAACCTAACTTATTTTTATTCTGTATTTATTTGTCAAAAAATATAAACTTTTTAATAATATGTTCAGGTACTTTTTTGCTAATATATGACTGCACGTGGCTGTGTTGATCATATAAAAATTCAGTGACTTTGGAAAATTTAAAAAATGTTATTCACATTGTACTAGTACCGTCCTAGAAATAGTTTGTTCAGACAATACAACGAATACAAACATTTTTAGTGTTCATAAGTTTAAAAATCCTGTATTAAATTGGAAAAAATATTGACTGGAGTTCATACATTTAACATCTTTTAAAATTATCTGTTGGTAAGCAGTGGTACTCTAAAATAATTCTTAGACATTCATGACAGTAAAAGGATGATAATATATTATTAAATAAAATTTAAAAAAACAACTAAATCCGCTGTAGCACAACAGTATTGATACAATATGTCTTGTCTCAATAATTAATACAGTAGTGAACATATTGTATCAATATGGCGTACGTTTATGAAACAAACGTAATACGGGTGAATCCCGTATAGGCACCCAAATGAAAGTAACACTACAGGCGGTGTGACAAATAGTTTAATGGCATTGCTATATCGACTATAATGCTACTTCCGTTTGGGTTTAATGTTACTTTCACCAACCTTATATGTTTCATTGGTTTTAAATAAGCATGAGTAAAGAGAAAGAGGTTGAGAATAGAATGATGAATTCCAAATAATGAAAAATTAATGATGAATAATTCCAAATAATGATGACATGTATCTGATTAAGAATACATAATTGAAAGTAATTCGAAAATTTTCAGCCGCACTCAAAAAAATGTTTTGTTGAATCAACAAAAATTTTGTTAAATCAACAAAATTATCTGGTTGAAATAGCGCCAACAAAGTTTTTGTTGAATTATCGAAATCAGTTTGTTAAAATTATGTAGTTATTTCAACAAAACATTTTGTCAATTCGACCAAACAGTTTGGTCGAAACAACCAAATTTTTTGTTAATTTAATCAAACTATTTGTTTAAATGGTTTATTTGGTTAAAATAAACCAAATTATTTGTTTGGACTAACAAAAATTTTTTGTTTGCAGTTATGTTCATGGCTCGTTTAACAAAACTATTTTGCTGATATTTCTATGTTGTTTTGTTTTTTTTAAACCCACCCAACCACTATTACAAAGTTTCAAAGGTAACACTAATTTATTTATTCATCAAAATTAACATTTTTATTTTAGTGTTTTTATACATCTATAATTTTAATTAAGAAACTCAAGCCACTTTTTTGTTGTTGTTGTAGTTCATAAGACAGACAGAATCGCTCTTCGGTTCATGTTAAAAATAAATATGTATTTTTAATGCTAAATAATATCCCAGATTGCAGCTTAATTTTTAAAAGAATTTTAAACAAAGCTTACTTAACTGTAATTCTTTAGAGGGGGATGCGGAGGGGGCGACCGCCCCCCCCCCTCCGAGAAAAAAGAAATTAGTGTAAAAGATCCTATTTTACTTCCATAAAATGGATGTATACGTCAATCTTCTAACTAACCGCCCCACCGACAAACTAACCCTCCCCCCCCCCGACAAACTTGCATTAATCCGCCACTGCCACGGTTTCAACAAAAAGGTTTTGTCGTTCAAAAAGGCATTTTGCTAAGTGAATTTGGTTGAATCAGACAAACTTTTGTTGAATCAACGAAATGAAATTACTAAACTATTTACCCAAAGAAGTTTTGTTAAATTCAACAAAATATTTTTTAGCATGCATGTAGTATAAAGTAGATTTCTGTAAGATAAAGAAAGTAAGAGGAAACATTTCTACGTCAATTGAAAAAACTAGATTTTTTTTACATTAGAGTCATTAGTATTTTCTGTCATTCCAGAGAAGTTATTTTAAGCTTACGTAAAAGATTTTTCTTCTGTGTTGAAATTTCATGACCATATAAAATATTTCGTTAAGGAAAAATGAGGCTGCATTGAAACGCGAGTGTAAAAAAAAAAAAAAAAAAATGTGCCAACGATATTTTTCAAGTTTCTTGTAAAGCTGCACTATGAGCAAATGGCTCACGGTAAATAATACTTGAACAGTTCAAAAATTAAATAAATATGTAAATAAAAAACTTAAACTACGCAAAATACATTCAAAATGCTTCTTCGATATCCGTAGGTATCCTTACAAATAATTCTTCATTGTTAATCATTAATATTATTTTGTTTTTCACTTAATTGTAATTCACTTGAGTGGGATGGCATATGATATCTTTGAATACCTAATTTAACATATATTTCTTTAAACATTTTTATATTTTACAGTGATATTAATGAATAGTTTTAAGCGAATGTTCAGGATTCGTGAATTGAACTATTTGAATTCCAGAAGAAAGGGCAACTTACGTGGGAAAAAAAAAGATAACTTTGGTGCTTTTAATTGTATACCAGAGAAATCATTTACATTTCAGAAGTTATATTTTTTGAGTATTATCACACCAGTCACAGAAGGCTTTTTTCGGCCAGATAGATTTAATGTGAGTGTTTGTACCATGTGGTATCATCAGTGTTAGAAATAGCATTCATTCACCCCTTTAGCTGCAACTTGAGCTACCAGACGTTTTGGCGAAATCGAACGTCATTATGAACTAGTCTTCGTCGTTATAGCTAATGGCGATTATCAATGAATTTAGTCTGTTAAAGTACCTTTCAACCAGGAAACCACACTTTACGGTAATATCGGAGGAAAAAATGTAGATAAGCAGCATTTGAAAAGCAGAGTCAAATTTGTTGGTGCATAAATTATAAATGGTTTTCTTTTTTATTTAGATAGTTAGATTATGCTCTTTGAATGAACATTATTTAATTGCATTCTACATGATTACATTATGAATGTGATTTCTCGATTTCCTACAAGATAATGTGGTTTAAATGTTGTTAGGAGGTTACAGTAGTAGTTAAGTTTAGTTTAAAGATAATCAATAAACACAAGTGTCTTTCCTCCACAATTTTTATCAGGTAAACTTTTGTGTTTGTTTACTGATTCTCTTTATTTTTCACTGAAATTGTCTCTCGTTTTTTTTTAACTGAATAGATTTTGTATTTAATTTAGATATATATTTCATTACAAACTACACAAATGTTACTTTAAAAAAAGACACAAAATGTTCTAATTTCATATGGAAAGTGATACAAGAAAAATGGTAAACGTTTCAGAGAGTTTTTTGCAAACATTGAGTACTTGCTAAAATGGATAAAATACACATTATTTTGCATTACTACCAAGTAAAAATTTAAAATGAAAATGTATATCTATTTCTTAAGTGAGTTTAGTAGTTTAATCTAAATACCAGAATAAGAACTACTACTTATTCCTGCAAAAAGTACTAATCATTAATTACCATAATTTTCTTGGAAATCGAGTTTATGTGAGTGTATTATTTTATTTTTAAGCGTATTATTTCATTTTATTTTTTAGTGTATAATTTTTTTTCGAGCCGATATTTTTGGATAAATAAATCAAGAGATTTAGAAATAAAAGGAAACTTGATGAGGATGATCTCATCAGGTTCTGAGCATGTTCGTTAATGGAAAAGTCATATAAAATTAATTAAATTTTTAAAAGTTAAAGAAATTAATATTATTTTGCATTATTCAGTTAAATAAAAGAAAAGGAGAATCAAACACAAATTTAAATAACTTCAAGTTGCGACAACGAGAAAATTTTGATACGTAAAACTGTGAGAAAGTCAACAAGAATGAATGTTCAGAGAGATCGTTTGGTCAGGTTATGAAATTAATGTTATTGTATATAATTTTTTCTGTTCTTTTTTATTCCAGCACCAGTATTGAATAGCAGTGATAAGAAAATGATTTTTTTTCCTTTTCATCACAGACAATGTTCATCAATTATGCTTTTCATAATCTCTGTACATGAATAATTTTGCTCTTCCCCTCTCATTAAGAAGCAGAAAGAGTGGCATATCATTTTTGAAAAGGTTAAACCGAAGAGCAAGAGGTTACATAGTTAACTGCCAGGTGTGATTAAAAAGCTGAAGTTATTTTAGCATATTACATCGGGACTCGCAATACATCATTCTGTCTTTATCAAAAGTTAACAGGAATCAAAAAGCCTTCATGATGTGTGAGTGGATATATATATACGTCTGTTTATTAAATAACATAGCAACTTTTTCTACAAAGGAGTTGTCATAATTTATTTTCTCACATTTTCGTAGGATTAATTTAATACTGAAAACGAAGAACTTTTCTATTGTCTAACATCGAAATCGCTGTATAAAAGAAGAACAGTTTTCAGTGAAATTACATATGCGTAAATCCCAAATCAGGTACTTGAAAATCAAACATTCAAGGAATCGAGCTCCACATTAAATGTTACAATCAGTAATAGTAGTACCTGATAGTGATAAGGCTTCTATTAAGCAAAGTAAAGGGTGATAAAGCTTCATAATTTTATTTTACATAATACATTCTGCTTACGACCGAATAAAAATTTAAATGCCTCTCGTTAAAATTTCAACATAAAATTTTACAGTAGCTTTCAAGTATTTCAAATGCTTTTAGTCAATGATAATATAGAAATTTTTGAATTATTGGCATTCGTATGGTATTTTATTGGTAACCACTGAAAACTTTCAATACCTATTTTACTTAAAATGGTTGGACATTTTATTAATTCAGTTTTAAAAACATAAAACTAAAAATAAAAACTAGGAGCTTATTACAGAAAAATGCTGACGTTAAAACTAAAACAAATAAGACTATCTTTTCTAGTTTTTTTTACACCTTTTAGTCATAAAAACAACTTTTTAATTATTAGTGAATTTGATTCCTTCCGTATACATTTTATTTTTGCTTTGAGCAATGCTTGGATCATAAATTTCTCAAATTTCTAATTTATTCGAAAAATCCACGCCGGAATCAAGTTTTTCTTTCCTGTCTTAAAATATTTGTTATTACTTAAAACTTTTCATTTCAGCAGGAAGTAAACAAACATATAAGCTACTCTAATGTAGTCTTCGCTTGGATTTTGACAGTTTTTTAAAATTTATGTCCAAACCTTTTGGCAAGAAACTAATGAAGAGAAAAATTTATGCGAAAAGAGTCGATACAAATGATATATTTTTTAGTTGTTTAACGTTTTCATTTTTTTTTTTTTTTTCAATCAAGCTTCTCGAATATTAAACGTCACCCGGAGGTGATGCAGCGTTCCAGTGAACTTTGCCGCTTGAAAATAATTTGAGGAAATCAAAGAAAATGAGAACTGTTTAATGAGTGTAGGAGGCATGGGACGCCGTTTTCTCATTAACTGAGCAATTTTTATTATTCACACTTTCGTTTCTGTTCTTCTAGACTTTTTTTCTTTTATTGTTCGAACTGAAAAAGAAATTTAGAACATCATTTTGTTAGATGCTCTGCGTACATATCCCAACGGAAAGAAGAATATTTAAGTGCATTAATTTTCATAAAATGGTAAGAGTCGTGCAAGAAACACATTACGAAATTGTCATTAATTATCGATACTGACTGGGATGAGGTAGTTAAATTGGTGTGATCAAACAGAATGTAAAGCAAATACTAACATGGCTGATCTTTCACATTGCACCTTTTGTTTATACAGGAAATGAGAACGAAATACATATTTATTATTTCAATATGTCCTACACTGAACTTAACACACGTTTCATTTAAAGAAACTGTCGAAACTCTTTTATTCAGTTCTTTTTTTCGCGATTAATTTCTTTAGGGGAGAAAAGTTGGAGTTATAAAGTGTTTTCAAAAACCTCTCGCTTCCTAAAAAGCAGGAAATCACACACACCGATTCCTACCTTGTTTTCTCTCTGAAAAGGTTTAAGAAAAGGGGATTTATTAAAAGAAAAGAAGGATTTATTAAGAAAATTTTAAAAATGAAATAAAATAAAATAAACATTTTTTCTGAAACAAATGCCGTCCCCCTTTCCAATAGCGGGGCGCTGATAGATTAAGCCTCGGTGGCGTGGGGTCGAAAGACGTGACGGCCATTTGTGAAGGGGCACTCAGTCAGCGGCCACCACTACCCCAAACAAATATGCCCCGAACACTCAATCCCATGACGGGAATCAAACCCGTACCCAAAATGTAGTAGAATAGTGCGTTAGACGCACCCGCACCTTAAATGTAGTTGCACCACGCCACCTGTTTGGCTGGAAAACCAACAGGATGAAAGTTTCTTACCTGCCTTTCAGCTGGAAGAAATAAAACCAACGCTACGAAATTAAACAAAATGTTCTGAAAGGAGAACAGCAGTTTTTTAATTTTCATTCTGATAGAGAGGAAATTTCTTTCCGTTTGAATTATTTTAGCTGCATCTTTTTATATCTAGTTTAATAGTGTTTAGTTAGAATCAACTTGCCAGTTAAAACTAGCAAGGCTTTTCCTTGCGTGCATCAATGGCTCCAGAGCACTTATTGAAAGCTGAAAGGACAAAATGGTACAGAAGCTGCACAAAATTTGTGTGTCTATAAAGATTAGCTATCTGAAGATTAATACGAAATTGATATAAATAAAATCAGAATTAATGAACATTTTTAGATGTATTAACTTGCAACATTTTGTGGACATTTATACTGCTTACTTCGGCCGTTTAGAATTACATTGATGAATGTATGCATATTTGCTTCTGATTAAATGTCAGCAAGCAATATCTAGTACCAGTTATCCTATCAATCAGACATAAATGACGCTTATTTCAATGCAAATACCATTTAATTACAAAAGTAATTGTAAAATCATGCCTTTTTGATGAACGTTTAATCAGTTTCATAGTAAACATTGTCAACATCAACCAATCATTTAATACGTAAAATCGCCACTTCAACACTTTTTCTAAAGTAATTATTAACAGGTAAGGGAAAACGGCGTTTTTGACCCCACACTGTTATACGATTCTGATTCCTTATTATGTGCCCTATCTCCTCTTAAATTTTGTAACAGTAGTTAACAGGAACCCTGTATATTTCACGGATGGCAAATTTATAACATTTATGTAAAAATTGAAGTCTTCTCAGCCTAACCATTATAGACTGGATTATCTAGGGATCATTTTATTTCTAAGGTCTTGTGTATTGCGAAATTTCGAACCATAAAAATATATCTCAAAAACAGATAAAACTTCAGTCTGAAAAAAATTAATTCTTTCAAAAACTATCATTCAAACAGACAAATAGATGAACAGATGCAGAAATTCCCATTTAATAAGAAATTTTTGCGCTCGGTTGAAAACCATTAAAAAAGGGAAGCCAAACTCTGAGAAAATAGATTTAAATGAGATTGATGAAATCAGAAGCGGGATTTCCGTTGTACTGTTCTGCTATTCCTTATTTTTAATTAAACAGTCTGTTTCGCTAATTTTAAGCTGACCGGAGGCTATTCTGGATATTTGCCGAGACACAGTTCATCTTGTGGTGCAGCACTTGGATTTTCGTTATTTATTTTTCGGTGATAGGCGTTCCAAAAGTCCTTGATCTAGTGAATTGAAATGAATGTGCAGTTCAGTTGGCTTCGTGCAACAGAAATTATTTTGTTTGTTTTGCTTGTATTTTAGGTGTTTGCATGTCAGAATGTTCACGACGCACTATAAAATGTCTTAACTATTGCAAAGTGTATTTGTACATTGTTTAGAATTATTTCAGGACATTGTTAGAAATGTAATGGCTTATTGTTTGATATTGATATAGCACATTGTTGTAATACATTTTTATGTCATCTACTGTTGGGAAGTGGTTTATCACATTGTTTGGCTTGTTTTAACCCATAGAATGGCATTTGTCTTATTTCATTGTTACTAAATATTGTTTAATATTGTACAAGTGCTTTGTCGGATATTGTTTAAACACGTTGAATTAGAGCATTTTTTAAGATTGTTATACCGCATAATTTGTCCTACTGCTTAGAATTGTTATGTTGCATTATCACAACACATTCTTTGACATTGAATTAGGACATTGCTTTTACACATTGATTAAGTTTATTGCTTTTCATTCTTAGATTTCATTGTTTTGGCACATTATTTTGAATTCTTTAAGCCCATTGTTTAGCTTTATTTTGGAACATTCATTGATATTATTTCAAGACATATTTGGAGCTCATTTAGAACATTGCTTCGGATTGGCATAGGAAATTGCTATGGCTCATTATTTGGCCTTTATTAATTTAGCACACAGTTACGCATAGTTTTCCCTCATCTTATGTTATAGTTTTACATTGTTGAACACTGTTTCAACACATATATTTAGACTATCGTTTGGGATTTTCATACCACATAACTTAATTCCATGTGTTGTTCATTGTTACTTGAATGTATTTGTTAAGATGTATTGTTTTAGTCCATTGTTTAACATTGTTTTCTTACATTATCAAAACACATTCTTTTACATTGTATTAGGGTTTGCAGGACATTGTTGTAACACGTTGATTTAGTTCAATATTTTCTTCTTATATAATTAATTTAGCACAATTTTGGGAACTATGTATTTTATTACAATACGTTGTAACGGCATATTATTTGACATCGAATGATACTTTATTGTCCAACAAATTTTATTTTGTTGAACATTACTTTATCACGTTCTTTGCTTTTTTATAGCATTTTTAACACTCTCCAACAATTTTGAAAAGTGTTTATGATTTCGAATTGTCTGTCTGTCTGTCCGTCCAAGCTCTAACTGCCGTAAATATCCATTGACTCCTAAGAAATTTATCTAAATTGTTCTTATGTATTCTACCCTGTACTTTATTGAAAACGGTGTATCTAACACTTATAATTCTTCTTGTGGGGCATTTAAAAGAATTCTAACAATTACGCTATATGGACAGTCGTTCTACTAAGGGTATTTTAGAAATATTTGGCTATATCAAACAGAACAAAATTGATATATGTTATTCTGGATATTTCTCTCCATCTTAAATAGTTCATGTTGCATTTATAGTTCTTTTATAGGAGCACCCAAAAGAGTTCCAATATTACACTTTATGGGCAGTCATTCTTTAAAGCGTATGTTCGAGATATTCGGCTATTTCAAGCAAAACGAAATTAATATATGCTATTAAAGATTTAAAAGCAATCTCTCCATCGAAAATAGTTGATGTAGCGTTTATAGTTCTTTCACAGGAGTACTCAAAACAGTTCTAGTGCATGACGGTCATGGCATTTGAGAGACATTGATCCATTTTAAGCATAATATAATAAGTATATAAATGGTTATAACTGTTAACTCTTTCCATTTGTAGGATGGAAATTTCATTTAAAGTTCTTTTACACAGTCATACAAAATTACGTTAATATTGATAATCCCCAAAACCTCACCATGTCGGACGACAATGCATTACCAAGCATGGCACACAAAAGATTGTTGTTTGGGAAAGTGTTTTAATGATTAATGCGTTTGTCATGATTTCTCTTTCTCATTTCGAAATTGTTATGTAAGTACTTTTTTGTAATTCATTGCCATATTATATGACTTTTTCAGTCCATTGGTGACACTGCTTTATGGTAATGTTTCGTTTTATTTAAACGATAATTCATATTTTTATGCATAATTATTAGGTTAGGTTTGTTGAGACAATTGTTTGGAACACCCATATATTTATTCTTTTATGGATATTCTTATGGCGTATTACTTGAGTTTTATTTCATGGTTTGTCTTTGATTTAGCGTATTGTTTCTCATTCTTATACTATGAATTCAGCAAAATTTTGAGCACTCTATTTCATTCTAAATATAACACAACGGCATAACATTTGACTGTTTTGGTTTCCTAGACAATTGTTTGGAATGGTAATGTACATTTATTAACTTATGTTTGTTTAAACAATCGTTTGAAGCTATTATTTTCCTATAGTACTGTAATACATTGTCATGACATCTTACCTGACTTTGCTTTGGCCCAGTACTGGGCAGTGTTTTATCACAGTGTTTGGCTTTTCTTTTCTTTTTTTAAATATTGATTCCAATTGTTATGCACATAGCTCAGGTTATGTTTGTTTAAACTGTTTTTTTAGAACTGCTATATCTCTATTTTATTAAAATACATTATTATGGCTTATTATTTGATTTTGCTTTGTTCACTGGTACACAGTGCTTTACCGCATTGTTTGACTTTATTTAAAAGATTGTTTGGAATTGTTATATACATTTATTAGGTTATGTTTGTTTACATCATTGTTGGAAATTGTCATATCACTATTTATTATAACACATTGTTATGTTATAGTGTGTTGCTCGACTTTATATTAGCCTACTGTTGGGCAGTACTTTATCACATTGTCTGGCTTTGATTTAGCCTATTGCTTTCCCTTATTTTATTATTGATTTAGCAAAAATTTGAACATTACTTTGTTCATAATATATTGAAACGGTATATCATATGACTGTTTGATTAAAGTGACCATCTTTCTTAAGTTCAAAAAACGGGACACTCACGTAAGCTTGGAGAAAGGGGAGAGGGTTAAAATTTATGGAAATAATAGTGTTTAAACTTCAAATTAAATTTCAATGCATATCTATACTTAGTATATTAAAAAATTTTTAAACATGCAGACGCATGCTTACTTGCACATATTTAATTTTTTTTTTTTGCTTTTCTTAGAAAAAAAAAAAAAAAGCAGTCGTAGGACTGCACGCGAAAACTCCTTGTAAAGCTTCCTAAAATTTATATTTATGCAGTTAAACAGGTTTTCAGACTTTATTGTATTTTTATTGAATAAAAATAAACATTTATGAACGTTTATTTACATTTTTGTACATTTGAAATACTTTGTAAAAAAATTAAAAAACCTTTTTAAGGCTGGAAGGGTATCGCACATTTATTTCTGATATTCTCACAATTTCTCATATTTTTGTACGATTGTACACGTTTTAACGCAATTTCACTCGATTAGCATCCAAAATTTTTGATTTTTTAATTCAATTACACTTCGAATTTCGCACTCGATTTGTGTGCACATTTAAAATTTAAAAAGGGGAGTACGCGCACAGGCCGCAACGTGACACAGCTGGCGTATGCGTACCGTATACATCAGCGATACACATTTTTCTCCACGTGTTGGATGTTGTTCGATTTAATTAATAATTATGTACGGGAATTTATTAATTATCAATAATTATGTACTTAAGTTGTTAAGTTGTCATGAATAAAAGTCATATTTATTTGTAATGAATGATGGATTTATTATTCCAATTCAAATGCACTTTTTTGTAACATCTATAATTCAAATAATGCACAGCATGTAATTATTAACACTATC
This sequence comes from Cheiracanthium punctorium, assembly GCA_038373885.1. Taxonomy (NCBI): domain Eukaryota; kingdom Metazoa; phylum Arthropoda; class Arachnida; order Araneae; family Cheiracanthiidae; genus Cheiracanthium; species Cheiracanthium punctorium. Next base: position 299,216 of record JAWZYV010011828.1, read on the forward strand.
CAGATTATGACATTATTGCACAATAACTATATAGCTATCCAAATTAAGTAAAGTTTTTAAAATAAATAATCGAAAATTATAGCACCTACCCAGTTAGAAAAAGTCTGCCCCTTTTTTGCAAAAACATTTATATTGTACACAATTTGTACATAAAAATGGATATTTTTGAATATTTTGAAAGTATACATTTGTTGTGCAAATTATATGCAGTTTTTATGCATACTAAAGCAAAAATTTACGCAGTTTGAAACGATTTTCAGAAAAATCTCAAAATCTAATCATTTTTTTTTAATCCTACGCCTATAGCTTAAGTTGAGTGATCACCAATCACGTCACCAAATTTCCTTTCTTCCGCTTTAGTCGTTATTACGTGATGTGCGAACAAAAATTTACGCAGTTGGAAACAATTTTCGGAAAATCTCAATCTAATGAATTTTTTAAAAATTCGACGCCTATAATTAAAGTTGAGTGACCACCTATCATGTCACCAAATTTCTTTTCATTCTCTTCAGTCAATTTTATGTGATGCTTGAATAAAAAAAAACTGACAGAACGACAGACAAACTTTTTTTTTTTTTTACGGTCGTACTGGGGGTCCCAAATGCTTAAAATGGATAAAAATCGCAAAAATGTTTAGTGCCAAGTAGTGTGAAAGCAAAGTGTAATTTTATTTATTTACATACATAAAAGTTCCCATTCCGGAATTGAAACAACAATCATTTCAAACTTTAGTCTTTTCAGCCCGAGTCGAACCCGTCTGAGTGTTGGAACGTTCGCCTAGCGCGTCTTGGGTTTAGAGTTAGATACCAGTCGCAGGAGCTAGAAAGACGCAGTTTAAAAGTAACTTGTTCTTACGTGTGATAACAGATAGCAGCACTAAAATTCAAAGAAAGAAAAAAGAAATCTCAGCAGGCAAGTGATAGTGTAGTTATGACGTCCCAATCCACTTTTCCCTCATACACTCTATAACAAATAAATCGACGCACCAAGAAGGAGGTGTCCGATTGAGACGAAAATTGGTGGATAGGAAGACAATGTACAGAATAGTAAATTATTAAAATTTCAGAACAATTGAATAATTTATTTCAGAGTTACAGTAACAAGTTCAATAAGGTGTTGACCCGCCGCTAGCCTGGATACAAGCTGCCACACGGCGTGGCATAGACCGATAAAGCTCCCGGATGGTTTCCTGCGGTATTTCCTGCCAAATTCGCTCCAATTGTCGAACGAGGTCATCAACAGTCCGTGCCAGATGCAATCGCCTTCCCATCATATCCCAGACATGCTCGATGGGAGAGAGATCTGGCGATCTGGCAGGCCAAGGAAGAGTTTGACAAGCTTGCAGACAGTTTAGAGCAACACGAGCCGTATGTGGTCTGGCATTGTCCTGCTGAAAAACCAGCCCAGGGCACTGCAAAACAGGTCTTTGGATGTCGTCCACGTACCGCTATGCAGTAAGTGTACCTCTAATGACGACCAAAGGGGTCCGGCTGTCAAAGGAAATGGCACCCCAGACCATAATGCCTTGTTGAGGGCCGGTGTGGCGTGCAATAGTGAAAGCAAGATCCCCCTCTGCCCTGTGCGTCCCCAAACACGTCTTCGATGATCGTCAGGACACAGTTGGAAGCGGGATTCGTCGCTAAAGACTATACGCCCCCAGTCGGCATCATTCCAACCTGATCTAGCTCTGCACCACTGTAATCTGGCTCGGCAGTGTGCAGGCGTGAGTGGCAGGTGGCGTAACGGTCGGAGCGAGCGTAGATTTCGCTCTCTCAAGCGTCTGTGAATGGTCATGATGGACACTGGTGTTTGGGTTGAACGTCTGATGGTTGATAGAGATGAAGAAGGCGCTGTGACAGCTGATCGGACCATCACTCTGTTCTCACGATCTGTTGTAGCCCTAGGTCGACCGCTACCATCCTGACGCTGCACTCTGCCATTTTCCACCCATCCTTGCCAGCATCTTCGAATCGTCGCATCACTTAGACTCAAATGACGAGCGATTCTCCGATTAGTCCAACCGGCCTCTTTCAATCCAATGATACGACCTCTTTCAAACTCTGACAGTTGCTCGTAATGAGCACGAATCCTGCAGCGAGGCATTTTTTAAGTTGTTGAAAGGTCATCTGAATCGCAATCAAACCGAAAGTTTTAACAACCGTTGAAGAACTGCTCCTTATATACGGCTGCTGGATGCGCAGTTCCGATGCGCTAGAGATCAAACTATTCATTCATTGGACACCAAATTTGAATCATTTGCATATCTGTACAAAACATTCATGCATACGAAATTTCAAAGCAATCGGATGATTGTTTCTGGGTGCGTCGATTTTTTTGTTATAGAGTGTATGTATCTGAGCGTGACGGTTACGCGAATTCCGTGCTTTTTCTCCCATCCCAAAGTGGCCAAAGAATTTTTCACTTCCAAAAAAAAAAGAGGGGGGTGGCCTTAAAATCGTGATTTTTGAACAACGTATTTTCGGTCGGTGATTTAACCAAAGAAATGTGCATAACAATTTAATGTGCATTAAATTGTTATGCACATTTCTTTGGTTATGTTTGTTTAAACTATTCCTTAGAATTTTGTTATCTCTATTTTGTTGTAACACATTGTTGTAGCATATTACTCGACTTCGTTTAAGTTTATTATTGGGCAATACTTTATCGAATTGCTTAGGTTTTCTTTAGACCATTGTTTGGGATTGTTATGCACATTTCATATGTTTATTTAAACTATCGTTTCGAACTGTTATATCCCTATTTTACTGCAATACATTGTTATGCTAATTGCTTGATTTTGGACAGTACTTTGCCACATTGGTTGGCTTTATTTAGATGAATCTTTAAGATTATTAAACGATGAATTTTTAAGATTATATGTCTTATGTTATTAGACGAGTTTTTAAGATTGTTACAGCACTATTTTGTTATAATATACTATCACGGCATATTATTTTAATATTTTTGAGTACTTGTTTGGCAGCGTTTTATCTGTTTTCCTTTGTTTAAATCACGGTTTGGGATTCTTATTCCACATTACTTCTCATGGTTTTAATTTTATTGTTTTTGTATGGCCATTCGGAAAATAATCCATTTATATAAATGTTTTCTTATATATTTATATAAGTGTTTTACACAATATTCTTACAAAATATTCTTACTTTCCAAAGAACAAGGCAACATTAAATTTCTAAAAAAGCATTAAATAATTAAAATTGACATTAAGAATGTCCAAGGATGGCACAATATTTGCCTCTTGCTTGTAAAAGTTGTGTAATTTTTTATGTGTAATTGTTATTTTTACGTATATTTCAGGAATTCAATTTTTGAGGTTGCAGTGCCATGAAAGAAGAAATCCATTTTAATGGACATCGACTCTTCTTTATACTGGCTCATGAATCAGTAATTTTACCACAATTATTTAATTTTATTAGTTCCGTGTAGGAAAATTAATAACAACATGTTCTGCAGGAATTCGAATTACTTTTCTTGAAATAGATGTCCAGCCATGAACTATTAAGGTTTCATTTTATTGGAATCTGGAACTATAAGGCAAAATCACAAAAGTATGTTCTTTATTGTAATGCTTTTTTAGCTGAATTTGGCAGAATTTCGATTTTTTGAATATTTGGTAAGCGAATATGATACAGCGTAACCTTATTCGTTTACCAAAACATTCACATTATAGAGGCTTTTGTAATCTGTGCCTTGTTTGTAAGTGGGGCTTGTAAGTGCTTACGTTTTATGTTACGACACTACTAGACTTTTTACATCAAATCAATAATTCAACACTGCACTTTTCAAATTTTATTAGAAACATAGTTTAAACCTTTCTTATTTATGTGTCTTTCTGATTGCTAGGAAAGTTTTAGCTGACTTCGTGCATTATCTACTTAATTCAGAACACAACATAACTAGGAATAAAACAGACACTTTGAAGACCAAGACCAATTCAAACTTAGAATTTTTCAGACTCAGTTAGCCAGTCGAAAACAAAGTAGGGCTTTCCGTATCCATTTTAGGTTCGAACGAACTTCCTGCAACACCAGGGCGTTGTCAAAAATGTCGGACACCGAACAACAGCCATTATATTAAACTAAGAAATCAGGAAGAACCACCCTTACTGACCCTATGTGATAGAATAGCTGATAAAGATGACCTGTAAATGGTGACATTGTAAATGTGTGTTCTTGCAGCGCACAGGACATAGCGTTTTCATGCTTCAGTTCCATTCACCAACTCATTGTGCGCTGCCATTTTGACAAACTCCTTAAGAAGACAATGAGAGGTATCTAATGAAGAAATCTAGACGTTGCAAAATTAAGCCTTTTGCATTGTCTGTTACAAGAGCACAGGCCATATGATCAAATCATGACGAATATATGTTAATTGTAACGATCGACCATATGTTTATCTTTTCATAAGAACCTTTAAAAGGCGGAAATCATTTCAATACAATTTCTTATGGCGTGCGTCATTATAAAAGCAGTGTATTCTTTACCACTGCTGATAAGTAGATGCCGCTTTCTTGTGTCTGGGTGATAAAAGAATTAAATAATATATAATTATGGTATATTTTTTTTTCATTATAAAGAGCTTTTACTGAAATTATTATCGTAGCCTTTTCTCTTTCTGCATGTATTTGTCACTCAAGTTGTTATTTTTGATCTGATTAGAGTATGCTTAAAATTAAATAAATATTATAAAGACCGGGATTCATATGTACTTTTGTGAGTTTATTCTTTTACTTTGTGACACAAAATGATTATGACATCTTAATTTCGTTCAAATATGACAGCAAACTACAAAATGAAGAAAAAGTGTTAATTTTATGATATTAGATTACAAAAGAAACATTATATCTAAATGCAATAAAATAAATTTTCGTTCAGGGAATTAGCGACATATTTTTGCATTTCAATAGTCAGTATCATATCTTAAATAAAATTTTATGATTCTACTTCACGCATTTAGAAGACACCTACATTCAAGTATGGGACTATATAAATATTGGAACTTGACAGTTATTTTTTTTAAGCTTATAAAAGCTGCATATTCTCATAAAATTGTTATATCGTTACTTTTTTAATCTTACTTAGGAAAGCATTTCCGTGAAAATTTTACAAGTTGGAGTTTTGAAGTAGACTAGTGTGACAAAGACATGCAAGTCTTACATTGAAAAAAATATTACATTACAAATGAATATGATTTATAGCAGTATCTTTTTTTACTCTTTAAAAATCCTTCGTAAAATTTTGTTCTAGTAAATTTATATCATGATTTCATGCTAACTTTTTTTTCGATTACTGCGTCAAAAAAATCAGCTCTCAGTGTAATTTTGACACTAATTTTATATTTATTTCGTGCATATTAAAACAAATGGTTATATTTATCTCTAAGCTTTGGTTTTAAAACATACAAAAGAGTATCTATTTGTTTTGATAATTAATTGCTATTCTATACGAAAAAGAATTATATTAAGATTATGTATAGATTGAAGCAGAATCCAAAATTTAACAGTGTACTATCGTTTCACATCATACTTAAATTAATATGTTAAAACTAGTAAAACAACATATTCTCACTGATATTTTAAAGTATATTAAATGAAATATAAACATTTACAATGTAATGGTTTAATGTTAAAGAAAAACAAAAACAAATCATTTTTAAACATAATATTACTAATTTCTTTTAAGTGACTATGGTAACGCATAGTTAAGCTTAGTAATTTTTAATTTTTTTATGAGTTATGAATTTATAAATTCAATCTCATAAAACTTATAAAAAAGTCATCAATAGTTTTGCTTTTATTTGAATTAAAGTAGCTATAAACCTCTCGCCTTCTCCCTTAAAAAATAGTTATATTTTGTCTAGCACATGTTTGAAGTATCAGCTAATGTATTTAAAATCAATGTTTATAATCTATTAATTATGTTTTACCAGAGTGTGCATAATATTATTGAGGTTTCTAATTGTGAGTCTAATACTGACACATTTTCTAAGTATTAGCACAATATATTTCTCGTCGAACGATAACATTTACCCCAAGCCGAGAAATTTCAATTTTATATTAGAAATAAATATGTAAAATACCAAAAAAATAGTTTTGAACAATTAACCAGATATATAGAGATGAAAACATGATGCCGAGATTGAAAATATTGCATGGATTTGTTTTTTTGTGTAATGCACATATGGGCAACCTCCGGCACATGGGCCAGATGTGGTCCGTCACAGCTTTTTATCTGGACCACGAAATGCATCAAAACCCCGTATAAAACCCATATAAACCATTCAAAATCCCATATAAATCTCAATTATTCGGCCCGCGACTTCGCTAACATCCTAAGTTTGGCCAGCAAATTTTCAAAGGTTGCCCATAGCTGGTGTAATGTATTACGCAAGAAAATACAAAAGATATCTTCAGGCTTAACTTCTACGTTGGTGCTTCAAAAAGTACTGTAGCAAGATCTCTGACGAGTGAACACATTCCCGAGCGAATGGAATTCCCACTCTAGATACAACAGACGATCAAAGCAATTAGATGCCATTATCTAGAACTAGTGGTGCCGTAAAGATCTTAAAAATTTTGAGATAGAAAAGGTGGAGGCGTTGACGGACACATAGTCAGCTTTTTAAGTGCGAGGTGTAATGCGATTTTTGTAGTTAAAGAAGAGCTCTCCAACAGAAGTTCATCGTCAACTGGTAGAAGTATTACCATATTCTTTGACAACGCCCGTCCGCATATGACTTCAGTTACACGCGGTTGGCTAAAACGTTGCCGATGGAACGTATTAGAACATTCTCTCTACAGCTCGGATCTCGCGTCTGGTAATTTCTACCTCTTCGGGCATTGAAGAAAAACATGGCAAGGCGGCGTTGCCGAACTGATGCCGCAGCTCGGAATCCTGTCGTTTAGTAACTCAGCAATCATATCTCTGATTTCTTCAATGCTGTTTTCTATAGATCGGTGTTCAGATGGAAAAGGTGCTTTGATACCCATGAAGACTATGTCGAAAAATAATTTGTGCCAAATGCGTTGCTATGTCTGTGCATCTTTTGGATTTTGTGTATGAACCTCTTAGTTAAAGGACTTTTTTTCTTACTTTTTGAAACATGTATTATGGAGAGATTAACATAAACAAATTTTAAATTCAAAGCTGTTATAATTGTACCCTTAAACTATAAGTACTGCATTTTTAATTAAACATATATTAACTTGATTTTTTTCATTCTTCTATAAATGACTAAGACATGACCAATAAAGGTTTATTCGGCATATTCTGTCATTCCAAAATACAAAATTTTTTATTGTAGTTGTCACTATAACGTCTGTATGTTTTATAACATGCATCATGATCAAGAACGTACCATTGGTTGAATATCAGAGGTACTAATTCAATCTGAAAAATCAGGAAAATTCGAGTTAACGAGATTCGGGTGAACCGAAACAGATGCAGTCATCATTCAAAACATAAGGATTATGTCCTCGAGCGTTTCGCCAAATCATTAGGAGCATGTCCAACGAAAAGAATAACGAGTTTCATTCATCCGCCAATCATATATTGTTATGTTTTTATCGAAAAATCTATTGTTTGAGTTTCATTCATCATTTTATCACACAATGTTGCTATCTAACATCATCTGAATTACGACGTAACAGATCGTTATTTTCAGCGGTAAGTACATACACGCTTGAAAACCGCCTTCAGAGTGTTTGGGTGCTGGGAGAGAGGCTCAGAGTAATTAGACGCACAATTGTTTTAACCCTTTGAGGCGCAACCCTTTCCCAATGCTGAAAAAAGGGCAGCCATTGCCATCGCTCGACTTAACTACCAGAAAGATGGCGGACAATCGAAACGTTCATCGCGTGCCACAGATATAGAGACCCTTTTTTGACGCAGCTGGCTGGGCGATCTGTGGCACGCGATGAACGTTTCGGTCGTCCGCCATCTTGCTGGTAGTTAAGTCGAGCGATGGCAATGGCTGCCCTTTTTTCAGTATTGGGCAATCTATTCAGCTGTTCTCCCATTCTTCCATTTTTCAGCAGATGTCAGTGCAATTAAAAATAATCGTGACCATTTTTTGACGGGAAATGACGTGCTAAAAAGTAAAGGATTCTCGTGGAGCTATGTCACCCGCAACTATTTTTATAGAAATCCAATCTATTCTTCGTGACTGGCAACAGTCAAAACGTCAGAGTTTGGTGTTCCCAGAGCGGGAACACTGCGCGTTAAAGGGTTAACATAGAAACTTAGATAAGCTTAAAAGCAATGTTGAAAAGCCCATTTAAATACTCCTTTTGTGATTTATTTTTAATGCTGTTTAATGCTTTTAAAATTGATGAAATTGATGAAATTTATGAATAATCAATCTCATTAGATTTATGCGGCTTTCATCGAATAATCTGGAAGATGAAAATAAAATAACTTTTGCCTCCCGTTTTGATCGCTGTTTTCGCAAGCTTCCAATATGTTGAAAAGCAAACTTCACAACAACCATAGTCGAATAATCTCTAAATTTAGTATTATTGCTTCACTAAGTACGGCGGCTCCCAGTCAAATTTAATAATTATAACTCGTGAATATGACGAAATTCAAGACACTTTGCTATAGAAATTCGGGGATAAAAAATCTCATAAACTATGTGTATGTGATACACTATGCTTTTGGGGAGGGAGGACTCATATGTTTGAACCTGCACATCAAAACCAATGAACCACAAAAAAATACGCATAATGATTTTAAGCATCATTAGATATGACATGTTCTGGACAAGTTTGTCATGAGGTGGACATAAAATGGGCAAGTGTGATGTATAGACCCAAGCAACACAACAATGTTGTTTCAATGTGGTTTAAATGTGAAATGCTAACATACAAAATGTTGTTTCAATGGGAACTTTCAATGTTGTTTCCACATGATTTTGTTCAGTTTTCTCCACATTGTTTCAGCATGGACATTGATATAATATTGAAACAACATTGTGAAATCACAAGAGGAAAACAAATAAAAAAACAAGATTTTATTTCTTTCATGCAAAATTATTAAAATCATACGGAAATTTACGAAAAATAAAATTGTTGATAACTACTATTTGAAAACATCATTTTAATTCGTATTAAAATATAGCATTGTCACAATGCATTTTTACAACAGTAAATACGAATTAAAATGATGTTTTCAAGTAGATAATTATCAACAATTTTATTTTTAGTAAATTTCCGTATGATTTTAATAACTTTGCATGAAAGAAATAAAATCTTGTATTTTTTAATTGTTTTCCTCTTGTGATTTCACAATGTTATTTCAATATTATATCAATGTCCATGCTGAAACAATGTGGTAGAAAACTGAACTAAATCATGTGGAAATGACATTGAAAGTTCACATGGAAACAACATTGTTATGTTGCTTGGGGATTCAGCACAACTATCGAGCCGCATTATAAGAAACTTGAATAAGATACCATAGATCTGTGAGTTAATGTTTGGGGGTAGAATACGAAATTATTACGAATACCATGGTTAAATTTTGGTACAAAAATATTGCCTTGTGTAGATTGATATTTATCTATATATATGTAATTCAATTTCAATTTTGAGCCCCCCAAACTCCAGGATCCCCCCCCCCGCAAAAAAATGTCTACTAATTTTATATGCAAAACATATCCTGAAACTTTCAACAAAATCAAGAATTTCAACAGCCCAAGCCTGTCTGATTTCCCTCATTATAAAAAGGAAATAAATGTAAAAGCTCTGTCTTAGTGCATATGAAGAAACGTATCTAGCAACTTCGCGATTGATTATCTCAAATTTACTAAATTGTCCTTTAACATGTTCGTCGTCTCAGCTCTTCAGATATGTAAACCACTCTTACATGGAAAAGTGTTTTTTTATAAGCTAATAATGATGGAAATGGACAGCTTTATCGTATGACAACGTTCTGGAAAAAACTTAGATGTTAGTACAAAAGCAAGTGCAGATTCGGCTGTTTCAAAATGAGGAAGATGAAAAAGACTGACCTAAATTGCCTGATGAAAGTGAACTCTACAATTAAAAAGTATCTTCGGGTTGACCGGATGGAAGAATCTTCCAAAACAAGGCGTTGGTTCATCCTTCGACAAAGAAATATCTGGGTTGCAGCCCCCGGCGACAGATCAAAACTGTCAATGAACGACAGCAAAATGAAACTCGCGCCGTTATTGAAAACAATTAGGATAATTGAGCAGTAGTTATAACTGCTGCAAATATTAAACAAACAAAGTTAGTGAAGAATCACGTGAAGATAAGTTGGTAAAATCTGTTGAGAGTGTTGTGAAATTCGCGTAATTAAGTTGATTAATTTTGAGAAAACAACTATTGAAGTGTGGGATTATCGCAGAACATAATTTTTTCATTTCCAGTATGAATGATGAACATACTTTTATATGAATGACTGCTTTTTAATCATCTAATGTATTACGACGTGGTGAACGGTGAACTAATCACGCGTAGAAAATTATAAACTATAACTGTAGAAAAGTTATTCCCTCACAAGGAATTATCATCCATAATACAATGTTCACCGATAAAAACTAATGCCAAGCTTTACTTAACACTCAAATTTTGATCATTGGCGACTCGTCATTAGGGGACAGGGAGCCTGTTCCCACTAGATACTTCAAAAGTTTTTCCAATTATAACACAGGATTGAATTTATTATTTTTTTTTTTTTTGGCTTACTCTTTTAAAAACGTATGTATATATTAGGGTGATTCATATTAGACAAAAACAAAATTGTTTTCCTTTTCTTTTGCCCCCAACCCCTTAAACCGATCTATTTCACTAGCAAACAAATCAGATTTTTTTTAATATTTAAATTATATTTAACAATAAATTTATAAGTAAAAAATTATTGCAATCAGAAAATAGTTTTATAAATGAAAATACTGAGTAACACTATTCAAACCTCTTCTAAGTATTGGAAGAAAAAAAATTTGATGCAAAATTTGCCCCCTTGGATTATGGGGTTTTCCTGTCCATAATTCCCAACTACTACCTGAAGTACTGCTTCTGCTCCTCTTCGTTTGTGGGTAATTTACTGTATTCTACTATTCTTACATCAAAGCAACACGTGAAACGAGTTTCAGCAGAATCTAGAAAAGCTAAAGCAACCAGCTCTTCAGAAAGATGCCAAAGTTGAACCACCATCTTTTTCATGTCAACTTTGGCTAAAACTACATCCACTGTCGACTGTTCAATCCGCATTGTTCTGTGAGACGAGGTGTTGACGGCTGAAGAAGACCAAAAAATTTTTCGGTCGAAACGATCGTCCCAAACAATAAGTACCTTTTTATGTATGTTTTTTGCACAATTTTTTTTTTATATTTTAAGTTAATTCACATCAAAAAGTATGCTGGTAACGTAAATAAGAGCTTCCGACGTGGGTTTATATATATAACATACCACTTTGGTCAAACGCGAAAAGGAAATTTTTAGTTTTTGTACTGAACAAACAACACAAGATAAATAATTGTTTTTGGCTTGAAAAATACTGTGTGCCATGTTTTAGGATAATTTAATTTGCAGAGTAAATTAAAATTTTTTTTTAATTATTGGCAGCATTAAAGTTTTATTAAACATTTGTTCACAAAGGTTTTTACCCTCCAAACTTTCTGCTGTGTGGCAATCTGGAAGAGCTTAAAAAAAGGAGGGGATTATAAGTATCACAATATTACCTTTTGTAACCTGCTACCAATGCTTGATCATAGTTTGGCCTTTTTTTACAGTAAAGTTTAAAGCTTTTATAGACATAGCATAAAAACTACGTTTTCGGGGCTACTTGGCCTAATCGGCCATAAAGTAAAATGTTTAGCATTGACAAAAGTTATAAGAACAAAGAACATGTTCCGAAAAATTGTTTTTCATACCTGGAATTGATTTACTGTGTTTCAATATGAAAAGAAGAATATTTTTTTAGCTAATTTGCAACGTCAATTCATTTGCAGGTCCTTAAACTAGGAATTGCAATACAAGATATAAAATCTATTCAATTTGTATGAAATCAAATCAATGGACTAGAGAAGCCCCAAGTAAGGGCTGTTTTGATCTAGAACTTTAGTAAAATAATAAATAAATTATTGAAAATTATTTTTAAAATTCTATAATTTACTTCTTTTAAACCATTTTAATTGGTTAAAACAATTTGGATGTTGAAATCCCATTTATATATTTTGCAATAACAGAAATGTTATCGAAAACCCAACTTGTTCCACGAAGCCAAAAGTTCCATGCACTGAGATCTGGGGACCGTGAAGGCCACAGAACGCCCCCCCCCCTGGTGGCGAATATTTTAACTTTTTCCCACTTAATTCCCATACCTTCATTACATGTCCTACACAAAATTTCATAATTTTTTGAACAATAGTTTCGTCTGTGGACAACTTTAAAATAGGGTTGTTTAATTTCGGACAACCTGTACATCTTCAAAACAACTTTCTTAAATATAAAAGTGCAAATGCAAACAGAATAACACTGCTCAAAGATTTCTGCTATGTCAACAATCTATTAAAAGCATATGATTATCTGCGAATTTCGCAAAACTACACTGCACCCGAATTTGATCGAGCTCTTGCTTATAATTTACTTTTCAAAGCATTGCTCAACAATGTCATCAAGAGTTGATAGCCATCCTTAACCCTATTTTTCGTTTCTAGACAGTTAAATGCTTTCTTAATCGGGTTTTGTTTTCGTTTTCAGGTCTCGTTTTCAGAACTTTTTTTTTTGCAGTCATCCTCTTCTATAGCAGATGTGACCTCTAATTATTATCTGTTTTAAAATCTGTTTAAAATTAAGAAGTATTTTATGTAAAAAATAATATTTTAAGATTTTGTGATGATTATTTTTAATCATATAACTTACAGAGGAAATTGCATTCAAAGAGTCATATCGAAGCCTAGTAATTTTGGAAAAAGTTACCTTTTATGATTAAAAAATAATTTTTAAGACTGCGTTATCTTTCATACAATAATAATAAGAAACTCCGACAAAACTCATTTGATTTAAGATTCTACATTGATTAAAATAGTAAAACAATGTCAAACTTCTAGTTCTATCTTTAAAAATGGGGGGAGGGGGAGCTTTATTCAACTTATCACACAAAACTTGTTTTCAGAAAAAGTTCTAACTTTCTCAATTTTATTTTATTTTATTCACTTTTTACTTATTTATTTATTTTGTGTATATGTGTTATTTTTGACATTTCAAAAAGCAGTTTCGTTTCTTTTAATTACATTGATAAAATCCAAATAGCAATACTTTCAATTCTTATTATTTTAAATCTGATAATTTTAAGTGAAGATCAAATAATATAAGTCTTTCTATTCAAATTCATAACTGTTCAAAGAGTAATATTGTTAGCGTAGTATTTTTAAAATACTTAGTCCCACAAAGTTCTTTTGCGATTTAAAAAAATCTAAAAATGTTCTAATTATTGGGTTGGCAACAAAGTAATTGCGTTTTTCCGTATGTCAATATTTCGTCTGGCCAAAACTACTGAAGTTAATTATGCGAAATTTGGCACGTACGTGAGTTCTTCAACATAGGTGCTAGATCAGAGAGCATTTTCCAAAATTCGTAATCTTAGGGGGGTAAAGGGCCAAAAAGTTCTTTTCACATATCCCGCGTGATCTCAAATAAAAATAGAGATATCCGTGAAATTCTTTCTGTAAAATACAGCAGTCACGAATACCTAAAAATTAATTTCAGGACATTTTTAATATTGTCCTCTAAGGAGGATAGAAGCGAAAAAAGGGGGAGGGTGGCCATCTTTTATGGAGGAAAAAAAAATACTGCCAGTGAAATTCTTACTTTAAAATGTAACAAATATGAATCTTATGTTCAGGCACAGCTTACCTGTAATTAAAAACTTGTTGAAAACTTATCTGCTTGAATTTTATACAAGAAAACGCAGTTACTTTGTTGCCAACCCAATATAAAGTTTAGGTGTAAACATACATTACAGTCTGCATTTACTGTCTCTTTTACTGAAGCTTTAACAATATTTTCACTGTCTGAACATAAGGGATAACATTTATGCAGACAATATAAATTATGCAAAACTAAAATAATTGCATTTTCATATTTTATTAATTGTGATAACTTATTAAATAAAATATTAGCTTTAAAAAAATCTGTTGAAAATAGCAGTACAGTTTTGTATAAATAAGAATAAAAACATCATTTTTTCTTACATTAACCAGACAGCACATAAGCTTAAATCAAGCTTCACATTTCTTTGGATTTGACGTATTAATACAAGCTTGACAGTTCAATTCATTTTAAGCTTGCAGCAAGCTTGGAGAAGTCATTTGAACTGTCAAGCTTGAATACAGCTTGATTACTGCTTGATTTGGAAAGCCGCATCCACATAACAAATAATTTATCATCAGTCATAAATGTACTTGACGATAGAATTAAAAAAAAATTCTATATTTCCAAATATTGAAAGTCTTCAAAATAAAATACAATTATACTAAGAAATTGATTTCAAAATCAGTCGTTTGTCTCGATTTTGAAACTATTAAAACGTGTGCTGCTTTTAAGTTTATATTATGCATTTTTCCTATTAGTAGAGTCTCTAAATCACACATAACATTATTTTAATTTTGATTCATCCCATGAAAAATAAAAGAAACAGATCAACACATCGACTACTGATCGATCTCGCCGGAAAACGGCGTGATACCCATAACAGTCACTTCAAACTTTAGTCATATCAGCGCAACTCAGGTTGGCCGACTGGTAGGACGCTTGATGGTAACAGATTAAAATAACTTGAAATTTCAGCGTAGAGGGGGAAATGCGTGGAAAAATAAAATATGTGGGGCGAGTTCGCCGACGGGCGCCCCGTGTATTTAGGAATTTTTTTTTAGGAAAATTTTTTAAGCTTGCTATGTCAAGCTTGATTCAAGCTTGCTATGTCAAGCTTGATTCAAGCTTGCTATGTCAAGCTTAATGCAAGCTGGGCAAGTGTAAACTAGAACACTTGATTCAAGCTTGCATTAAGCTTACACGCTTGAAATTTCCAAGCTTAATTCAAGTTTATTGACTTGATAAATCAAGCATGCTGCAAGTTTGATGCAAGTTTGCTGTGCTGCCTGGGCTACTCATTGCTCAAATGATAATTACATAATTTTTTGTTCTGTTTATAAAATTTTGAAGATACAAGTCCAATTTTTATTACATATTCTTCAATATTTATCCATCCAATGCTTCCCTAAACTTTTGGGCCTGTACAGGCGGCTAATGGCTTATCTTTAGATGTAACAAGGGCGGATTAAAGTGGGAGGCGGAGGGGGCGACCGCTCCCTCCGAGAAGAAAGAAATTAACGTAAAAGATCATATTTTACTTCCATAAAATGAATCTATATGCCAATCTTCTAACTAACCACCCCCACCGACAAACTAACCGCCCCCCCCCGACAAACTTGCATTAATCCGCCACTGAGATGTAACGTGAATAAACAAAATCGAACACTGCACCAAATCTTTATAAAACAGTACTTGTACAAAGGCTTTCTATTTAAGACCTACATCTCTCGCATAGCTACTAATAGGTCTATACAAACTCCCTGAACGTTTTGAAATTGTTTTGAAAATCAAAGCATACTCTACAGATGTTTTGTCTCATCCAAGAAATCGTCTGACATGGTTAAGAGAGATCGCCCCTTGTATAGACTGGAACTAAAATATCTTTTCGTCCATTAGAATATTTCCCCCTACGTATCTCTTAATGCAAACAATACTGTAAAATATTAGACACAGGAATAAAGATTGAGAAGAAGAAGTGACTTCGATTTACTAAGAATTAACTCGCTAAGAGTTTTCAAAAAGGGCGAAAATGTGGTTAATTTTTCCTTCATAACAAGTTTATAGGATTTCGTGAGGCATACGGAGGTGATTAAGGTTTAATCTATTCTCTCACATACTTAATCCAGGCTTAACCTGTTCGTTCCTATCAATGAAAAGACTCCCCATTTATGACCGATGTGACTTCGAGCTTGGGTCCTTGAATGTCTCCCAAACTTGTGCTTCCATTTTTTTCTTCTTTCTCTTTTTTCTATACTCCCAGTGGGATGTATGTTAATGGAATCGGATTTGGAGTGTGAGTTGATTTAAAGATTGGGAGGGGGGGGGGGGGGCGAAAGAACCATCTTTTTCAAAAATTCTGCTTCTGTGATAAAACGCTTTACAAACATATAATTAGGGCCCGGATTGATATACATTTGCATATAAATGCATACATCCGCATATTTTGGGGCTTTTGTGCATATATCCCCGTATTTTGGGCCCATACATAACTGCATATTCTGGCTGGCAAATCTCACTCTTTGGTAGACTCTTTAGCAGACAAAAGCATCCTCGTTAAATTTATTTTCATAGAGTTTTCTGCTATTTCCCTTCAGTTAAAATTCCAAAATTCCTTCTTTTCCGGACAGCGTCGATAAAAACCTGAACCTGATTGAACTAAAATTTTCCTGAAAGCTCCATCTCGTTCACTGACTTTCAAAGCCACGCTTGATATATCCTTTCCCGCAGAGCCTGTAATCACTAGATGGTGTACATGGATCCAAGCAGTGCTTTATTATGCTGATAATTTCGATTTGATCAAAAGGTTTGTTTGCAGCAATTTTGATCCAACTGAAGCGGCGTCGATAAAAACTGCACAAGAGTTACTCATGCAATCATCTTCTTAAGATGACACAGCGGTAATATTGGCAAATTTCTCTATTTTGCCAAAGACAATTTAAGTCTTGAATCTCTTAAACTAACACTTTCCTAATCAATTCAATATATAGAAACTTTGGAAAAAAAAATTTGAAGATGTATCGGGATCAAAACTGAATCTGATCAAAAAATAAATAAAAAAATAAAAAATAAATAAACTTTCTTGCGTACTGGGAAAAAATTCAGCCTTTAAAGAGCTTGGGATCATTAAGCGTATTTTGGAAGGAGAATCTTCCTTTTATTTATTGAATACCGAAGAACTGAATATAAAAAATATATCAAGTTACAAATACCCGCCAATTGTGTCATGCGATGAAGAAAGGTCTTTTTCTGTATTTAAGAGTATTTTCTATGAAAATTGCCAATCTTTATTGTTTGAACACTTAAAGCAATATGTAGTTATTGCATATAATAAATATTTTTTTGGACATAGTTTATATTAGGTATGAAAATTTTTTCTTGTTGGGAAATATATATATATTGCATATGTTAATGGTTATTCCATTATTTTTGATCAGATTTTGAGTTTTTCATATTTTGTTTATGTATATTATTATACATATTTTTTCATATTTTCGTACATATTTATGCGCATATTTCTCTAATTTTTTGTGCATATAAATCCGAGCCTTATCACCTTCTCTTTAACACCTTCTGTGTCCTCCTCTGGTTTCTACAATTCAGATTAGTTCAAAGCAGTGTCAATTGTTTATTTTTTTCATATTTTGCACACAAAGTTGGTCTATGGCACCATAAAAACGATTTAAAACCCCAGAAATTTGATCAGGAAATTTGTTTCGTATAATGAATGTACTAATAGAAGTGCGCCCTTCTTGTTTGACATTCAAGGTGATATTCAGGTTTAAAATATCCATGCTCAATAACTAAATTCTAAGCACGTATTTCAAAGTTTCAACATTCCCAGTGATTAAAAAGTTACATCAGAGAGTTTTTCCTTTTAGGTAGAACTACAAAATCAAAAAAGTGGTGTCACGTTTAATGAAATGGAAATGTTAGTTATTTTGCGGTCGTTACAATGATTCTTATGGTTTTTGTCTCCACATGTGCTCTATACGTATGCGAATCACTTAGTTGCCTTCCTGATACGGAACAGCTTTTTGTTTGCATTTTTTATCCTTTTTTTTATTTATATACTTTTAGCTGCATTCCCATATTTAGGAATTCACTCAATAAAGAAAATAGGTCAGTTATTTGCACAGAGAGTGAAAATGAATGAAATTAAATGTCTTGATCCGTTTATCTTTTACATAAAGCATTACTAATTTAGCAGATTCAGATGAAAATCTCCTTATATCTTTCAAAGTTTTCCGTAGCATTTAGTTTATATGCATTTTTATTATTATTTTTGGTGAATATCTTTCACAGCAAAGAGCTAAAAGCGTGAGAAAACTTTCGAATCTCTTTTTAATTTATTTTTAAATGTAACCTATTTCTACGAGATTAACAATCGCAGACTTCAATTATTTTGCTTTTTGTCCTAGAATCCTGGAGGATCACCAGTTTCGAAAGTCAACGTCTGTTTAATACGGCATATTATATCAAACTAAATTGGCTACAACACATAGTCAATTTATAACCATCATTTCAAGTGTTTTTGTCGCTCTATTGAGTGGGATTATATTTTTCACACAAAAATACTTTAACAGGGTGTGAAAGAAAACATATAATACATTTTTTATTTAAAGCAAACAGAAAGTTTTTTGTTTGTAACTAGAGTTGACTAAAAAAGTTAATCTAAACTCTAAACTACAAAATAAATAAATAAATAAACTTGTAATTTTTGTTGCACTTAAAAAACTGAAATTCAGATAAAAATTCACTACAGCAAGGAAAAAAGAACGCAATAAAAAACGTTAAACTTTTATGAAATGTTTTGATTGATCTTTTCTAGATTTGAAATCTACAGCTGCTGGCGGGAAAGGTCAACTTGCCTTTCATTCGTCGTACAACACAAAGTTACGTATACAGTGGAACCTCGATCTATCGTTCCCGCATTCATCGTTTTCCCGTATTGATCGTTTTATTTCTGTGGTCCCTGCACAAGTTGTATTCAAATAACGTTAACAAAACCCGCATGAATCGCTCGTCAAAATATCGCTTTCCTGCGTTCATCGTTGTAAAATGTTTCTTCTGACCGAAATGAAATTGAAGGTCAAGTGGATCAATATGGCATATAAATTTAATTACTTCCTAGTATGATTTCTTCGGTTGATGATGAGTTCTTACATTTAACAGGTATGTGAATGGTGTGAAATTGATGCTTGTGTTTCGATTGATATAGAAGCAACGGGCAGTATCCCAAAAATGGAAGAAATGTGAAGTGATGAAAATAATGACGAAGAAGCTGAGAATAATATTCATGACTATGAGACTAAGCCAACACTAGTGCCAAGCTTATCCGACGCAATAAAAATTGCACTAACTTTTATATACAAACATGAAAACACATAAAAAGATAAGAAAAATACTTTAAATCTTGGAAAATTTTCGTACAATTTAAAAAGGAAAAAGCCAATGTAAAAATTGAATTTTTAAAAATAAGTATCAGCTAATTTTCTACAGACAACTTCAATTTGTTTCTTGTTTCTTTTACAGTTTGGTAACAAATTTACTATGTTTGGTATACTGTATACAGTGTGTGCATTCATAAACATTGTTTTCTTCGTATTTTGCCTTTAACCCGCATTCGTCGTTTTCCCGCGTGCATCGTTTTTTACTACGCACTCCTTGAAAAACGATAGATCGAGGTTCTACTGTACCAATCAATTATAGTTTAAGTATATTTTATTTCCATATAAAAAAATTGCATGAGACCATTCATATTTAAATACTCACTAAATTTACTTTTTAAAGGCAACACCTGATTTTTACATCGTATTTCAAAACTTAAACTCATTTTAACCCCGGATACCAATTTTCAAAACATTAGAAGTAAGAATTCATGAGTTATGAGCTTCCGAAATTTCCTTCCCCTGTGTTAAAACATATTTTTCATTCTTCAATTTATATCTCATTCAATATTGATATTAAGGAGCTTATTTTTAACCTACTATTCGAACTAAGCATCCAAACATAATTTACTATCATTACAGTTATTTTAATAAAATAGTAATATGAATTATGAACTAATATTAGTATTCGAAATAAATATGAATGGCAACCTAGTAAAATTTTGACGGAAATAGATGCAGAAAAATAATTTTACACGGCTGTACAAAATTTCATAATTTTACGTTCAGCAATTCATTTTATGTTAATTAAAGTGCCCTTTTCTGGTGAGCTAAGAGGTTGTATATCAAATTATAAAATGAGAATTTTTCGAAAGTGATTCTAAAAAAGTCTTTTATAATATAAATTAATTTTTTAAACAAATAGTAAAGGTAGGTAAGTAGCATAAAAAATATCAATAACGTTAGTTTTATTTGAGAGCTGTAGGCACATTTAAAATAACAGAAGCTGTCAGTGTTCTATGTGCCACAGGCACATGAAGGGAATTTTCTGGGGAATCTTTTGTAGTAAGTAGTAAATTTACCATGATTGATCAAAAATAACTTTATTGCATGACGAACGACGGCGAAATAATAAGCAAGCGGGCCCCCTTTTTTGGCGTCTGTGCGCTAAAAGAGAAATAATGATATATCAAATGAGTGAAACAGAAACGTGCTTTAAAAAAAAATATTTAAAATTTTATCATGCAGTTTTTAATAATTTCTGAAATTATTCATATTTGTGTAATGTATACAAACCCGCGTCTAGCGTATAAAAATCAACTGTAAAAATAAAAATTTAGGTTTTCAAAATTGACTTTGATTTCAAAATTGTAACCCCTATTACTGGACAAAATCTACTCAAATTAGTGTAATTGTGCTTCGATCAATATATATTTTTTAGAACATCACCTGTACTTTGCCGTTGACTTCCGGGTGATCCTGTGCTACTATAACATAAAGATATTTCATAGATTTCTTTTTTTCAGTTGTAAATTCAATTAGAAAAATGTTCCTTTCTGTATTTTGTTTACTGTGACTTTTCAGCTTTCATTTTCTAAAAAGGCTAGTCCAGGCTGTTCTAAATGTTCGATCCGTTGACTATTGTCTGCTACTTTACTTTTTTATCCGCTTGCAAAGTTTGCCGGTCTAATTTTTGGCATTTGAAGCAGGGACAAAAGCCACGTTTCTGTCCACAAAATCGGCTCACGTTGATTCTAAGATAGAATAAAAGTTTATAACTACATAAGAAAAATACAATTTATCGCACATCTTAGTAATATTCCTAAAATGTACAGCTGGGAAAAAAAAAACCTCCCACTTACACTTTATTTGGCAGTTGTTCGTCGCACAGCAAAGTTATGTGTACCATTCGTTTACAAATAATCATATATTTTCATTTTTCAGTAATTTAATTTGCATAAGGGGCCGTCTTTATATTCAATTCTGTATCAATTTCGCTTTTCTCAATGGCGACGTCCTATTTTGACTTTATTAAACGAAGGAAAACCTTCAAATCACCCTAAATATTAATTTTCACCAATTTTCTACGATAATTTCCGGAATTACTGCAAATTCTTTTTTGCGTGATTTTAAGGGGTTTTCACCAGATTGAAAAACGCTACATTTAGGTAGGTTCCGAACTTTTCGCCTTTCATTAATTTTTCTCGAGATAAGAGAAAGAAAGATAGTTAAAATAAATAAATATCATTTACGAGGAAAATAATGTTTCTTGTCTTAAAGATTTTTGTACGAAGAATACCAGGTATAGAAATTAAAATATTTAGTCTGTGGTCCAGGGAACAGTGACTCCATAACTTCTCTGGTTCGTCACATTTGTCACTGGTCCGCATACATTACTTTTTTTTTTAAATGCGAAACGACTTCTTATGATTTTTAAAATATTTTTAATGTTGAAATTGTTATTGAGCATTTGAAGGTTCTCAGACAGGTGAAATGTTGCCACGAATGAGAGGCTGTTTTCTGCACTCCTGGATGCAAGCATGGATGTTACTCAGCTATGGTCGAAATTGAAGAATGCTTTCATAATTAAAAGTTTAATTGAAAACTTGTTTGTTTGTTAATGTAAAAAACACCATTACCTTTTCGCCAACCCAATTTTATCACTGTGTTTGCTATTGGCGGTATTTTAATTTACCGTCTGATGAAAATTTAGTCAGCCAAATGTCATTCTGAATCTTTGATAATGTATGAAGAAGTCCAAAGGTCTGATGTTTCAGATATTAAAAAAGGTCAAATCAGATGCGCATTAGAGTTATGACAATTTTTTTTTGGCCTGTAGTAGATATTAATGAACTTTTTAATACAGATTCAGAAAATAGCAATTATTTTGGTCTATTCATAAAAAATGTTCCGCACCAACAACGAAAGTTGTAACTCAAGTGATTTTTAGCACAGCCAAAACTTGTTTGTTAAAATAAATTTCAGATTCAAATATTTATATATTTTGCATTTTCGTACATTTCTTCCACGTCTTTCACATCACATTTCGGCCAAATATTTGCACGTGTTACACCTATCAGAAATCCGGCGAATTACAAAGCGTTTCATGGCTGTAACGCAACTTCATTTGTAATACCACACATCGGTTTCTGGTGAATTTCTGCGTTAAATATGGCAGGAAAGCAGAGATTCCAACTGTGTTGTGGAGATGAAAGCTCACACTATTTACAGTGATATTCTGTATTTAAGAATGAAGAAGTACAAATAAAGAGGATACATAGCACGTGAATTCCATCTAGCATTGTGAAAGACAGTAACCCTCACACCCTATTTAGTTACAGGGCTCCCCACCAGTTTCTTTAGGGAAATGAAATTCTCTACATAATTCATACAGAAATCAAAAATCATCTCGCCAACATGGATTTGGAGCAATAATTATTTTACATTCTGGCTTGTAGGACTGCTGCAAGACATTGTATTGTTTTATCACTTTGTCCACAAATTCGTTTAAAGTTGGCTCGGTGGAATAAAGAGCTTACTATATGTTTTACGATTCTGTCAAGAATATGATGCTAGCATCCAATGTACTGTGACTGATCAAATCCCCTTATAATCATTGAAATTTTCATCATTGCAATTGTGTCACATTAATCATTTTGAAGTTCTTCCATGCATCACATTCATTCAGCAAATTTTGCCGTGTGTTGAAAATGCTCTGTGATGATCCGTTTTCACATTTTACTCCACCTAATTTAATTTCTTTAGGTGAATTGTTCAAGATTACCAATTGATACTCGTGATTTGCAATTTCTTTACTGTGGAAGTGAAGGCAGAATACATTTTAATTTACACTTCGAATTTTCTTATCACAAACTCACCAAACAACCTGACTGTGATGGTGTTGGAATACTCATTCCATCTTCGGGTACACTGGAGTAAACTACAGCAAAGGCAGTGTTTAAACACATTGTTTGGTCACCAATTAGCTCCTTGTGATGTTGAAAATCGGGCGACTCGTTTCCTTTTGTCATTTTCACTTTCATCTGATTCAGATTATGATGTTGTTTTGGAAAAGATTTCATTGCTAACTTCTGATAATATGCCAACTACATCAGTAGCAGAGACCGGTTGGTTCTGATTGGGAAGCAAGTCTTTTTCATACTGCCTTAGAAAGATGAATGGGCGATTATTGAGAAACTGTGCTTGTTACATATCTAATTTTATCTTGTATTTAATTGTACCTCGTATAATTCCTTAATCTTCTTAGCATAACCGATTTCGATGTGTTTTTGTTATGCCAAATATATTTCGTCGATCATGTAGAAACGAGTGCTGTTTCCTCTTTCTACTTTTTTTTTTTTTTCATTTTCTGTAATCACTTTAACTAATTCTGACTAAATATTTCCTTTACTAGAACCGGAAGTTAATTTTTCTTCTAGAGAATGGTAAGCTGATCACTTATCAGATTCATCCATTTTGTCTTTTGCTGTTTCCAGAAGTAGCAAGATTAAAAGGGCTGAGTGCTTTCAAGTTTAGGTATATCTCGTGTTTTTGTTGGATGCATAGCTATATCCACGATTCCGATTTTTTTTTTTCTTCACTTGACTTAGAGTATGTCATTATAATACTAATGTTGATCTACAAAATCTGAAATTATAGAAAATACATCTGTCAAACATCAGGTAAACTTCACACTTAATCATGAGCACTATATGGTTCTCGTGACACATTCTGAAACAAATGTGATATGGTGCGGGTGGTTTTTCTAGAGCCATCTTCAATAATAGTTGCTTTGTAATCTGATTCCAAAAGTTCATCATTTGCAACCACAGGAGATTCAAAATTTTGAAAAACATTTCTAGTCATAACCCTTGTATCTCCACCCCCCCCCCCACACACACACACTGAAGATGTTAGTTTTACAGAAATAACACGTTGTATTGGAAGACATGCCTATTGTATCTAATTCTATACAAGGAAAATTTTTATTTGGGGTAAATAGAAGTGGACGCAACCACAGACGCTTTATAGAATCACCATCAAACTGTACAAACTTCCAATTTATTTGCTTCCAAATTTGCTATTTTTTAATATCGCTATATTTTTAAATATTTTTGTGCAAGAGAAATCAAATTAACATATTTATACAATTTTCAAAAAATTGGGACTTAATAAATTTATATATGAACCCTTAACTCATCAAAATAAGACTTTTTAATTAATATAAATGAAACTGCTGAACGTAAAAAATTGAAATTTTGCACAGTAATGTAAAATTATGTTCTGCATTCATTTCCGCTGAAATTTGGTTCGGTCGCTATTCATATTTTTAAAATATTAATATCATAATTCATAATACTTATTAATAATTTATCAAAAAATTATAATTATAGTAAACTATGTTTGGGCAATTTAGTTTTAATAGTGGAGTGAAAAATCCACTTCTTAAGATCGATATTAAATGAGATATGAGCTCAAATATGAAAAAAATATTTTAACATTAATTTAAATTTTCTAAGCTCATAACTCATTTAGTTTTACGAAAAAACACTCAAACTACTAGTGCTAAAAGATGAAATAAATAAAAACTTTGTGAAAAAAAAAACACATAAAATGTTACTTATAAGAAGTTACGATCATTTCGACCAAAAAATTATTTCGGTCTTCATCAGACAAGCCCTTCGACTCACTCTTGTAACACTTTATGTGTGCTTTTTTTCACAAAGTTTTTATTTATTTTATCATTTAGTTTTAGTTCAAATATATTGAAAATTGGTATCCGAGGTTAAAATGATCTAAATTTTTGAAATATAAACTGAAATCTAGGTGTTGCCATTTTAAAAAAAAGTTGGTGCTAATTTAAATATGGAGATCGCCCCTTATCCAAATTTTATGCATAACAAATTAAGGTGTACTTAATCGAAAACGATTGGTATATGTAACTTGGCCGACAAACGGCGGCCGAATAAAGTGCAAGTGGGCGTTTTTTTTTTTTTTCCGCAGCTATACATACCTAAAATTCAACCTCTAAAGCATTTCAGAATAACATCAATTCCTATCAAAAACTGTAGCTTCTGTTACTTGTGTGTAACCCGTGTTACAAACTAACAGTAACAGGAGTTACATTAACAATGAAAAAATAATCACTGCTTTCGACTATTCTACAAAAACTGACAAAAATCGTTGTTTTTATACAGAGTTTACTGTATTTAATGTATTAAAGAAAAAAATTTACATTTTAAAGCAGTAAATAATTATAAAACTGTAATAACAGAGGTTACACAGAGAAAAACACTCACCTGAAAAATCAAAATATTTTGTCTTTGAACCAGCACTTGTGAAGAACAAATTCAAAATGCTACCTAGTATCTCGTGCCTGCAATATAAACTGATAGTGAACCCCGGTGGTGGATTTATTAGTTGTTTAACTTCAAAGATGTAACAGAGGTTACAGTAACCACGGGGCCAAAAAAAAAGTTAAAAAGTAGTTTAAAAAATAAATATTTCATTGAGTTAGGGAAAATTTATAAAACTACAAGTTATTAATTATATAATAAAGTCTAAAATCTTGGAAAGGAATAAAATATTAAAGGAAATATGGTTCAAAGTTGTGCTCATGTTCATTAGGACAGCTTGTTCTGCCAGCTATAAAAGATATAAAACGAACAAAACAGATAAAATAAATAAATCATTATTCTTTTCTCTAACAGATAAAACAAAAATCGTTCCCTCCCCCTTCCCCTCAATATGAGCTGGGGGAAACAATTAAGTTGTAGACATAAAAAGCATCCTTTTTTTGTTTGCTTGTTTGTTTTTTTGTTTTGTTTTTTTTCCCACCCATATGGGAAGACAAAAGTAATAACTCTTTTTTTGTGTATGTAGGGGGTGGGGGGAATTTCTTGCACTCAAATAATGCAGAAATTTTAAGACAACTGTTATTTTACATACATTTACTAAGTGATAATTGAGTGAAACAGTAATTGTTCGAGCAGAAGAACAAGCCTAACTTGGTGAAAAAAAGAAGAGGATTTTTTAATACAGGTTTCCCCAAAAATGCAATTAAATAATTTTATGAGAGGTAGGGCACATCAATGGTATTCTGAATCCCATTTAAAGTGGGGTTAAAAACGTCGTTTTCATCTGCCAGTTAATCACATGACAAAAGGTGTTGAATGGTAAAATTTCCTGTCATTCTTTGCCGAAACTTGATTAGTTTTTGACTAAAATTTGTTATCTCATTTTGGCTTGTGTAATTTTTGGAAAATAAACTATTTGTTATAAACTTTAATGAGAAAATTTCACTAATATATGAAAATCTTATTATTAACTTGTGTATGAAAACAACGCTTTTGGCTCCATATTGGAATATGTATACGCATATAGGGTGTCGCAAAAAGATGGTAACACACTCTAATTCTTTATCTATTGGAGATAAAGGGGCAATATAAATTGAAAAAATGTATGAAATAAGGTTGGAAAAAGGCCTACGTTAAGAAAAAATCCCTCTTGTTAATTTTCAAAAAATTAGACTTTTCAAATTTGTATACGACCCCCTACAGGAAATTCCCCGTTAATAAAATGTTCCCATACACTAATGAGGTGATGTACAAAATTTCAAACTTCCATCATAAAACGTATCACAGATATATTTGAACAAAGATTATCGAGGGTTACACATGAATTAGAATATAAACGTCTATTCCTAAAAAATTATTTTCTTTCGTAATTTTTGTATGATCCCTAAAATTCGATCATCTTTCATGATTTTTTTTTCCCTTTGAGAGCCATTCAAATGGGGTTCGAGTCAGCATATTTTTATTTTCATGTCTGTGACATTTTCAGAACATAATTCTCAAATTTTGTATATCACCTCATTAGTATATGAGACACATTTTACTTTTTGGGATTTTTTTTTTGTGTGTGTGTTTGTGTGTGGTGGGGGTGGGGTGGGGAGTTCGTGTACAAATTTAAAAAGTGTAAATTTTAATGAATATCAGTTAAAGAAACTGTAAAATGTATTTTAAGCTACAGTTAATTCTTCACAATCGAACTTTCACAATCCAAATTTTTTTGAAGAGAAGTAAATTTTAACATCTGTAAATTAGTTATTAGAGACCTTTTTATTTGTCTAATGAGTATATTTATTTAATTTTTTAAGATAAATATTTACATTTAGAGTAATTGCCTGCGTGACATTTTTATGAAACAAATGTGAAAACAACATACTTATGATTAACCAAGTGTCTTAAATTTTGAAATTCAAAAGTCTATTAATTATTTTTAAATGAAAGTTATTTAGATTTTTTGCAATAACTAAAAGAAAAACTAAGAGAAAAATATATTTCATCGTAATAAAATTTACAGGTAAAGTAATTGCTTAATTTTTGGGAAGAAAGAAGGTTAAACTAATGAAATAATTTCTTCAGTTTTTACCTGTACATAAATTAATAAATTGTTTAATATTTTCAAAAAAATCTGAGATTGAAAGTGTCACTGTAAGAAATACTTGAAATTTTAACAAACATATTGCTGTAAAATAATACAGCACTGAGTGTTGTAAATAAACTCACAAAATGACGTAATGACGTTGATAAGCCAATCACCTAAAACATTGTAAAGAAAATTGGCACAATCTACATCACAAAGTGTTGGCTTTACGTTTACCCACACGTTGTGCTGTAATTTTGGTAAATATTTATTAGAGTGTAGTTCGTTACACTTTTTAACTGCCTTGTACGGAGTATAAGAAAGTAATGTGATCCCGAAAAATTTCGACGAAAAAAACCGATTTTGACTACCTCTAAGTTTAATTTTAAGAATTTTTCCGTTGCATCTCATCGTAAGCTAGCATGCATGATCATATAAATGCTTCTGCAACTCATTTTGACAAGCGGCGAGTCTATTTTGGCCAGTTTTTCCATGCCGTCTGTACGTACGTACGTATGTATGTAACTCGCATATCTCAAAAACTATTGGTCGTAGAATGTTGAAATTTTATATTTAGGATTGTTCTATGATCTAGTTGTGTACCTCCCTTTTTGGTCTCAATCGAATGGATAGTTTATCTACAGGACCGCCCAATATATTCGAAATACATTACGCTCTATGGTCCGAAATTCATCAAACTCGCATATCTCAAAAACTATAAGGCGTAGAATGTCGAAACTTTATATTTAGGATTGTTGTAACATCTACTTGTGCAGCTCCCCTTTCGGCTCTATTCGATTGGATAGTTTATCTACAGGACCTCCAACAGATTCGAAATACATTACGCTCTTTGGGTCGAAATTCATTAAAGTGTATTTTAGAGGTATTGACTCAGAGGTGATATATGCTGTTAAGAGTTACAAAATATGAATTTCTCTATTAAAAGAAGTGTCTTTATCATTTATAGTTCTGCTACAGGAACACTCAAAAGATTTCCAATACATTACGGTCAATGGCAATTTTAGGGGCATTCATCCATTTCAAGCACAAAGTGCATCATATAAGTTAGGTAATGGTTCGACCACGGTCAAGCGCATCCCCAAGAACTTACGCCAAATGTCGCCAAGCTTGGCGACTTTTGGTGTACCTGTGCATGTCATTAACTCTCAAATCTCAAAAACTATTAGTCGTAGAATAGATTGTTGTAATATCTAGTTGTGCATCTCGATTTTTGGTTCCAATCTACTGGAGAGTTTATTTACAGGACCACCGAAAAGAATTTCAATACTTTAATGTCTTCTTCAATATAATACAACTGTAGACAGTCATTCTTTGGTCCATGCTCTAAATCTCGCCAAATTTGCCGATTGTCAGTCATTTGGTCCATTCCCAAAATATCGCCATTTGTCATCGTTCTTGGCAATTTTTGGAGAAATATCGCCAAATTTGGGATAGTCTGTCATTGTTTGGTCCATGCCCAAATCTCGCCATTTGTCGTCGACCTTGGCGAGTTTCAGCGAAATATCACCAAATTTGGCGCCAAAAATTATTTTGTGTTTTGTATAACTCTAAAACTTTAATCCGTAGAATTTGGAACTTTTGTATTTTGAACTATATTGTAATATCTACCTGTTTTCAATATCTTTTTTGACTGCAATCGACTGGTTAATTTATTTACAGGGCCAGCCAAATGACTTTAAATACATTAAGGTGTATAGATGCATTCAATTCATTGAAAGTCTGCGGTCAATGACTACTTTGGCTATCCCCAAAATCTCGCAAACTATCTCAAGCTTGTCGGCTTTTGGTGAAATATCGCCAAATAATGTGTCAGAAGGAAATCTTTCAAATTGAACTCAGCTTGGCGATATCGAAATAGTTGGCTAGAAATCGATAAACCTTACTATTACCGAAATTTTATCTCTTTCAAACAAAATAAGTTTAGATGCACGGAAAAATATTTTTGATTTAATAGACGTGCAAGGAATTTATGTGTTGTCCACATCAGATTTTTTTAATTTCTAAAACAAATCTTTCCCTGATTTGATTTCCTCTAGTTTTAACCTACATTTCTAAAATATCTTGCAGAAGCATGCAATACCATAAAAAAAGAGAAGAAATGATAAAATTTACATTTAGAATGGAAAAATGGCGAAGGTTGTTTTTTTGTTTTTTTCCCTCGACCCAAAATCAGCTTATTTTTAAATTTCAAACATCTTCAGTGATGAACACCCTATTTTATTTTTCTCCTCTGTAGAATAGAAAGTGCGTATAAAATTTGAATGCTATCCGGTTTAAGATGTATGGTTATGCGTTCTCGAAACAGTCGAAAAAAAAAAAGACATGCAATTCTTGAAGGGTGCCTCTCAGCCGGTTCGGAGTTCTACAAACATTTTCCTGTATGGCATAGAGAAATGCTTTTGGGAAGATTTAGAGTCTTATTTTAAAGGGGGTAATTATATACCCCATGAGTGTGGGAAATGAGAAGTGCGTTGAAACTTTAAAAAAAAGAGGACATCCATGTCAAACTGTTATTCTGTCATTTAAGCAGCAGAATTTCAGAGGGAAAAGCTGTGTAATAATTATTAATGTCATAGAAGATCCTATGATGTCAAAGAGGAAGATATGAAAAATTACACCTTTTCATTTTGGACTAAAAATGCTTGACCTACTTATAATAAACATTGGCAATATTTGGTTACTTAGGTCCAGAGGAAACAGTTACATCTTGCAAGCTTTTACCAATAAATTAGATTTTGTTTAGTTTACAATTTTACCAAAATAGCCAAATTTGGTTTGTCTGATTATGGCAACGCCACACTTGGGCGATCTGACAAGTATGGGGGGTGCCTTGACAGTAGGACTTTCTAAGGGGTTCAAACGCGTATTCACATTGCATCTGGAGAAAATCTACCAAAACTGCAGACCGTTAGATCGACAGCCGCGCGATGGGACCCGGACCCGGGACCTTCACACTTCGGCCGTCTACCATTTTCAATGACATAACCACCGTGCCACGGTGAGGCCCCAAATTTAGTTTATTTTGTACTAAACTAAACTTGTTATATGTATTAAGATTAACGAGATAAAAGATTTTTAAAAAAGAACTTCTGGATGAAAGCATGTATTGAAATCTGAGATTTAAAAAAAAAAAAAAAGGGAACTATATGTAGTGGTTAGATTTAATTTTCTAAAACTACATCTGATACATGTGATATGTGCAGGGGCGTAGCCAATGGGGGGTCATAAGCCCCCATGAGGAATTTTTTTGCCATACAAAATGCATATTCTTCACCAGGGGCGTAGCCAGAAATTTTTCATGGGAGGTGTGGGGGGGGGGGGTTACGACTACTACAACTCACATATATGCATACATGTGTGTGATAAGGGAGTGAAGGATATACATTTTTATGGCAAAAAATTTCTCATGGGGGGTTATGACCCCCTAACCCCCCCCTTGGCTACGCCCCTGTTCTTCACTCCCTTATCACACTCACTTGTACATATATATGAGTTGAAATAGTCGTAACCCCCCCCCCCCCACACACACACACACATGGCGAGACCTTCTAACAAAACGGGTGTTGCTACTTGGATGTAAGAAAAATGACTATATTAACAACGTTCTCTGACTAAAAACGTTGTTTTTTATTAAAAATTAGAAAATGATAACAGCCGAAATTGGAAAAACATGTATTCTAAGCAAAGAATTCTTGAAATTAAAAGCCTTTTCAATGGCTGTATTTTTTATGCAGAAGTGAGAGGATCCCATGTACAATCCTCCCATATACCATAGGAGTATAGTATATGGGAGGATATACAATCCCCCATTTTAATTTGGGGATTGTATATCCTCCCATATACAATACTCCTATGGTATCCTCCTCGTATATATGCATCCGTTTAAGAAAAATCCAAAATTTCGGGGGTGCCTAGTCCCCATGGCAACACCTCCCTCCGGCTACATACTATATATTTAGTATACAGTGGACGATCGTTAATCCGAACTCTAAGGTTCCCAGGAAAAAGTTAGAATTATCCGGTGTTAAGAGAAAATATAACTCTCAGAGTGTGTCACTCAAGAAGAAAAATCTTTTACAATTTATAATCTCAGAAAATATATTATACTAGCTGAATGCCCCGTTCTTCGTCCGGGAATGAATGGATTCTTTTATTTATATTACGGTTTGTTGTAATTACTAATTATCATAATGAATAGATATAGCAAAATACAGATAATATTTATGATATCTCATAAATATTATCTGCATTCAATAATTATGCATAAAGAATTTCATGGCCTTCGTTTAAACGGTGAAGAAGATGATTCGGCGCAGCGCCATCAACTGTCGAAGTTTTTGCAAAATGGATAGCATCAAAATATTTTCATGTTCAAATATCTATATGTACGATTTTTCATAGCAAACAGTTTAACGGTCAAGATACGCTGCAGCGCCATCTAGTGGCGAATTAAAGTAATAATACGCTACAGCGCCATCAAAGGGCGAGTGTTAAGCAAAATGGATAACGCGAAAATATTCTCCGTGTTCAAATGTGTATGTATACCAGTTTTCAGAGCGGTTAGTTGAACGATCAAGAAGTTGATTGTTGAAGTGCTATCTAGTGGTGAGTTAAAATAATAAACTCTAGGGCTGCAGTCAGGGGCAGATTTGCCGAGTTGGGAGGCCCTGGGCAAAAGCTTCATTAGGGGACCCTCTTTCGAAAACTTTTTAAAAATGTACAAATTTTTGAAACTTAAAGAACAATTTGGGGGCCCCCTTTTTTGGTGGGGGGCGGGCGCTTGCCCCGAATGCCCTTCCGGAAATCAGGCTCTGGCTGCAGTGCCATCAAGTTGTGAGTACAGCCAAATGAATACTAAAAAGATATTCTCTCTACTCAAATGTGTATGTACACCAATTTTTAAGGGGATCGGTAGAACGGCTTTGAAGTTGGTGCGCTGCATCGGCATCTACACGCTAAAAAAAAAAATTTGGAAACGTTACCCCAAAGAATGGGGCAGCTCTTGTAGTTTAAAATAGCGGAAACGTTTCCGAACCATGCGGGTAAAGTATTTAGAAACGTTTCTGCATATGTCGGAAACATATTTACTTATTTTCCTGCATTTTAGGTAAGGTTTCTGGAAAATATGGGTAACGTTTCTGTATATTTTGGTAAAATATTGAGTAACCTTTCCGTATATTTCGGAAAGGTTTCCGAATTTGCGAGTAACCTTTCCGATTTTTTCAGAAAAAAGTAACATGCACTAGATGTAGCGTTTCGAGTATCTTAAACTAGATGGCAGCACCAAACTCTATCGGAAGGAGCGGTCAGGACTAGCGACCAGAATCGTACGCTGGACCTTCGCATTTGGAGGAGAGCACGGTACCACGACGCTGCGGTTTTCTTGCCGAATTTTGCTTTAAAAGTAAACTGACTGCTGCAAAAGTTATTTGTGGTACGGCTTGTTTTGGAAACTTAAAATTTTTTTGAAGTATTTTGCAAATGGAGAGAAAATACCATAATTAATAAATATAAATTAAAAATCTTAAATCTTTTTTTCTTCCACATAAATTATTTTCAGGAGATAATGTGCTGTTTTATTTAAGTATTCATCCGTTTTATTTAAGTATTCATCCGGTGACGTCACCTAGTGACTGGTCACAAATAAACTTCACAGTGACCACACAGTGAAGTTACATCACTCACAAGTTACCAGACCCTTATTATCGCATGGGCAAAACGGGACTTTGCCCAGGGCCGCCAGTTTCAAATGTTGTTCTGAAATATTCTTTTATATGTCAAAATATTATGTAAAAGAAAACAAATTTTATAGATGGGGACCCCCAAATTCATCAATGCCCGGGGCCCCTGTTGGTCATAATCGGGCTGTGCAAGAAGTTACAATGTGACAGTCCTGTGACAATTGTGACCCTCTGTGACGTCACAGCGACTCTTTTGTGACCATCTGTGCTGTTAGGGAAGACGCGTTCACTGTTATCCCTCTGTTGGCACTTGGCGCATGCGCGCGAAGTCCCAAATAAAGATTTCTTTTCCCCCGTAAATACTTTACCCCGAAATATGGGTTATGTTTCCGAAATCGTGAGTTCGAGTAGAGCATCGGTAGGTTACGCTATACTTTCAGAAACCTTTCCGCTGTAAGTATGTAACGTTTCTGAATTTTTTTACTGTGTAGAGGCAAGTCGTAGCAAAATAGGTAGCGTAAAGGTATTCTCCGTGCTCAAATATCTGTGTGTACCATTTTTCATAAATCAGCTGAACGGTATTTTCATAGCAAACGGTTGAACGGTAAAAAAGGCGAGTTATAGCTAAACGGATGCTAAGAAAATCTTTTCGTTCAAACATCTATATTTACGAATTTCCATGCCGATTAGTTGAACGGTCCTGAAGATATTGGTTTGAAGTAACATCTAGTGGCAAGTTATATCAAAATGGATAACGCCAAAATATTCTCAGTGTTCGAATATCTATCTATACCAGTTTTCATAGCGATCAGTTGAACAGTCTTTTATATGCTGCAGCCGCATCAATAGACGAATTAAAGGAAGAAGTTGATACGTTGCAGAGTGCTATCTATCTATTGGCGAGTTAAAGTAATGATGTGCTACAGTAAAAAAGTAGCTATTTATAGCAAAATGGATAACACGAAAATATTCTCCGTGTTCAAGTATCTATCTATATCATTTTTCATAGAGATCAATTGTCCGGTCATGAAGTTGGTGCTCTGCATTGCCGTTTTATTGCGAGTTAAAGTAATAATGCGCTGCAGTGCCATTTAGTAGTGAGTAAAAGCTAAATGAATAGTTAGAATATATTCTCCGTGCTCAAATGTGTAAGCATCAAAATTTTTATGGCGATTGGTTGAATGGTATAGAAGTCTATGCACTGCAGCGCCATCTTGCGGCAAGTTGTAGCAAAACGGATAGCGTAAAAATATTCTCCATGTTCATATATCCATGTGTACCAATTATCATCAAAATCGATTGACCGGTATTTTCACATCAAGGGCTTAAATGAAATAGAATTCGGCGTTCTGCAGCACCATCTAGCGGCAAGTTACAGCAAAAGAGATAGTGTAAAAATATTCTTCTTCTTCAAATATCCGTGTGTACCAATTTTCGTCAAAATCGGTTGAATAGTATTTTCATAGCAAGAGGGTTGAACGGAATATAATTCGACGTTCTGCAGCGTCATCTAGCGGCAAGTTATGGCAAAAGGGATAACGTAAAAATATTCTACGTCTTCAAATGTCCGTGTGTACCAATTTTCATCAAAATTAGTTGAACGGTACTTGCATATCAAAAGGTCGAACGGAATAGAATTCGACGTTCTGCAGCGCCACCTAGCGGCAAGCTGGAGGAAAATGGATATCATAAAAACCTTTTCCGTGTTCCAATATCCTTAAATGGCAATTTCCATCAAAATTGGTTGAATGGTATTTTCATAGCAAGCGGTCCAACGGAATAGAATTCGACACTCTGAAGCGCCACCTAGCGGCAAGTTGTAGCAAAATGGATTGCGTAAAAATATTCTCCGTGCTCAAATATCCATAAATGGCAATTCTTATCAAATTGGTTGAATGGTATTTTCTTAGGAAGCGGTTGAATAGAATTCGACGTTCTGCAGTGCCACCTAGCGGCAAGTTATGGCAGAAGGGACAAAGTAAAAATATTCTACGTCTTCAAATATCCGTGTCTACCAATTTTCATCAAAATTGGTTGAACACTACTTTCAGAGCAAGAGGTCGAACGGAATACAATTCGATGTTCTGCAGCGCCACCTAGCGGCAAGCTAGAGGAAAATGGATAGCATAAAACCCTTCTCCGTGTTCAAATATCCATAAATGGCAATTTGCATCAAAATTGGTTGAATGGAACTTTCATAGCAAGCGGTTGAACGGAATAGAATTCGAGGCTCTGCAGCGCCACCTAGCGGCAAGTTGTAGCAAAATGGATTGCGTAACAATATTCTCCGTGTTCAAATATCCATACGTACCAATTTTCGTCAAGATAGGTCGAACGGTATCTTCATAGCAAGCGGTTGAATAGATTTCGACGTTCTGCAGCGCCACCTAGCGGCAAGCTAGAGTAAAATGGATAGCATAAAAACCTTCTCAGTGACAAAAGACTTAGGTGTACCAAATTTCATGGTGATCGGTCAAGCGGTTTTGGAGTTTTGCAACGTCATACACACATACACACCCACAAACATTCATTTTTATATATATAGACTATGATATCTAAAATTAGACGCATAATAAAAACCTTAAAACACAATGCTCTTTCCAAGTCATTCCCAGCCATTTGCAGATAATCCTCGTCTAGCTTTGCCTTAGCAAAAAGCAAAAAAAAAAATAAATAAATAAATAAAAACTCTCTAATTATAAAATGAAGTAGAAGATGTGCAGTAGAAAATCAACTTAAAATTTGTATGAATGACAATTTTAAGAAAACCTGTTAAATGGAAGTTCGGTTTTGTTTATTATGTCTTTTTTAGCCAGCTTCTCGATTTGAAATAAGCGTTTTAATTCATTTCTCCCTTAGAATCTGTACTAAAGTTTGGTTTTTCAAAAATTCTAAAAAAATCGATAGCAAATAAACAAATGATTCCCCCCCCCCCTACGTCGACCCTTTCTTAAAGGAATCTGAATGAATCCAAGGCAACAGGTATGATCTGGGAGCTAGCATTGTCTGTTAAGCACTGAGGGCAAAGCTACGCATGGGCTATCTCCCTAGGAAAGGGGGTGCTTTGTTCAGAGGACTTTCTATGGGGTTCTAACGCGTATTCA
This sequence comes from Cheiracanthium punctorium, assembly GCA_038373885.1. NCBI lineage: Eukaryota > Metazoa > Arthropoda > Arachnida > Araneae > Cheiracanthiidae > Cheiracanthium > Cheiracanthium punctorium. The sequence goes on from JAWZYV010011828.1 coordinate 335,691, forward strand.
CGTTACATCTGGAGAAACCTGACCAAAACCTCAGGCCGTTAGATCGACAGCCGTGCCACAGGCCCGAATCCGGGACCTTCACACTTCAACCATCTACTATTTTGAGAGTCTTATCCACTTGGCCATAGTGATGCGAATGCAAGCATGAGCCTCTTTACACAGAAAAAAAAAAAAAAAAAAAAGATGGTTTTGACACATACAGCACGCATTTTCACCGTTAAATGAGGAAAAGAAATTGTTTTCTGTCAAATATTTAATTCGAATCAAGTGATAAAATTTAGTTTGAATTAATGAGATATTTTATCATTAATTCCAGTACAAGTTTAAAAGGGCCTTTGGATTAGTTCGAATTATCCAAAAGTTCGAATTAACTAAATTCGAATTAACGAGCGTCCGCTGTATATCCCTTAAGTTAATCAATTCTATTGTACTTATTTAAATATAAACAGATTTTTCCAATGTTTCATCCCCTGGAGATATTTTTAATAGTTTTCAGCAGTTTTTCTGTTGCATTTCTATGTAAAAGTGTGTGTGTCGCAAAAGTTCCTCCCAATGAAAGCTTTTTTGAATGGTTATAAGAGATTTCCAAGATTCACGAATTTTAGCCCTCTGAGCAGTTGAGGTCTAGAGTTCTGGTAGATTTTCTCCAGATGTAACGTGAATACGAGTTAGAACTCCTTAGAAAGTCCTGCTTTCAAGGCACCCTCCCCCATCCTTGGCAGATCGCCCTAGCGTAGCGTTGCCGTAATCACACAAACAAACAAACAAATTGCGCAGTTGAGATCTAAAATTCCGTTTACTGAACTATAGTTTTCTCTGCAATACATGTGCATTTTTTGTTTACTGGAATACTCAGATCATTAATTACGTTAAAGTTCAAAAATAGTATTTAGAAATTTCTTTTTCATCAGTAGATTTTTTTTATCCAAATTTATCATTATTTTTATTTAGTGAAAATTAACTGAACTTAGTGGCGTAAGCAGGATTTTGCAAAGGGGGTGCGTCATACATTTTTTTTTTTCCGTCTTTACGTTGAAACTAGATTTAACATGCTTACTCCCATTGTTGCAAATACGAAAAGCTGAAGATTACTTTTCGTGCCCAGCGCTGATGGCTAGCATGAGTTACAGATTATCCCCTGCATTCTGGGTCAGAACTCCTGAAGATGTGTTCAACATTATTTTTATTATTTCCTCTTTAGAAAAAAAATATAAAAATATGGGGGTATCGGATATGAGTGGTATCAGAATCAAATTCAAGCTGAGAAGGGATGCTGGGCGAAAAGAATAAAGATCTCGGCTGTTCGAGTCTCGTCAGGGGGAGACCCCCTGAACCACCCCCCTAATTTTTTAGTTTCATTATTGCCATATTAAAACGATAGTAATTGACTATGTCATTTTATCTCTCATCCTTCATGTATTTTGCCTGGCAACCCTATGTTGAAATTTTTAGGATTGTAACCAATTTATAGAAAAATACATGTGATGCGTATTATACAGCTTACGAAATATCGTAACAATAGATTAAAGCTGTTGTGAACTAATAGTATTTAAATATATGTAAAAAATACATGTAATGCATATTCTACAGCTTACGGAATATTGTAACAAAAGATTAAAGCTGTTGTGAACTAATAGTATTTAAATAGATGTAAAATTATGTCGCATTTTTATGTCTCTTTTTGGGACACATTTTTCAGACAATTTTCAATAAAAGGGGTGAGAGATAAAATGACATAGTCATTAAAATACATGTGATGCATATTCTGCAGCTTACGAAGTATTGTAACAATAGATTAAAGCGGTTGTGAACTAATAGTATTTAAATATATGTAAAATTATGTCGCTTTTTTGGGACACTTTTTTGGGGAAATTTTCAATAAAGGGGGGGAGAGATAAAATGATATAGTCATTTAAAAAAAAAAATCTTCATCGTTGTGTCTATGCAACGATGACCCCCCCCCCAGGTTATACCTGGCTCTCCTTTGAAGTTTTATAACAATTCTCTCTCTTGCGTAGGCACTAGCAAGACTCTGGTGTATAAAAGAGGAAAATGAAATTACGTTTTTTTCCTTTTTCCAAGATACACAGAAGTTAAATTACATATTCCCTGCTGCTTAAGCTTCCAGCCGTTAAATTTCTTTTCCGGTGCTGGTGGCTATTGCCATTACCCGCAGAGCCGTTTTGCGCACCTGTTGATCTCAGCAGGATGAAAAACAGTATCTCTGTCGCAACGAACAAGAGAGGTGGTGTTTTTTAAAGCGTGGTGAGCGTTTCTGCAATCGCTCCGGCCAGAAAAATCTTTGTCTTGTAGGCACCCCCTGTGCCCCCCTTCAAACGGTGTCACCTGCTGCATTCTGGGTCAGAACTCCTGAAGATGTGTTCAACATTATTTTTATTATTTCCTCTTTAGAAAAAAAAATAAAAAAATATGGGGGTATCGGATATGATTTACAGTTCTCATGCAAGCCCCTGTCGTTTTCATAAAGGTAATCACTCTCTTGATAAGGATCCCTTCGGGATTGCAAAAGCATCGGATGTATCCTCCCATGATAAATGTTGTGGGAAGAGCATAAGGAAACGCCAAAGCGATAATTTTTGCCGTGACGAAACAAGTCCCAATATATTGCTTTTTAATGTGTCGCATTGTGAAAGGGAAAAAAAAAAGTGAGATAAAAAGAACTTCTTTAAGGCTGGTAACATTCATTGACTTCCTTAAAAATCACTGAACTGTGCTACTGTTTAATAGAACAGTTTGCTGTCTCAATTAATTTGTTCAGTATTCGTTTTATTTGTAAACGGTAGCCGCATCATGCAATGTTATGCAATTCACTGATAATATTTATCCTAAAGAAACAAACAAAGAAGTAAAATAGAGTTTTAGGAAATGTTTGCAGTTTTAGAGAAATACTTTTTGGTGCACACAAATATAATAAAATTTTTTTCAAGATTTTTAATGTATAATTGTTTTTTTAAACAGAAAATTTTTAAGGGGCATAAAACGTGCGGAACTTATTATTATATTTTTATGCTATCATGGCCTGTACCAGTTGAATAGCAAATAGGATTAATTTTAAATATTCAAAATAAACTTCTCTTTACTATTAAGAAACAATACTATATACTTTATTTATTGATTGGACAATGTTAACATCGATAATCTCAGATTGTACAGATATTTTATAATTAATACAGTTTAATTTGTACGTTATTGTACAGATTAAACTGATAAACAAAAGAAACCAAGGAAAACAAACTTCAATATAAATTTAAATAACTACATTTAACGCTATGCACTCCAGATAACACTTTTGGAGCCAAAGCTATTTTATGCAGAAAAAACTTATTGAAATCATTTATTTTTCACATATTTGGCCTTCAAATTAACACTCTTTTCACATTTTTTTTTTAAACGATGAACCTTGTTTATTACGGATTTCGCGCATATTATGCTTTTTCCAAAATTTTATTGGAAAATTTCAGGTGAATTATCTTACCTTGTACAAAAACCTTTTGTAAAAGTAATTATTTTCTGAGTAATGTTATAAAAATCAGTTACAAATAATACAGGGTCTTCCTAGTAGTTCAAAAATACAACAAAGAAAAACTATCAAGTCCGAATCACCTGTTCTTAATTATTTAATCGTTTTTATCGCGCACTTTCGTTCAGAGACAGGAGAAGACGTTATTTAAAACAAAGACACGTGTTTATTAAATATTAAACTACGTTTACACGCGAATATTGCAACACAAAACTTCCGTGCTTTACTTTTTTTGCCTATTATTGCTGATTACGGGGTCTGAAACGGCCTTACTGAAAATAAAGCAAGTGCATTCTTTTCGAATAGTTACGCATAATCTTTCGGAGATCGCGTAACGCAGTCATGTGTAACAAATGATTCGCGTATTTCGCTTCACGCCCAGCTCATTCCGGGCCTTAATCCTCGCTGAACCTACTTCTAAGGCCGTCTTCTTGATCCTCTTACTTTGAAAGGGAAAGTAACTGACCAACAGCGGTCTGTTTAGAGTCGGAAAATTTTTGAAGTTAACCCTTTAACGCGCAGTGTTCCCGCTCTGGGAACACCAAACTCTGACGTTTTGATTGTTGCCAGTCACGAAGAATAGATTTGCTTTCTATAAAATTAGTTGCGGGTGACATAGCTCCACGAGAATCCTTTACTTTTTAGCACGTCATTTCCCGTCAAAAAAATGGTCACGATTATTTTTAACAGCACTGACATCTGCTGAAAAATGGAAGAATGCGAGAACAGCTGGATAGATTGCCCAATGCTGAAAAAAGGGCAGCCATTGTCATCGCTCGACTTAACTACCAGCGATCGTCCAGCGACCATACCAGCGACCATACGTCTACCAGCGACCATACGTTTCGATCGTCCGCCATCTTGCTGGTAGTTAAGTCGAGCGATGGCAACGGCTGCCCTTTTTTCAGCATTGGGAAAGGGTTGCGCCTCAAAGGTTTAAAGAAAGGTAGATAAAGTATGCAGAACACACTGATTATGAAACACTTTCAGGCACATTCTTATATGCACATGCCATAACGATATGCTCTCCCTCATCGTTTCAAAAAACACGATAACAGAGATTCCCCTTCTGTGCTTATCGTTGCTCTCAGGCTGGGATTTTCGAACACGGCTGCCTTTTTTTAATGACTCCCCTTATAGAACATAATTAGGATTACTTTGTGCACCTCTGTAAATTAGCTATAAATCCTGGGTACATATTTATTTATGAGGATCATCCTGACATAAATCTGAAAATTACATACCAATTTTAACGTCTCTACGTGCCTTTAAACAACGCTATCCTTATGCCGTATTTTAAATTCTTTGTGCGCTCATGTAGAAAAACTATTAAAGCTGTATTCACAATTTCTAGTAGGGTACATTTCAACGAGTATACAAATTTAGTTTCAGTCATTCCTTATTTAATGCAGTTAGTGCACAGAAAAGCGGAAAGGTAAACCAAAATTATAAGCATTTTCAGCTTCGTTGGAAAGTGTCAAAAAGGGGAGAAAATACAGTTTTTTCATTCCCTGTGGAAGAAATTCAGTGTTGTAAAAGTTGAAGCCGATTATTTATAGCATTAATATTAAAAGAAAGTTAAAAATATTCGAAGTTTAATATTTTACTTGAAAAGATCGTTCTTTTATTTCCAATTAATAAATACTGACAGAATAATGCATATTTAGTGTTGCCAGTTCAGTCAATAATCTTGTTTTCAATACAGCGACCAAATTCAAGAGAATAAATATTGAAAAATTAACAAAACTGACAGTATAACTATAAAGAGTACTTACAGTAAAAATTTATATGCAATAGAATTTGGAATTTAGATTGCTTATTTATCGTCTTTGTTACAACTGTCGTTTGAAGTTCAGAATTTTCATAACGTGTGCCCTCATACATTTTAGATTTTTTCCTAAACTATTATTTTCCGTATTGCAGTTTTCATATAGAACGTATTGGAACCAAAATTTTTATCTATAATACATGGTACAACTAATGTATAAATAGTGACATTAAAACAGGGGTGTAGTGGGGCCGGAACGCACCGGAACGACGTTCCGGTACTTTTTTACGAGCCGGAACGGCGTTCCGGAACCCAAATATGATAAGATTATTCTTAAATATTCTTAAAAATATTCTTAAAAAGAAAGAGAAATTCTTTTATAGCCTGCTCCCACTTACAAAAAATCCTGTTCCAATTCTATGAATACGTTTATAGTTGAAATACTCTCAATGAACTCATAACCAAGTTTAATGGATTAGAAATTCAATCCCCTGCCCTTTCTGCACGGCCGCTTTTCCGCCTAGGCGCACTAGGCATATGTCTAGGGCGCAAAAAATTGGAGGGTGTAAAAAGAGAAAAAATTAAAATTACAGCGAATTACTGTCCTATCCTTACGCCTGCCGGTTACCAGTCCGGGACACGATGGGTCCATAGGTGGTAGATAATGGATGTATTGTGGGATTACGGCGAATTATCTACACGAGGGATCTAGGCCTATGGGTAGGGTGCCCTCAGTGAAGGTCTTTCTAAGGGGTCCTTTAGGGGGTGAGGGTCCTTTCTAAGGGAGAGATTTTCCCTCTCTCGAAAGAGATTTCCCTTAGAAAGGGAGATTCTTAGATTCTCCCTTAGAAAAGGGGACGTTTTTTTAAGGGGTGGGGGGTCCTTTCTAAGGGAGATACTTTCCCTTAAGAGTTAAGGGAAAATCTATCCCAAACCAAAACTGACACGAGGGGATGCGTAACAATTTGAAGTGCCTAAGTTGAAGTGCTCAGGGCGCCGGGAAGGTTAAAAACGGCACTGCATTTTCTGGTCTCTCTGAGTCTGAAGAAAATAAACATAACCATCAGGAATGCAAATAAGAAAATACATAGAACCACTAGATTCTCAGAATCAACGTCGAAATCAAAAGGAACACAGATGTTTAACGAGGTGGTAGCATTGCAGGCAATGAAATTTGTGACTGTCCACCTGACCAGCCAGCCAGTGGCGGATCCAGGGTAGGAACTAAGAAGCATCAGCCTCCCCAAGCGATTGTTAAAGGGTAACATTCTGCTTTATTATACATTTTGGATCGGTAAAATGAACTTTTTTAAATAAATTATCCTCTCCCAAAAAATGTTACATGGCTTTACACTAAAATTTTACTTAATTAACCCAAACAAAGTGTACAGTTAAGATTTTTTCAAAATTATCCATAGTTTCTTACATATTGGTTACTGACATAAAAAGCAGGTTTTTATGTTTAGTTGTTATAAACTTGTCCCCCCCCCCTTCGCGGAGAAATTTTTTAGCACTACAACACTGCATTAAAATTACGTCGATATTACTAACTATTGAAAGATGCTAAGCTGAAAATAAAACCTTAATCAACAACCTACAACGCAGGTTTTATGTACTTTTTATGTTTATTATTATAAAAATGAAAATGCAGTGTTTATATTTTTTGAATTTTGTATATTCTTCTCATAGGCTCACTTAAAATTTATACATAATTATTTAACATTATAATATGATCATGTCAATTGTTATTGTCGATCAATTATAATAATAAAAAGCATGTATATTCAAAAGTTATTTTTAAATCTTTTTTATTACCAAGTTATTATCCTAAATTTTTTAATCATTACCGAAAATATCTGACAGTTTTCTACGAAATAAAATTACTCAACAAACTATCAGGGGTATCAAAGATAACTTACATAAACATTGGGAATTTAATAATACCTGATTGAAAATGAAAGATCCGTTTTATTTTTTTAATATTTAATCACAAAACGGTAATTAAATATTTAATACCACTTTTGTATCTATAATTTCTATTTAAAAATCTATACTTTAGATGTATTCATGATTATTGGAGAAACAATGTGTTGAATCGGCAAGAGGTTTATTCACTGCGTGAGAACTCAAGTGTAGAAAATAATCAAATTATTTTTATAGGTTTTTTTATAATTTATCACAAATATATGACAGCATTCTACGGAATAAATTGCTTACCAATGACTATCAGGGATATCAGAGATAATGTACATAAAAATGCAGAAGGCTAAAACTTTTATAATAAATGATTAGAAAATGAAAAGTGTAGTTTATTTTTTATAGCTTTAATATATAGTTTTAAAAAGGTTAATTAAATGTGTAATATCACTTTTACACCTATAAATTATTATTTATTTTTATTTCAAAATCTAAACTTAAGATGAATTCATGGTTAAATAGAGAAATAGGATGTTGAAATGGTTGATTCGCTTAGAGTAAACTCAAGTGTAAACTATTCGAATGATTATTTTCTTCACAGACCACTGAACAATGTAAATTATTTTAAACAACTTTTTTACAATAAACACTTAACATTTTTCTTGTATAAAAAAAGTAAGAGTCGTAGAAAAAAGTAATTAAATTGTGCTTAATGATACAATGCGTTGCAAAATTACAGAACATCACTGAAAGTACACTGTATATAAGTTTTTTTAATGTTTAGATAAATATGTTTTATAATTTATAAAAATATACATGTAAAAATATAGTTTCACTAAGTTTTAGAAAAATGTATATTTATTTTCACACAAAATTCTTTTTTGGCTTGTTGCAAAATTATAGGTTATATAAAATAATATAAAACAAACAGGTAAAAATATATTCACACAGATAAATTTAATAATCCCCCAAAATAATCCCAGATAAATAAATTTAATTTTTCCCAGCAGTCTACTATTTTCAAAAGGTTTCTTATTATTTGTACTGAGGCATTTCATAATGTTAGAGATTACAATTTCCTGTTTCCACATCGATAAAATAACAGGTATTAATCCTGCATTACAGAATTCCTGCTTCCAATGCCACGTATCTTTAAAATGTTGAGCTCCCCTCTGCATGCTCTTGATTTTCCATGAAAAGTCAAAAAAAAAAAATGTATGCAAATTTTTCTTCTAAAGAATTCAAAAGTAATTGCTTTAGGAAATCTTCTGGTGGATTAAGTTCCATTTCAAAAAATCTAATACTGTTATCATTACACACGGTATTGTTCTGTATACAAAAATAATGTTTTTGCTGGCACATAAACCACAAATATGGCATTGAGCATTTGTTTGCAGATGGAATTTCCTTCATAGATGAACATATCATTTACTTACTCAGAGAATTTCGGGATTTGCATACTTAAAAACTAAAATCTCCCATTGTTCGCCGCAATCGTTTTTTAAATTATTTATTTTCTGTCGTAAAATTTTTAGAACTTTTTTTTTCTATTAAAGAAAATAAAAGTGAAACAATTTCAATAAATATTCAAATAAAAGATCTTATTTCCTGCTTTCTTTGTGCAGTAAAATCTGTTTTTTACAAATTCTTAACAATGCAGAAACTTGCCTTAAGGTTGCCCTTCGATGAAATGATGTATGGTAAATGACTCTTGGAAAGTTTTCGAAAGAAATCCAGCCAAGAGAAATCTTCAAGAATGCCTTTTAACAATCTGTTTATGTGCTCCTATAAATGATAAATCAGTATATATTAAGTAATTTTGAGAGAAAAAAAATCTATAACACAGCATCTCACTGCAAAAGTTTCTGGAATGTGAACTATTTAGTAAATGTGGTAAAGATTTCTTTTAAGTGTTTCGTAACTCTTGCTGATTTACTATTTAAAAGAGAAATACTAGAGAGATACTGAATTCGCATAATATGACAAAAAATCTCAATTACCCAACGGTGTACACTCAATAGATAACAGTGGAAAAATATTTTTAAAACTACATCAGTTGTTTAGCTATACTTTAATCCATAGTTTTCAATATGGGTGTTGCTATCTGTTTTACAAAATAAAATCCCAATACGAAAATCAAGTATAATATTTTTATCAAATAAATTATTTTAAACTATAATCAAGTGTTACAGAGTTTAATATTACCAAACGATAAAAACTTTATAAAATAAACTAGCTATTTGTTTGAAATAGTGAATCATAATGCAATGGTTACGGTTGGCTTTACATTTAAAAGTTTTTCAGAATGCAAGAATCCTCATTGACAAACTCACATAAGTAAATTATTTTCAAGTGAGAGTTGGGGATTCCTATGCTTCGATTTTAAAGCCTCAAAAGAGAAGCTTTTTTCTATAAATTATAAAGTAGAAGAACGATCGATGTTTTTAAAATCTTCATTTCTAAGTTTACGTATTCATTGTAGCAAGGGGATCTGTTGCACATAGTTTTAAGAGGGTCGCAACATTAAAAAAGATTGACAAATGAAAAAAATCAGCCTTCAGTTTTAAAAAATGCTCTAACTGAAGCTGAAGGTTGTGCCAGATTTCTTTTCGTTTCATAATAATACATTACTCGTATTTTTGTATGCTGGATATAAAATGCAGTTAACTTTCATTGTACAATATCAAAAGATTCCAGGAAAGTTACAACAGATAAGTGCAAAATACGCATTGCATTCAAGCTTCAAATAAACAAATGTGATTTTTGATACATTTATGCATATTTATTTGAAAAACAAAACCAAATGTGCACTTATCATTCAGACTGCAAAAATAATACGCGGATAAAATGGCATCGTTTTTGTGAGAACGCGTCTGTGTCCAATCCTGACGTGCATGTCAAAGCATTTTCCACTGTTCTGTCGGTACTCCCGTTCTCAAATTAAAACCATCCGGAAGAGATTACGTTTTGCGAGCATTCGAAGCCATACAATACGAAGTTGACAAAGCCATGGAAGCTCCCGATTTTTGTATTTATTTTTATTTTTTTATTTTTCTTTGTAGGTAGTTCGAATAGAATCGCAATTTTCTTTTCTCAGAGTTTCTAAACAATGAAAAAAAGATGCTACCGGAAGAGAATTTACCCCGTCCGCCTCCGCTGCATAGAAGATAATGCCGAAGTTCAGTGACAAAGGGACTGTAAAGTCGATTATGCGATTTTCTCAAAAGAAATTTGAGACTTTTTTTTAAAGAGTAAAATTGGTCACTTTTTCTATTTATGTGTCTTGTTTTTCCTTAAGACAAACACGATGAACTTAAATCATTCATACATATGTAAATGCGGTGATAATTTGGAGCATAACAGGAACCATCTGAATGGCTCGGCTATAGTAGTGAAAATGGAAAAAAAAAAATTCTTCTTTTTCTGGAATATGCGATAATATTCACAGATAAGATAATAAAGCCATGCTTGTTTCAGTGATTTTAATGAAAATATATATTTTGCATTACACTGAATGTGTACTGCTATATTAAAAATACAGTTTCTTTGTTTACTTTGGAGAACAGATTTCCGTTAGTCTTTACTGAATATTATATGTTGGTCACACCGAATAAGAAATTTCAAAATTTTAAACAGGTCTTAAACTATCTGCAACTTTTGAATTTTTATTACTGCACGCTCGGATTTCAAAACACAAAAATTGTTCTGGAAGTTTCTTGTGTACTTTCAATGAATTATGAATCATTAAGCAATCGTCTGAATTTAGTTTCAATTTCAAAATGCAACCTATAATTGTTATTTAGCAACATGTAGACTTTTAAAGGGATATTTTAGTATTCACAACTAAACCATTCTTGTACATGTCCTTCCTTGAAAGGAAAATATTTCGGCAGTTAGCAATTGTGTGTAAGAAAAACTTTACACTGCATCTTGATTATAGAATTCATAAAGCCATTACAGAAATTCAGTAAAAAATTCTAAACCCAGCCCTTAATTGTGTTTCATTAACAGTATCTGTCAGTGAAGCATTTTAGTGAAATCTAAAAAATAGAATAAGGCTTAAAATGACCGCAATGAGATTCAAAAGTTTGAACGAATGTTCGCTTTGTTCTAGAAAATGTTACATCTGATAAGGAAGCATTCTCATGTGGCAGCTACAATCGAGGAAAGAAATTTTGTTGAACCAACATTGCACAATTTTAATTATTGCATAAAATGCCCACAAGTAAATGCATATATTCATGAAGAGAAAACACAAGTAGGAAAATTGCACTTAGAGTGGGTGGCCAAATTATTAGAGACAGTGCGACTGTGGTATGGTATTTTTGTATTTCAGTTACGAAAAATAATTAGAAAGATACTAGTTGTATAGGATTTCTCATGCATTTATTAAACATTCCTTCATCATTTTCAGCTCAAAAAATATAAAATGAAAGAACATATAAAAAAATAGAAGGTATAAGAATGTAAGCCAGTATTCGGTGACATTTCCTTTGGCGTCTATATCGGCGTTAATGCGTTCTAGGCATACTTTCTGTGTACTTTCTTTGATTTCTGGATTGTGATGCCAAACATTTACTGATTTCCCAACTAGCTGATGTTTATTTGTGGTCATTTCCTTGATAATCTCTCTCTTTCTTATCTCCCGTAAATGTTCAATTATGTTCATATAGCCAGCAGAGTAGCCAGTCCAAGAAGCTCTACGGGTAAAACTGGTATAATATTGTCTGCCAAGAATACCATAATGCTCCTTACATTATGGCAAAGCTCTGAAGTTAAGTTGGGGTATCAGGCGAGTTTCACTATCACCTAAAAGAAGGGAACTTAAAATAACAGTGTGGCCTGTCATAAGTGGTAAGTGTTGGGCGTCTTTACATAGTATAAGAAATTATGAAACTACACCAATGCAGGCAAGTCTTACAAACTCGCCTGATACCCCCAACTTCATGAATTGTTCCCTAAAAAATAGGAGTTCGCGTTTTTGCATGACCCAGACCTTTCGCATACTGGTGAGGAGCGTTACAGCATTCATTGTTGGCCATATTATACCAGCTTTAACCGCAAAGTTCCGTGGACGGACAACTGTAAGGATATGAACCCTATCGAATATATGGGGTACATAAGAAACAGAGAAATCTGTAAGGAAATGATAGACAGCAACTAATTGAAAAAATCAATAAGTGAGCGGCATTACAATCAAGCAATCAAAGAAAGTGCATAAAAAGTATACCTAGAATCCTTAACGCCGTTATAGAAGCCAGTGGAAATGTCAAAAATACTGACTGGCATTCTTATACCTTCTAGTTTTTTATAATATGGTCTTTCATTTTATGTGTTTTTAGCTGAAAATAATGGAGGAATGTATAATAAATACAAATGAAATCATGTATACTATACAACTAGTATTTTTCTAATTCTGTTTTGTAACTAAGGGCGAGATTCAAATGAAACGCGCGCGATCGAGTTCGAATCGAACGTTTTTCAGTCCACAGTTCGGACATTTTGGCAGAATGCTTCCAATGAACAAACCTATCGCGCTGTCACGTGATCAAAACACGATTGGTTTGTTTCAGTTGAATAAGAAACATTGATATATTTCGACGTTTCCCCTGTTCGACGCGGAAAACGTTCGAATTGTGTTTCACTTGAATCCCGCCCTAAAGTAACAAATTACAATTTTTTGCGACTGTCCATAATAATTTGGCCACCCTCTGTAGTTTTATAACTATCCTATTTTTGTAGGTACGGATTCTGTTACCCTATTTTTAAATGTATGGATTCTTTTTCTTTTACAAGTGCTTGAATTTTAGAATAATTAATGATTGAAAACTTCCTTGACTACACGGTTTTTAAAGATCTGAATCTTGAGAAATAAAATACTGTTTGATTTTTAAATTTTTAGTATAAAAAGTATCACACGTCCCAATATAGGGATTCTTTTACTGTTACAAGCGTTTGAATTCCACAATAAATAATGTTTTAAAATTTCCCTGACCACACGGTTTTTAAGGTTATCGAAGTCGTTCACTGAAATAAAATGCTGTTTGGTGTTCAGAATTAGGGATGGACACGAGACGATTTTTTTGCGAGACGTGACGCATATTTTTAACATTACGGTATAGGGATTTTGCGAGACGAGAATAAGCTTATAGTCTGTTTTGCGAGGCACCAGACGTCTAGTTTTCGTCTCGCGTCCATCACGATTCGAAATTTTAAATATAAAAGGGGGGATCCTTAATTTTATGGTGCTTAAAAATACCCTTACGGAAATGAAACATCTGTGTAATTAGTTTCTATGTAACTAGATTTCAGCTCAATTTGATTTGATTTGTAAAACATGATAATTACAATAATGGGGTATAATTAGACCGCATGTATTGCTTAAAGCCTGAACCAAATCGAAAGGAAAGACATTCAATTTATCGCATCATTCGAGAATAAACGTGATAAATCATAAACCGAAAACTGTCTTTAGAAAATCAGTTCATAAAATCTCTTAAACTATTTTTTAAAATTCATCTGTCCGTTTTATAGGCTAATTTCAAGCAAAGCCTTAATGATCCGTTTTGTATGGCACACTTTTAAGAGAGACATTAACTCTTTAATTTTTTATTACTGTGGATCTCTTAAAATTTTCTTTCTGGCTCCTCACCAAAAGGCGCAACAATACGTCATTTTAAATGCACGGTACATAAATATTAACTGCGTGAAAATTGCATGTGAGAGGTATTACACTTTCGGAACACCGTATTTTCACGGATGAGCAAACCTCAAGCAAAATATGGTCGTTCTTTCCCACCCCAGTCCAATTTGATGGTTTGTTTTGCACACCACACCGAATCACAATTTTTCACATACACATCACTTTCTCTTCCTGCTCAACCGTGAAATTGAGCATTGTAGTTCGGACAGTGAAATGACTCGATTTTGCGTGCGAAATGGTCAGAACTTTTTTGTCAACAGATTCCTTTCCAGATAAAAATGGTTGAAAGGAAATAGGGAAAATGCAAACTAACAATAGGAAGCATGTTAAATGTTACAGTTTTAAAAAAAAATCTTTTTGAAGTACAAAACGTGCTGTATAAACATATTATATGAAAGAGTTGCACGAGAAATTTGAAGACCCGGACATTGATTCCTCGGATATTAGACTCGATATTTTTTTTTAATCGCTTGGTTAAATGCTTAGCTGCAAGGCTCAAAATCAACAATGGTCAGCTGGTTCAAGGCCATAAAAATACATAAATGGCCTGTAGAATCCAAAATGTGTTGGCTTTTGGACCAGTAACGTTTTATTTAAATTTTTCTCTTGCAAATTTTCCTCATGTAGTCGCACAGTACACGTCTACTAATTTTATTAATGGATGTCATAATTTGATATATTTAATATTTTTATAATAGATATTTACATTTTTTAATTCAGATCTTAACGGAAATCAATATAATTTCTTTAGTTTTGCAATTTTATAAAATCATACATACGGGCCAATTATAAATGTAAGGGACCAGGGAAGACAGAGAGTCACTGGTCCATGGAACTGGTGAAGATATATATTCTAATTTCTACCCCTGATTACGTGAGACGTAGGACTTGGGTGCAGGGAACTTGCTCGTATTCAAGTTTTGCCCGCAGAAAAACTCTATACTGGTAGGTCTCCCAACTTTATTAAAATCGAAAATCCTCTCCGCCATAGAAAAGACAGCCTACGGAAGTCACTTTTTTTTCCACGATGTTCCTCTCATTCCATTCCTCCGACTATATCGGATGTAGCCACAGATATGGGGAAAGCTAGATCACTCATTCAATGTTCCTAAACCTCTACTTTTTGATGCCAAAAGCGAATTCCATTTCTGCCACTAGTATGGCTGCCGTCAATGAAAAACAGAATTTTTACTGCATTATTTTAGAAAATTTAATAAATTCAAGGAAAAATATTTAGATTGTAGTACGTTTTTAAATACACATTTTCTTGTAGCAGTTAAAATAATAACTGTAATTTAAGCAACTACCACTCTGCTCATGCATGTACTTCACTGCAATAGCTACCGTTTGTAGGATCAAGTTTCCCCTTGTTATGCTCAATTTTCGTGCTATATTCCTATTAGAGATGAGTTCGGGCTCATTTTTTGAAGCCCGAGCCCGAAGACTTTTAATCCGAGCCCGAGCAATATTATTAAAGTTGGAGCCCGAGCCCGAAATTTCAGCTAAATACAAATAAAATTAACTACTTCATTAAGAGGATACAATAAATTTTGGAGCTTCACACACCTTCTAGTCCCCCGTGCCGCTATTTTTTGAAATAAGTACGTCTATTTATCCCATGAATCACTTTTTAAAATCTGTTTCAAGGAGTATGTTCAACAAAGGAGAAATTTTTCACGAGCCCGAGCCCGCCCGAGCCCGAACGCAATCGTGAATTACAGAGCCCGAGCCCGAGTCGGGCCCGGGCTCGGGCTCGGGCTTTCGGGCTCGGGCTGAGCCTGTCTCATCTCTAATTCCTATATCTAAATCTGTGGATGTAGCTCGAAGATTGCTATGATGATTCTCGATGTTTATTTTTTGCTTAATGGCATTTTAACAATAAAATAAGAAAAGAAATGCCCAACCTGGGTCCTTTACTGATTTCCTTCAGATATAATTTAATTGCAGACCACGACCAACTCTCCCTTCCATAATAGTTACAGTTTGCGTAAAAGTACAGCGTCAGAATTTCATGAGAATCACAAATTATTTCAAGGAATATGTCTTGAGAAATAGCTTAAGGTAAATGCAGATGTCAACTAAGCTTAATTCGAGCAGAATGCGTTCTATTGAATACATTTTCAAAAAATATCGGAACTCTTCCTTAGATTAGCTTTTGTGATTCGATATAAAGTGTTACAGTGGAGGATGCTAGTACAATTTTCTTATTCTGTTATTGAGAGAAAATTAACTAGACATTTAAATTAAAGGTGCTAAAATTCATGTATAATTTTATGATTCCTTTAAACTAAGAAAAACCTAAAGTTAAATTCTGTTTACTTTAAAGATGTTTGCCATCTCATTACTTTTATTAATTTTTGCCAGTTATCTTTTGTTACAGCAAAACTTCTTCATGTTAAACAAAACATGTGTTTTAGAAAATGGATACCAGCGGCTAATACATGTATTTAACCAGTCTTAGCCTAAACCCATTGATTTCAAGAAAATTCATTTTATAAGAATAATATTTCATACTTTTAAAATTTATTATTAAATGTATTAAGGCTTTCTATATAGTCTATTTCGTTAAACGCTTAGACTCTGATTGTTCCCATTTCTAAAGAAATGTTAGCTGAAACGTTCCTTATTCCAAAGCATATTATACTAACTTTAAAGTTTCAATAATAAATTTTGTTGAAAAGGCTATAATTTACCATTGTTGAAGCATGATCTTTGAAATGGAATGAATACTATTAAAATTATAGCTATTAAATAGTGTGCCCGTTATACATTTTCAGAACCTGCCAACAAGCGAATTGTTTAAATTTCATGCACTTCATCAAACAATTGCGAGGCTCAGACGTATTACAAAGGTAACGTTAGTGGAAAAGTAATTGTGATAATCCAAAATTTCTATTGTTGAAATCCTGGTTATTTTGATGTTCGTTGCATTAAGAAAAATGTTTTCAAATTCAAATCAAGCAATGAGTATTTTTTTATAGTATTTTTCGTACTAGTAGAGATAAAATTAGAGCTTTGTTTATATCTTTCAATCTTAACTATTGTCTTCATGCATTGAGGAAAATAAAACACTCCGATATTAAATTTTACTTGATTTATATTGACATTATATTTAATAAAAAAGTAGAAAATTGTAGTTTTGTTTATGGTTGATAATAGATTTGTTGCACTTTATAGATATATTTCAAAATTTATTCACACTTAAATATGAATAAATCCATTTACACAGGGTGATCAGTTTAAAAGAGTACCCGTTGGTTTTTCTTATTACCCTTATGTAACAACGATTTTTTTCTCTTCCTCGGACATGATAAAATAAAATAAAAATAAAAACAACAATAAGTAAATCATGTTGAAGTGAATGACGTAAGCAAGTGTTTTTCGCAAGCATTTTGTTGGCATAATATTTTTCCCTTTTGCCGTTGGCAACGACGACTTGTGTATTCTGTTTTTAAAAACTTCTGAACGAAATGTTCTCTCTCTCGCTTTGTGTACTACCACTTGCCGGTTGTGCACATTTTTGGAATGTTTTCTTGGGTGCCCTGGGGAACAGATGGAATTAAATAATACCAAAATGGAGCATGGATTTAAACACTAAAAATACAGATAAGATAAATAATTAGTTTTGTTTCTTAACGTTTTTTTTTTTGTGTCTTATGAAAGCTACAGTATTGAGCAGTTAAGTTTGTCTGATTAAGTACAATTACAGAATATAAATGTCAGTTTTTTTAAATCATCCATTATACAAAGATATTATGGCATTTGTGTGTAAAGGGTGACATGTCTATGATATTTTAAAATAAATTTGTGAATGTGAGTCCATACTGTGTCTGACAATTTTTAGTTTGTTCCTTTTTTCTTCTGAAAGCCTATGCGATCACGCCACGCGATACGTTATATCTGATGGATGTGGCAACTATTCTAACACTGAAGGAGGCAATTTCCAACATTCTCTCTGTTGGACTGTTGCAACTTTATTTCTGAGGTAAGATAGAAATGGAGACGCACAAGGTTACTTAATCCTGTGATAATTTCCTTTTATAAAGACATAATTTAATTCAAAGTTTTTACATTATCATCCCATTATTAATTATTCCTCGCCTCGTTAGATTTTTTTTTTGTGTGTGGAGGATTATCTAAAAGGTAGTGTTTTCTAGAGAAGTCTTGCTAACATCGATGAATTAAAACAAACGATAGCTGTAGAAATCTCATCAATAACACCAAAAATGTTGTGAAGTATGTCAAAAAAACTTGGTTCGACGTGTTTATGTTTGCATTCAAAATGTTGGTGAACATTTTCAACATTGACTGTAAGGAATAATAATGTAAAAAAATATGAATTAAATTATATTTCTAAAAGATAAAATTATCACGAGATTAAGTAACATTGTGCGTCTCCATTTCTGTTTTACCTCACAAATAAAATTCCGTCCCACAGTGATGAAAATTGTCTTAAATTAAGTTGAAACAATTATACTTCATTATTAGAATAATTGTCACATCTGTCAAATTTAGGGTTAATAAGAATAACCAACGGATACTCTTTTAAACTGATCAATCTTTAAATCTAAAGCATTAATCATTCATAGCATCTGTATTTCAAATGCAGTTGCGTTCCTTTTTACTTTGTATGTGAACACTCAGAATACATTCACTTCTGACTTCCAGTTCCCTCTATTGAACTAACAACCTAAATGTGTCCATGTCTGAAGCGTAAATTATAGATTCCAATTCCTTTTAGCACGGATTTCTCTCTTCCGAATTTAAAAATCTTCTTTGTTTCATAGGATGGAAACGCAGAAGTTCCTACCACCAAATTATGTTCGAACAGTTGGATACGAATACTGTTACAAGTTAAGGTCATCTTTTCCTAAGGTCAGCAAAGATCACTGACTTTGAACCAGGCCATTCTAAATCCGGCTGTAAATAAAGAGATGGGCTACTCTCATTTGCGTTATCATCCGAGGAATTTAAATTCTGGGAAGTGTCGTTGATGACACTCCGCGGTTCAAAA
Organism: Cheiracanthium punctorium; assembly: GCA_038373885.1. Lineage (NCBI taxonomy): Eukaryota > Metazoa > Arthropoda > Arachnida > Araneae > Cheiracanthiidae > Cheiracanthium > Cheiracanthium punctorium. Next base: position 354,634 of record JAWZYV010011828.1, read on the forward strand.
ACGAGTCTTTTTTTTCTATTCAGTATTTTTAACAGCCTCATTCAAAACACGTACTCCGATGGCACTGCTGTATTTAAAGTGAGCATAAAAATAAGGAGAGGGGGGAAAAAAACTTTTTGTATGCTTTTTGAGGTGTGTGAATGTTTGGCGCGCTTCTATTTTGCTGTTAGCTGTTTGAATTATTAATTTTACCACGCTTTTCCTATATATTTTCCAACTTTGTTAAAAAGTAATACCATAAATGTACTGAATTAAAATAATGTTTTTAGGGTTTCGAGATGACAAACCCGTTGTAAACACATGCAAAAAAAAAAAAAAAGAAAGAAAAAAGAAATTCACCCAAAAATAAAAATAGAAACAAAATGATGAAAAAGGCAAAAAGAATCACCATAAAATAGAACAAAAATTGATGTTATCCAACCAGTGCTTTCAAAAGAGGAATACAGGAAGAAAGCATAGCATACATAAAACAAATCAAGAAATATAGCCAATCTAAAATCGTTATTATTATTCGGGTTTTCAGCAGTTTAGTGTTGAAATAAGTTATTTTTATGTGATAATCTTTTGCAAGATATTTTTGAGTACGTTTCAATTTTTAAGACAAACTTTTCCACCGCCGATTGTTAAAAAAAACAGAGATAACAGCAGGCCTTGAAGAAAACTATTTTAATTTATCGTATTACACTTAGATTTCGACGAAAAATTTTGCCCATTAAGAAAAGTTATTATGTAAATCATACAAGAAACTTAAATAAATCTAATTAAAATTTATTAACTCACGCTGGAATTGTAAACAGTTTATTATTGTTACTACACATAAGAAGTCAAGTTGCAAGAATTAGCATGTGCTCAGCTATAAAAATAATAGACGTCTAAAAAAGTGAAAAGTCCTTTTTATTCTGAGAGTGTAACCTGCATGCTACCTAAATCTAAACTTTCTTCCATTGCATGCTAATTGAGTCTATATCAGTTTTTAGACGACAGTTAAGAAACAAAGAAAGAGATGCTGGCGTTTGAGAATAAAGGATAAAGGGTAAAGTTGAAGTTTTATACGAAGGTCATACTTACAGTAACAGTTTTCATTCTTTATGCGTTATTTTGGAAGCTGAAAAAGATTTCGTAATTGAAAAGTGACATTATCAAGATGCGTTTGAAACTGAAAAGTGCTTGATGACTAAATCACTTATGCAAATAATTGAAAAATTCCTATTTACTTTTCCTCCTTCCTTACTAGTTCCAAATGTATGCATATATTTTGTTTCTTACATTACAAAAAAAAATTATATTTGAATTGTGAAAAATACTAATAATTTTATACAACGCATCTTAATATTAATAAGAAGTAATTTACATAGCGTTTAATAATTTTTTAAAAAGTCAGCAATACTTAGTGAATCATTCGAAAGAACAAAAAATTTGAAATGAATTGAGAAGCCTATTTCATTTACTCAGTCGTTTAGTATCCGGAAATGTAAAATATTTATACTTTAATTCATAAAACAATTTGAACTTCTGCATGTTGATTTCTATGCAAAATTTATCATAAATTGCTGCTAATTATAATAATAATGATGATGAAGAGCAGGTATTTTCGTTTGATTCATAAAAATAAACATCCAGTTATAATTTACTTTAAGAAAGGCTTATTATCTTTACACAGGGCACAGATGTAGGGTGAAATGCCTTCGCTGAGATCTTTCAAAGTAGATCTGACAATAATGCACTTAGGACAGCTAAAACCCAAACTTTAATACTTGTCGATTCTGCAGGATCCGTACCAAGGTCTTCACCGTAAAATATTTCTCGTTCTAAGGATGACAGCCTATCGGCTGCTAACTTAGTATAGCCATTTTGATATCAGTATTAAATTATTATGCTGTTGGTTAAATCTCTGACAGTATCTAATAGCAAGAGCAATGCTGAGCCCCACCGGAGTATTTTAAAACCAATGCAGAAAGCAACACGGCGCGAAACGTAAATCTTCACAGTTGCTTCTTTCCGGTGATATCAAGACAAAACAAAGATTAAAAATGAAAACAATAATCTCATTGGAAAAAAATTACGTATATACGGCTATATTAGCATAAAACAAAAAATTCTACTTAAAACAGCCATATTCTTATTATAATAGTTTTTCCAAATATTATTTGAATAAAAAAATCTAGTTGTCGCACGTTCCCGACCATTAAGTAACCATTGTAACTACATGTTTAGCTTCAATGAACGCGATGTGTGAGGGTGAGAGATGTTAAACTCATTGCAAACAATAGCACGAGAAAATAAGATAAAATAAGCTCTAAATACTGATTAAGGTTAAAGGTGGAAATTGTGTATGATTTATGTGTGAATTCAGTTAACCCAATAAATAATAATAATAATAATACAGGTATTCTGCTGTAAAACTGCAGGTCACGAAACGGAATTTTATGCCTCAGTAACAAAAAGTATTATTATTGCTGTTGCCGTTATTACACAGATATTTTATGCCAGTTTTCAAAAGTACAGCTTAGTATTCATGTAAAATGCATACTAAACACAATTAAAATGAAACAAGGATTTTTCTATGCTGAGAACAATACACTTTATGCATTGTTACACGAGTAAACATTACTTAAGAGCACCCAAGAGAATCCTGGTTGAAGTAAAATAAATATATCTATTCAGAAATTCCGGAAATGTTTCGGGACTGAACAATATTTTCAAAAATAAACTGCAAAGAATAAACTCAATAGTTCATGCTTGGAAGGAAGGAGAAAAAAAAAAAGATTAAGGGTGTATTTGAAGACGCGTAAAAGAAATGCTGAAAAGACAAGGAAAGAAATTCTGATACTGATTTCTGACAGTGACCAGGACGAATTTAGACTCTCCGTCTATTGTTAAAAGTTTTCTAAGGGAAAGTCCACATATTGATCATCATCATTATTCTGATACATAAGTCTGCTACATTGTTAGCTTACTACAATGCAAAATAAAATAAAACAATGCTTAATAATTATAACACTTGAACTGCGTGTGTGTATGTGTATCGTGAAGTTTAATATTCTAAAAAATAAATTAACTTTTATATTAGTTCTTCTGGTAAAATTAAAATGAAACACTGAATATAAGTGTAAATAATTCACACTAGCACGCAGAAACAACTGAGTTGTGTTATAGATTTCTTATACATATTAGCAGAGCTGCCAAGTCTCCGGCTTTTTCCGGAAGATTTTCCACCACAATTTTTAGACAGTTTTATTTTGCATTAAATATTTGGACTTATAAGCATAAATTTGTAAGTAAAAATTAGTGGTGGCAAATCTCCCGAAAAAAGCCGGAGACTTGGCAGCTCTGTATTAGGTATAGTAAAATGTATGTATTGCAGTGCCACATTTTGTGGTTAAGATAGCTAATTTCACTGCTCTTCTCTCTCTTCACTCTGATTCTTATGTACAGTGACTTCCTGTTTCCGAATATGACCTCCATTTTGCTTCATCACACAACGTTTTCTAGAGACACTACACCCCTCCCCCATTTTTTCATTTTTCTGTAATTTTATGGCCATGGGGCCGCGGTAGCCCAGATGGAAGAGGTGTCAGCCTCGCAGCCGAAAGGTTGTGAGATCGATCCTGGGACCAACCAAATACCGCCTAACGATCGGTAGTGCTTCCATCTATCGGTACCTGAATGAGGTAGAAATGAACTGTTCCAGAGTCTGTGGTAGAAATAAACACACTTGGCAGGTACTGCCAATATCGATCTAATCTGGGTTTGGGGTTGGTACAAAATGCTATAAAGCAGAAGTGCCGAATCCATGCTCATAATCCATGAAAACAAGACAGAACAGAACAGAACAGATGGCCATGAATTTAATTTGGAGGGTCGGGAAAGATTATTTTAACCGTAAAATATTTTGTGACGGGCTTCATAGGTGAAAGATCCTTAAACAAGAACATTTACAGCAACGGAAAGGGAAATTTGGGGGAGATTTGCCCCCTTAAATTAAAAACAAAATCAATAAAATGATCGATTCTTCAGGATTATTTTATTTATCTTCTATATATTCCAGCTCCCAAACAAATGCCCTGTTTTTCACCCAAACACTCCAAATAATAAAAACATAAGGCTACATTTTCGTTAAAAGCGGGAGGGAGGAATCAGGCCCCGATTCCTTTGCAAGATTTACTGCGCAACGTTGCCGCTTTGAATAGCATCCCGCCCATCTGGTTTTGCACAATAGGTGCCCGGTTTTGAATTCGAAACACATGATATTATATCGTTTTATTTCGACCAATTGCACCCCAACAAGGCTGAGTGGATAAGACCCTTGAAATGGTAGACGGATAAAGTGTGGAGGTCCAATAAAACTGCTGGTAGGATTACTGTTATGGACTCGGGTTTGACTCCCGACTTGATGGTAAATTTGTCTGTCCCATGCCATCACAGTGGTCAATGTTCGGCCACCAATGAGGGACTCAATTATGAAGTTGCAACGCTTTTCCGACCTTAGCAGTGGCCAATGCCTAGAAGGCAAAAGTCCACATTGGAAAAAAAAAGTTACAGCGTTTTAGTGGGGTACAGAATTTATTAGAGAGAAAAAAAAAGTAAATGTTTTCAACCTTTTCAAAATGTATTGTGATCCAAAAGAATATTTTCTTTAATAAACTTACTGTAGTTTCTAAACATGCATCAATGATTAAGTCATCACTGTTAGAAGTATAAATTCAAACCTGCTTTTTGTGACTTACTGAACAAATTGTCAATTATTTCTGTAGAATATTTTTAATGCCTATAATCCGGTTTGTCTCCTTTGACAGTCTGGTGTACTTTATTCGCTTTTTTTTCGGTAGTTTATGTCGGTATTAAAAACTGCTGTCTATTTTTGTGTGTGAAAAACATCTATATTCGCAATTATAAATGTTTGAAATCTTCTTTCCTTCAGGAAAACACATTCACAATAAAAGGAGGAAATTGAATGCATGACCTTTAGCGCATTCAAACCCAGCATGTATCTAAAATAAATTTGAATGTCCAATTTGAAGTATAAAGCGTCTGGGCGTTTAACTTCATAAAACAACACCGAAAGGGAAAAAAATAAATAGAATTGGAATAACATTTTAACAGCGGTTTTCTGTCCAAGAATTTCACTTAAAATTTAAATTACAGTAACCTCAAGCTGTTTTTATAAGGTAACAGTTATTTTAAAATAGGTCACAAATACATCATTTACTGGACAGTAGAAATAATTTATTGCTAAGCACTTCCTTGCTTTCTCTGATGCAAATAAGCTCAAATTTCAGTTAAGTGAAGCGTTTTCTGGTGTGCATTTACCTAATCCATTATTCTGCCAATCATTGCACAAAAGAAGGTGTGGAAGATTGAGTGAAACTACCACACAAGGAGAAAAATTACGTGACTTTTTGAAGAAGATACAAGAGAAGATTTGGAAATTGGATGAAATTTAAAAGTAAATGGACATTAAGAAAGAATAAGTATAATTTAGCTCAGTTCTTCAGAAAAGCCATTATGTTTCAATTACGCAGTACTTTTGCATTTAGCTGTATAATTCTAGATAAAGTCACAACCATTTTTAATATTATTTATTGAACTGAATAAATTCAATACATAATAACTCGAGATTTGATTCAATCACATTTTATGAATATCTTAAATCTTGTGCTGCTTAGAGTGTTTGTGTTGTATATCATTTTCCCTATCAAAGGTAACCTATTATTTCTTTGCCTATTTTCTCACATTGATATGCTAAATAAGTTTTCGTTGAAAAACAATTGCTTCATGGCAGTCCTTTCTACAATTTTAGTTCTTATTCGATGTATAAATCGTAATATGTGAGATACTATTATAAAATAGTTTTCTTTTTGTTTTTTATTTATTGTCATAACAAATGAAATTGTTTACGAATAAGTAATAAATAGGGTTGGCCCATAAATCTTGGCACTTTTTTTTAACTGAAAATTTTGCGCGAAAAATAAATTGTTTTGGCAATGCATTTTAAAGTTTTCTATTAAGTGCTCTATAAAATAGTGAGTTTAGGTTGTTGCTTTTGTGTGTGTGTGTGTACGTGCTGATATAATTTTTGTTCGTTTCAGCAGTTGAAATGGCTTATCAAATCGACAGAAAAGAGCCGAAACCAATTTCGACCCGTCCTAAGAAGAATCCCTACTTCGCAAAATATTTCAGAAATCTCTCAAGCAGCTTGTAGCTTTGGCCCCTCAGTCAAATCACAAATGCCGAAAACTATCGTTTACGTCCCTTAAGTCTCCATTTTAATGACCTGAAAAGAAAAAAAATCATATCAGCACACACAGAAAAAAAAGTAAGAAAATCTGAAACACTTTCACATTTTAAATACGCACTAAAGTGTTATAGATTAAAAGCGTATCATAATCCATGGGTTTTCCCTATTTTCATCCTTTATTCCATTAAGTTGGAAAGTGTATCGTAATTCATGAGTGTGCCGTATTTTTCTCCCTCGTTCCATAAAACGCATCTTCGGAATCGAAATCTATCATAAAATCGATTACTAAAACTGTTTTACAATCTTCGCCAGGCACATTCCAACTGTCCTTCACCGTTTTAAATACTATTTGGAATGTGCCGTGTTGGTCTTTCTTGGCTTGATTCCTACTTTAACGCCCCGACTCTCTCCAAGGTAGCGATAATTAAACATATGCAGTTACCACGACGATTTTTTGTATGTATGTGGCAACAGTAATTTAGATTTAAAATGGCGATTTGGAACAACATGTAAGTACAGCATTCCATTGCTTGTTTATTTATTTTGGGTTGCTAATTAATGCAGTGTTAATAATTAAGTGTCTTCAAATTCCTTAACTGGTGCGTTTATCGCTAATTTGTTCACTTTGGTTTTCATCTAGTTCTTTTGGGAGCGTCGAAACTTGTGCATAACTCCTAGAGACTAGATATGAGACGGGCTCAGCCCGAGCCCGAAAGCCCGAGCCCGAGCCCGGGCCCGACTCGGGCTCGGGAAAAATTTCTCCTTTGTTGAACATACTCCTTGAAACAGATTTTAAAAAGCGATTCATGGGATAAATAGACGTATTTATTTCAAAAAATAGCGGCTCGGGGGACTAGAAGGTGTGTGAAGCTCCAAAATTTATTGTATCCTATTAATGAAGTAGTTAATTTTATTTGTCTTTAGCTGAAATTTCGGGCTCGGGCGGGCTCGGGCTCCAACTTTAATAATATTGCTCGGGCTCGGGCGGGCTCGGGCTTCAAAAAATGAGCCCGAACTCATCTCTACTAGAGACCCATGACTGCAAAGCTCGGCAAAGTGCGGGATTTTTTAGGTTGGCGAGAGCGGGGCGTTAAAATAGGAATCAACTCTTGCTTGTACCGTAAAACACATCTTTGGAATCGAAATCTATCTTAAAATCGCCTTCTGAAACTGCTTTATAAACCATTAATTTATGATATAATATGAGAAATGTGCTATTTTCTAGCTTTAATGGATTTTAGTTCTTTCAAACTAATTACCGTCGAGTATATTTTCAAAGGACAGTATACATCGCTAAAATTATTGCCTATCTGGTAAATTTTATTACTACTTATAACCATACTATATATTAAAGTATACAACTACTATCTATAGCTACACTTTCCCTTTGTAATAATAAACTGTAGCATTTGTCAGTTTCTAGCCAAATTCTGATGATATCGCCAGGCAATGATTACCGCTCAAGTCAAAGAGGCTACAGCCTGGGGCTCCCCGGTTTTTAGGGGCTCCAAAATGATAAAACAATTCACGTTCTATTCCAAAGAAAAATTGCGTTAAGTTAAATTTTCAACAGTAATGAAGAATGATGAAAAGATTCACTTTGATGAGACATACCGCTGAGCAAAAAGGTTTGTTCATACTGCATTCAGGATAGAACAAACGTCATGTTACGATCCCAAGCTTTCCACTAGGAGTGTAGGCTTTCCCAAGGAGTGTCCTTCAACCTGAGCTACTTAATTTTGAAGCACAAGTTCTGCTGTAAAAGTTTCTGAACTTTTTGGACAACAGAGAGTTTGAAGCTAAAGCAACCACTACCCCCCCGCCCCCTTATGTATGACATTGTGAAGAAATACTGGTATCTTTATGGCTATAAGTGTGATGACTAGTGGCGGCTCCTCCATTTGAGCACATGAGCACGTGAACCCCCCCAAAGGAAAAACTAAAGAATAAACACATTAACAAATTAAATTTAAAACAAATATTAAGCACACTTCTAGATTTATGTGAATTTAAAACATGAATTTTACTCTCCCCCCCCCCCACTATCATTAAGTAGGCTTATTATAGCTAACGCACTGTAGTGTAGGTTACTACAGCAGTCTTGAATCAATCGCACGTGCGAACGGAAAATTTTTCAACTGAACCGCTCTCTGGTAAGAGAAGCCGAGACAGCTTGGAAAGTGTACGGCACTGATGAAATCATTCAATTCGCACAGTTTCATCGTGCACACAGCTCCAATTTTTGCGGTATAGCTTCCGGATATTCAAATGGTTTGTTACGTTCGGTTAGTTAATTAATTTATTCTTCATTTTCTTAATATTTTCTTTATTTCTATCATTTTTCTCTACATTATTTTTTTACAAACTAGTGTAAAGTAAATTAGATGCGAGTGAAAGACATGTTTCGGAGCTAAAGCAATGGCATTTTTCAATAGTATCCTTTGAAAAAAAATGGAAATGGAATGAATCAAGACAGTACCTTTGCTAAAACTTATCTTGGTGACGAAATGTAACACCAAAGGCCGTACTTAGGCCTAGGTGCAAGGCCGTACCTAGGGGAGGGGGGACCAGGGGGTCCGCCCCTCCCCCTGAAATTTAAAATTTTGTTAACAAAACAATAATAATGAAGCCTTTTTGTGAAAAATTTAGCCTTTTTCACCTCTTGATCCCCCCCCTCCCCCTGAATTTTTTTTTCTGGTTACGGCCCTGCAAAGATGACTTGTTTTCTTTCATTCGCGTGCATTGTTTTCCATTAACTGCTGGAAACGCAAATCTATTTTAACTTGTAAGGTGCGTCGTATATGCACATTTAATTTTTGAAAATTGTTTTGTGAACCTCCTCTTAAATAACCCACGAGCCGCCACTGGTGATGACCAACAAAATATGACCGTTGAGGGGCCCGCAAAAGTACTATGCCTAGGGTCTCCGAACGTCTTAGTCCGGCTCTGGATATCGCCATGCTTGGTAGGGTGGATCGAAAAAAAAAATTTTTTATTTTAATGACGGCTGACATGGCAAAAGTTGCCAAATGATCAGGTGAGAATTTTTCAAAAAAAAATTTTTTTTTTAAACATCCCCTTCAGGTGCCCCACTCACCCCAAAAAATCAATTTTTTGAAAAAAATACATATATATGTAATGGTTTGGATGTCATAACTTTTCGAATGGCCAAAAAATTCTTTTTCCACAACAAATATTTCTGAGCATTTCCTTTGGGTGCTCCAAACCTAAAAATTTGAATAGAAAACAAAAAATAGGCTGTTTCCCTAGCCAGCCTCAACACGAAGCAAGAATTAGCTTCCGTCCGTGCTTCTGATATGACGTCACTATATTTTCCCCGCCAAAAGAATGAGACGTCTCGCTGATACGCAGACGATTCCATGTAGCATATGTTAAAAGACAGCTTTTGTTGAGACTGATTATGAATGTTTGAGATTAAAAATTACTCTGAGTATTTCATCAACCACATTCTGGCAAGTACTCTACACTACATTGCTTGTTTATAATCTGAAGTAAGTTATTTCATAATTTTCTCCAGTATATACTGTGATACATTGTTTTTCTTTCATTTTACTTCTAGTGTTCTTCTGTTAGCTATGTTTCTTTTTTTTTACTTCCTTACATTTATTTCAACTATTTATTTTACTTTTTTGTTAGAGATATAAAGACAGAATGAGTTCAGGCAAAATTCCCACAAGGAAATCTTCTATTTGCCCTTTGTTTGGCAACCCCACCGAGATGTCTCCAATAAAACTTCCTACAAATGCAGATATAATTCGGAAGTTTTTGCTTGTCAGAAACCAGACAAAAAGCCTTATGAAAAACAAAGACCCACCTGCTCCTTTGATATAAAAAAAAGTCGCGGAGTCGTTGGAAATTATATGGAACATATCTTCTATTCCAATAATTTCAAACAAAGGAATCGTTGAAAAGATAACAAAGCTCAACAACGAATACAGGAAGATTTTGAAACCATACTATGGTAGAAAAGAATCAGAGGGCTACACAAAGAAACTGGACGATCTGAAGTGCAAGTGGGAGCGAACCCTCTTTGACATTGCTTGCTGCAAATGCGACGATTTTGCATCATGTTGCTGTTCAAAAGAAAGAAAGGTTCCTGTAGATGAAAGAACATTTTTGAACGATCAGCGAAGTACTAGAACTATGATAATAGGGCCAGTTGACAAAAAAGCTACAAAACAGCTTCAAAAAAGACAAGAAAGAAAAATAAAACGAGCTAAAAACTCGAAAACTGATTCTTATTCTTCTAGCTTCAAAGAAATCAATTATTGTAAAGAGTTTGAAAGCAGTTATTCTTCGAAAAACGAAGAGAAAGAGGATACAAATAAAGAAGAAGAAAAAAAAGTCAGCAGAAAATCAAATTCATTTAGACCCTCCTACAGCTTGCAACACAACTTCGATCTACAACCCTCTTGCTATTCTGCTTCTGGTGATTGTTCAAATGTTCAAAAAATAAAACTTTCCACTTTTTCCAGAGAATGTGATCGTCGTGGAATCTCAGACAGAGCAGCCGCATCTCTTTCTTCCGCTCTCCTGCAGGATCTTGGCCTAGTCAGCGAAACGGATACTACTAAAGTTATTGATCGAAATAAAGTTCGCAGAGAGCGTGAAAGACACAGAAAAGAATTACAACAAGGTAATTTATCTTCGGAAGTGCAAGGCCTCTATTTCGATGGGCGAAAAGATAAAATTAGAACACAAGTTAAAAAGGGAATTAAGTATTACGGCTGTATTACCAAAGAAGAACACATTTCTTTAATACAAGAACCAAGCTCCATTTACCTTGGGCATCTAACTGTTTCGTCTGGATCTGCAATTAACGTTAAGAATGGAATATTAACCATCTTCAACGACAAAGATATATCAACCGATTCCCTTATAGCAATCGGATGCGATGGAACAATCGTCAATACTGGTACAAAGGCAGGAGTTATAAGTCTTCTAGAAGCTGAACTAAATCGTCCACTTCAGTGGTTCATTTGCATGCTGCACCTAAACGAACTTCCTCTACGACATCTTCTGGTTTAGCTTGATGGCGTAACTCATGGCCCCAAAGCATTTTCTGGTGCAATTGGAAAGTTATTGCAAACTTGCCATACACGTTCTTTAACGAAATTTTGTAAGATCGAGGGAAATCAGTTTCCAGATGCCGATCGGAATATTTTGAGTACAGACCAACGATATTTGTTGGATATGTTAAAAGCGGTGTCTTCAGGAGAATGCAGTCAAGATTTAGCTGCTATTCGACCAGGGCCGGTAGTGCATTCCAGGTGGTTGACTAGCGCAAATCGAATTCTTCGTCTTTATGTGGCAACAGAAGAGCCTTCCGAGACTTTATTACATTTAGTTACATATATTATGAAGGTATATGGTCCAATGTGGTTCCACATAAAAGGAAAGCCACTATGCACTGAAGGTTCTAGACACCTGTGGAAGCTAATTATGTACTCAAGATACATGCCGGATCACCTAAGAAAAACTGTTGACGCTGTCATCCAAAGAAACGGATTTTTTTGCACATTCAGAGAATTTGCTTTTAGCTATGTTATATGATGATAGAGATACCATTCGAAAATTAGCTTACCACAAGGTTATATCTATCAGAAAAGAGAATCCTAATACTTCATCTGTGAGAAATTTCCGTGTACCGGTAATAAACATACGATCAACTGATTATAGGGATTTAATTTTTTGGAGTGACAATAACGAGTGTTTAGAGCCTCCAGTATTAAAAGACATCTCCGATGAAGACTTAAAATCATTCCTGTCAAAGGATATTGCTTCAGTTAAATTTTCTCATTTATCTAACTTCCCATGCCACACACAAGAAACTGAACGCTGTGTGAAACTGGTAACAGAGGCTGCATCTCTTGTTTGTGGAGAAGAAAGAAGGGACGGATTTATAAAATCTAGGCTCGAATCAAGGAATATAATGAAGTTTTTTAACTCAAAATCAGAGTTTAGATTAAAATAGTTTTTTCTCACGCTAATTATATCATATATCTATTATATATTGGGAATTTGAGTTTTATTTTTATTAGTTATATTCTTTCAGTTTATTTCATGTTATGCAAAAAATCCAAACAGTTTCATTTTTTGGAGCATCAACAAAAATACTCCTAACGCCTCTAGTTTTCGTATAGCAGCTTTTAAGACGTGGCAGAAACGTTTATACTTTATTACCTGAGTAATCTTCCAAATTTATTTAAAAAATATTTACTTTACAATTTTTATTGCATTTTCATGAAATTTTCAATTTTCAACTATTTTTGGGGGGCTTGGGGCACAGGAAGATATGAATGGAATTAAATAGAAATATATGAATGAACTATTGTACCCAAGTCTAAGCTTTATGACCCTCCGGCTAAAACAATTTTGTATATTATTATTTTTTTTTAATTTTCGTAAAATTTCAATTTTAAACTACATTTCAGGCAGTTGGGGCACCTCAAGATATTAAAGGATTTCAATAAAAATTAATATACAAACTAAAATACTAAAGACGCAACTTTTCCACCTGTCAGGCTTGGCGCTGCGAACGCCTAGTCTCGCCCCTCTACGCCGCATTTTTATTATTCTGCTCAGAAGAGAAGAGGAGAAGAGAAGAGAAGGTTCTAATCGGACCACACGGGTGCCGATGTTACGCCATAAGTTAAACACGCTACGTACGATAATGATGTGTTAAATTAATACGTAATCTATGATAAGTTTTTCTAACGAGAACCCTGTTGTAAATAATGTATATATAGTTTGTCGGTGTAAATAAATTATATTAGTGTAGTAAAAGGGAGTGTTAAATCAAGCTACCTACAACACAATCCGGCGACGTAAGCAAAGAACCCCGCCGCGACAAGTGGTGTCAATGAGTGGACTGTTGTAGATAAGTGGCTATTTTTCCCTTCCCCAACCATAACGGAAGAAGCTTTAAGGTAAGAAGATTTTACTTTTTCAATCATGACGGAACAAGAAAACAAAATTGAGCTTTCTAAACTTAAAAAAGAAAGAAAAGCCATAAGAAGTTCCGTAACTAAAATAATTTCTTCTATTGAAAAATATATTACCGATGATGATATAGTAAATGTCGAAGAACAGCTGGAATTATTAAAAATAAAATATGAGAATCTTAAAATTGTAAACGGCAAAATTTATAGAATTATTAATGAAGATGAAATTGAAGCAGAAATTGAAACTGCCCAAGATTACGAAGACAAGATAATAATGTGGAGCCATCGTGGCCAAAAGTTTATAAAATCACAAAATTTAGTAAACACTAATTCTAATCCCAGCTCTTCTTCTGAGTCAGTTGTAAATGAAACACGAAGAATCACTCCAGAATACAACGTTAAATTGCCCAAAATTGGAATGAACAAATACTTTGGTAGTCCCCATGAGTGGCAGAATTTTTATAACTCATTTCGTACATCCATTGATAAAAATCCTAACATATCAAAAATTGATAAATTTAATTACCTAATAAGCTTGCTTGGAGGCGATGCCCTGAACGTTATAGAAGGATTTTCGCTGACGCCCGAGAACTACGATGAGGCCCTCAAATTATTAAAAGAAAGGTTTGGTCGGAAAGACCTACTCATTAACGCCCACATGCAAAAGCTTCTTAACCTACAAGCAGTAAGAAGTTCAAATGACCTAAACGCCTTAAGAAAACTGTATGATATGTGCAACATTCAAATTCGATCCTTAAATTCCTTAGATATCAAAACCGAAACATTTGGTAATTTGCTGTGTCCGTTATTAATGAAGTGCATTCCAAAAGACATCGCCCTCGATTATTCCAGAAAAAAGAGTTCAGACGACAATTTTAACGTAGAGCATTTGATGACATTTTTGAAATCCGAAGTGGAAAGCCGCGAAAGGATGCAATCTTTAACTTATTCTGGTTCTGAAATCGCAAACAAAATAAAAGAAAAAGCGCATTGGAAGAATGACGTGTATAGCAATAAATTTAACGGTCTCCCCCTCCCATCTAACATTCAGAGTTCGCGCCCGGAAAAAGTAAACAAAGTCGGACTCGCTGTAAGCCCCCAAAGGTGCCTCTTCTGCGGCCAGGGAACGCATAATGAAGAGAATTGCGTTTTGACGCCTGACGAAAGGAAGCAAGCGTTAATTAAGGAGAATAGATGCTTTTTATGTTATTTAAGATCTCACAAAACACGTGACTGCTACTCGAAGAAGCGTTGTGATTTCTGTAAATCGCGTTTTCACGGAACACTGCTGCACTCAGAAAGTCAGGATCGAAGTAATAATAAAAAGGAAAATGTTTTGACCGCTCGCATTTCTTCTGACAAATGTTTTAACGTTACGCAAGGAGATGGTAATAAAAAGAGTTGTGTCGATGCTTTACAGACAATAGATTTGAGAATAGATAACAACTATTTAATTGGAGTTTTGGATACAGGCACGCAAATATCGGTAGTTAGAAGTAGCCTGGTCCCAGAAAAGTATAAAACACCTCATGGTAGTGTAATGTTGACCTGTGCTTTCGGGCAGAGTTTAAAAGCCCCATTAATTAATCTACCCCTAACGAAAGTCGAAGATGATTTAAAGTTCAAGGAACCTGTTTATATAACTTGTGCTATGGTACCTACTTTATCGAATGATATGTTGTTGTCTTTGAGTGCATTAAGTGAATTAAACTGTAATATAAGGGAATTGAATTTAATTGGTAATGAAAATGAGAGTGATGAGCCACAGAATAACGAAGTAAAGTGCGACGTGTTGAATAAACATAATGATGGGTGTGATTTAATGCACGATAGTGATTTAAATTTATACATGCTGTACGAAAACGAAAGTGAGTTTTTAAGTAATTTTAACGTTAGCGCTGTACCTAAGGATGACAATATGATCCAAAATATTGGTAAGGAAATTGCAGAGTGTGACGCAGTCATGTCTAAAGATAACATTACGAATAATTCTAAATGTATCGGTAATTCAAATGAAATATCAGACTCCGAAAAATTTCGAAACGAGCAAAGAGTTGACGACAGTTTAACTTCGTGTTGGCGAGATGCCCAGAAAGGAAGTAACCGGTTTTACGTGGTTGACAACTTTTTGTACCACCGAGACAAAATTTTAGGTGAACGTGTTGACCAGTTAGTAGTTCCAACTTCCCGTAGGAAAGAGTTGTTAAGACTCGCTCACTCTAGTTTATGGGGTGGTCACCTAAGAAAAAAGAAAACGGCTGAACGATTGAAGTATTCATTTTATTGGCCCACTATGAAAAAAGACATTGACGAATTTTGTAGTTCGTGTACATCCTGTCAATTGCAACCTAAAAAACGACCATTTGACGAAGTTCCAATAACGCCAGTCTCACGTCCCGATGAACCATTTCTAATAATTAATGTAGACTTAATAGGTCCCATAGAACCGAACAGTCGAGGTTATAAGCATGTCCTATGTGCTATGGACCAGTGCACTAGATGGCCAGAGGCTGTTCCGATAAAGACGTTAACGGCAAAATCGACTTGCGACGCTTTGCTTCAAATTTTCACGAGAACAGGGATACCCAAGATAGTTGCTACGGATCAAGGAAGTAACTTCACTTCCGCTCTGACCAGAGAATTTCTGAAGAGACTTGGTTCCTCTCCTAGGTTCTCAACGCCTGGTCACCCAAGTTCTAACGGCCTAGTTGAACGCTTTAATGCCGTTTTGAAAGGAATGATACATCATACTATAAGAGAGTATTCTAAAGATTGGGACAAATATTTACCATTCTTACTATGGGCATACCGTGAAATCCCGAATGCTACTACTGGTGTTAGTCCTTTCCAGATGCTTTATGGTCGACGACCCACTGGACCACTGTCCATCTTAAAATCTTCCTGGACCAACGAGACTCCCATTCCTATTGGACAGTTGAAATCAGTTACTGAATATCTAAATGAGTTGAAGATGAAGCTGGAAAATGCTGCAGAGCACGCTGGCCTAACAGCGGCAGGAAAACAAGAAGCATACGCCCATTATCGTAATAGGAAGACTCGCCACAAAGAATTTAAAGAAGGTGATAAGGTAATTGTCTTGATTCCAGATAGCGAAAATAAAGTTTACGCCCGATGGACCGGCCCGGCAACCATTATTAAGAGGAAGAACACGTATAGCTATTTGGTACAACTGCCCAACGATGGTATCAAACACGTCCATGCCAATAAAATAAGAGGATTCAAGGCGTCATCAAACAACGTAGGAGTTATTTACGATGCCGACATAGATTTTGGTGAGATAGAAAATATCCCTAAAATCACTCCTGTGAACCATGAGCTAGAAGTCGATCTCACTCATTTAGAGCCATGTAAGAGGAAAGACATTATGAAGATTCTTGGCAGACATTCCAACCTTAAATCTGGTGTTCCACGAATCGCTCATGTCGGAGAGCACAACATTAAGTTAAAATCAGGAAGTGTACCGAAAAAGCAGAAACCGTTCCGGATCCCAGAAGCGTTAAAGGAAGAAGTAGACCGACAAATTGAGGAACTCTTGCACCTAGGATTAATCATTCCTTCCGAAAGTGAGTACGCACATCCTGTCGTATGTGTCTCCAAGAAAGATGGTTCCGTCCGCCTATGTGTAGACTACAGATATCTGAATGCCCAGACAGAGACAGATTCATTCCCAATGAAGAATGCAACGGATTTGATATATCAGGTATCGAAGGCGAAGTTCATAACTTTAATCGATTTGCTGAAAGGCTATTGGCAGATAAGACTCAATCCGGTTTGCCGAGACCTTACGTCCTTCGTAACACACCGAGGACAGTATTCGTTTGTCGTTCTTCCGTTTGGATTGAGAAATGCAGCTGCTACTTTTCAAAGAACTATGAACGATTTACTTTTCGAACATAAAGATTACGCCGAATCGTACATCGACGATGTTACAATCTACTCTAATGACTGGTGCTCGCATCTCAAGCATCTCGATGCTGTGTTGACGACTTTAGCAAAAGCTAACTTTACGATCAATTTTCAAAAGTGTGACTTTGCTAAAAGAAAGATCAAGTTTCTTGGTCATATTGTTGGATCTGGTTCCCATGAGCCCGACCCCGAAAAGGTTCAAGCTATCCAAAATCTAAAGACACCTAAAACTAAGAAAGACGTTAGAAGCATTCTAGGGCTATTGTCTTACTACAGAGCTTACGTTCCCAACTTCTCAGACATAGCTCGCCCCTTAACCACTTTGACGAAACGAAGATCCCCAAATGATGTGGTTTGGTTAAGTGAACATGACGTTGCTTTTTCCAAACTGAAGGAAGCAATTTGTAACGCTCCCGAATGTTATTCCCCAAACTTCAAGCTGCCCTTTATAATATATGCTGATGCTTCATCGTATGCCGTTGGTGCTTGTTTAGCCCAAAAAGATGAACACAACAATGAACACCCTATAGCATTCGCCAGTAAGAAACTGACTAACGTGCAAGAAAAATACGCAGTGATTGAAAAGGAAGCTTACGCGGTAATTTTTGCCTTAAAGAAATTCGAGACTTACATATTTGGATCAGAAATTATTATTGTAAGTGATCACAATCCCCTAAAGTTTCTTACGAACTGTGCTTCACAAAGTCCCCGACTTCAAAGATGGTCTCTTGCTTTACAACGTTTTCATGCTACGATCAAATATCGTAAAGGAAAAGAACACTTGAACGCAGATTCTTTGTCGCGTTTGCAGGCTGACCATTGGACTTACGAACAATGATATGAACTCAAGTTTTGACTTTTATTATTATATTATGTTGATCAATGTGCTTTTCATTTTTCAGGAAATAGCCTGGAGCACGGACACTTGAAGAACTTTTGAAAAAATTTGGTTTAAATTTTGTTCTTATTTTTGTTTAGTTTAGATTAAGTAATGATTATACGGTTTTAGAATTTTCTTATAATAGTGATAATTCAACTATGTCAATTCATGTCTTCAATATTTTCAATAACTAGAACCTAGTTGTTTACTTTAAAATGTGAAAGTCTAAGTAAAGTAATTTTTCTATGAGTGTTTTATAATCAGGTAAATTTTTGTAAGCTATTAGTTATTTTCTTTAAATATTTTCTTTTGTTATTTGATATGTTATTATTGTTGTAGCTAGGATTTTTTATTTTTATTTTGCTATTATGAATGTTATGATGACTGTTAATATCAGGTAAAAGAAGTGTATTTTTTTCTGTATGTTAATTTGATTTGTCTTCAAGAAGACGCAATCAAATCTTTAAGAGGGGAGGTGTCAGGCTTGGCGCTGCGAACGCCTAGTCTCGCCCCTCTACGCCGCATTTTTATTATTCTGTTCAGAAGAGAAGAGGAGAAGAGAAGAGAAGGTTCTAATCGGACCACACGGGTGCCGATGTTACGCCATAAGTTAAACACGCTACGTACGATAATGATGTGTTAAATTAATACGTAATCTATGATAAGTTTTTCTAACGAGAACCCTGTTGTAAATAATGTATATATAGTTTGTCGGTGTAAATAAATTATATTAGTGTAGTAAAAGGGAGTGTTAAATCAAGCTACCTACAACACAATACCGCGACGTAAGCAAAGAACCCCGCCGCACCCTACGCCAAAATTGATTTCGAAAAATTTTTTTTTTCCTATTCTTTTCGATCCACCCTAATGCTTGGTTCGGTCTTGAAGTTATTTTTTTGCAGCAAACTTGGTGATCAATTATCAAAAATTGCAAACCTTGTGCGACTTGCAACATTTTATCCCCCCCCCCCCTTCTCCGCGTTATCTGGCAAACACATTTGAAAAGGTCTTCACCGTGACAGTTCATGTCTACAAAGTAGGGTAGGCAAAAATCTGGGCGTGAACGGAATAGCACTGTAGTGCTAAATAATTAAAATAGAAAAACCGTTTTGTAGAACACGGAGGTATATTATAGGAGTGGACACTCTCTATAGCTGCTTGCTTGCATTTTTGGTAACCAAACTAAGTTTCAATAATGTAAACATTGGAAATCTAGCAACGTGCAGCGATCCTAACGGTAAAAGAATATAACATTTTCTGCACTGACTACTAACTAGTTTTATATAATTTTAATTTTCCAACTTAGCATGTGAACGAGATGAACGCGAGCAAAAAATTATATATATATATTATATATATATATATATATATATATATATATAATATATATATATATATATTCACTTTTCTTACGCGGTTGCCTTCTTAATAAATTAATTTTTTAAAAAAAGGAGAAAAAATGTTCTATCTTGAGATGACTAAAATTGAGTTTATTTGTTAAAGAGTAGGCTAGGCATATCGTGGCTGACGTGAAAGAACTTTTCGTCTGCTTCGGCTTATATTTACACCAGAAAATGGCTTTGAGTTCATTTCTGAGTTCTTTTATGCAATATGAATTTAATATTTTAATATAAGTTAGAGTTTTGAGGGAATTTAAAGCTGTGTTAAAATTTATCACCGTCTAGAATAAATGTAAATATTGTTTGTTGAGTGTGATCGTCATTAAAAATAAACACTTTTTAAATATTGTCGTCTCGTCGTTGGCTACACCAGTAGTTACAGAGTGATTTGTTGCGCCATCTATATGCAACAACGGCGTTATTCCACTTTGTAAGTGAAGTGTCCCTTCCTAAAGATTTAACAACATATAATCCTTTATCAAATAATATAAAATGCAGTGCCAAAATATTTTATTTTTCAAGCAAAACTTTCACCCTAAAAACTCTGGGACTTATTGGCCAACCCAATCCTACCCAAATTATGAATCTGGCATAAATAATGAATCAGTAAAATGCTAATTTGCAAAAATATTTGTTTCTTAAAATGCTTTAGTAGAATATGTTAAATTATGCTTTCCTTTATGGAACTTTATTATTTTGCTTGTTTTTTTTTAAGAGGGCTTTTCTTTTTTCTTTTTTTTTTAAGTAAAAGTTTTAAGCCGTATTCTAACTAGTTTTTTTAACATTTCGAAATTCAAAGTAAACATAAAACTAAAAACTAAACTGCTACGAATAGCGATTACTCCACTTAAATAAACATAGATATATATTATATATATAATATATCTATACATATTATTTCGCAAAATAATGAATACAATGAATAAACTACATAAAAGCTATTACTAGTAGTTGTTAAAAATATGTTATGCATAAACATTAAAAAAAAAAAATCTTTTAAAGCACTATATAAACCTCTTTTTTCCAAAGGAAAACTTTTTCAAGTATAATTTGACTCTCAAAACTCGCACAGAGAAATTTCCTGCAAAGCTTACACAAAAGCGTACTTCTAAAGTGTCCTGTTTGATAAATTAAAGTACGCGTGACCCTTTAACAACTTAATCCTCTCAACTCGTACTTTGATCCACAAGAAGGACGGTATACTCGTATTTTTTCCACACTAGAAATGACCTCCATCAACTCTCACGGTTGAAAACGACAACTTCTGACAAATTTACGCCACTAAGAGTCGAATCTTTTTCAAAGGTTGACTTCGTGACATAGAGTAGCAATTATGCCATGGTAAAGTCATGTCGGACTCAACACATCCGTGACACAAAGGATGAATGGTCCCTTTTTTCTACTTGCTGTCGTTCTGAATTTAGACTCCTTACTTTAAATACTATAAATTTTTACTATTTTAAAGATCTTGTGATTTACTGAATTTATTTTCTATGGCTTTTTTATTATATGAAATCACCATAAGCAGTTTATTTTTCAATTCCTCATTGAAATGATATGAAGAAGTAAGTTGAAGAAGAGGAGCTAATACAGTGCTAATGTGTGGTACGGATGGGAAAATTTTATATTACAAGAAAAAAAAATTCCTTTTCGGTTTTTCTAGTATTTGCTCATTGTAAACAACTAACAGCTTTTTGGTTTGCCTTCAGTCCTAATTACTCGTAAAACCAGTTTCGAATTTCGTATACTCTCTAATTTAAATAATTAGGGCAGGTGTGGTTTTTAATAGCATTACATTCTTTTCCCGGCTTTTAAAACACATTCCTCTGAAACAATACTAACCCAGAAATCGCTTTCTACCAAAATCGCTCTAATGTTTCAAATTGTGATGAAGTTTTGAAGGCATTGAAAAATGCTCTTTGTATAATTTATAAGATTATCAAGCCCTTGTAAAAATACAAGTTCCATACAGAATCATGGATACAGCGAAATTACTGTGCAAGAGAAAGATAAATGATTTTCCTTAATTACCTGTAATTCTTAATTATGAACATAGACAATTAACAGCACCTTGGCACATATTCATTCTTATTTTGAAACAATCTCACATTCCTATGGTTTGAAAAAGTAGGATAATTGTAGCAATTTGAACGATATTGTGCATTGTCCCAGAACCTTAAAAGTTACACATTTCTTTGAAACAGATCTCGCTTAGCACTGGTGTTCCACCGAAATTACTGCAATATTCAAAATTACGCTGTAAGTTTTCAACTTTCAGAAAATTAATCGAGGCCGTTAAGAACGGTCACTAAGCAAACATTCGTAGAAGAATGAAAAGGCCATTTATAACACATTTAAAATTTGAATGTCAGGCATGAAATCTTACGTCATTGAATACTAAAATAGCTCTCGGACATTGCTTAGTTTCCGAACCAAGTAATAAACGCTGCCCAAAAATACCATTTTAAGAACAAAAAACATTGACAGCTTCTTCCAGAAGAAATGCATAGCTTCCTTATGAACAGGAGAAAGTTTTCAGAGAAAGTGGAACGCCAGGGTTTTAAAAGGCGTAAGCTCCGAGCTTCTATCCTTCGATTGTGTGGTGATGGCGCGACCCATGACCTTAATGCTAAACTGTTTCATTCTAAATATTTGGAATGATGGACTTTATCCCGATGGACTTCCTTGTTTACGTCACTTCCATAGTGCACCCCTATTCACTTTCTCTGGAGGAACAGGAACAATATTTGTTAATCAAATTTGTAGCTGTGGATGTTTTCAAAGGGGGAGGTTAAGTAATCTAGTTTGCCTGAGTGTAAACAGCATTGAATAATAACCCTTACATCAAAATGCGAATAGTTCATAGAGGAAAAAGCATTGTAGATACTAGTTTTTATAAATTGTCTTATAATACCAACAGATAATGGTTGTTAGTCATTGATGTTATATAATGTGTCCTAAATGTTTCTGTACTCCGATTAACGAACTCGTTGTCCTTACATTTTTTTAATGTAAGGACAACGAGTTCGTTATGTCCGTTTATTCCAGTTTATAGTCCGTTTCGTTATGTCCAGTTTAATGTCCTAACATTTTTTAATATTAAATTTAGCGTCTGTTTATCATCGCAACAATTCTTTAGATTAAAACGCTTGGATTCTTTCAGCGCTCAAGTTCTTGGACAGATAAG